>CAMZMU010000098.1:16307482-16811348 GCA_947311845.1 Poa pratensis
TTACGCTTCTTTATAGAGCTCCTTGATTGATGATGGTGTACGCCTTGGCCCTCCTTGAATCCTTCCTAGCCTCGGTTGTGTCACTTGGCGTGCTTCCCTCCGTTATGAACTTCATAATTTGCTCCGCCCACTCCGGCACCGGGTGCAAAGGAAAAAGTTCCTCATCCACCTCCATTGGCTCGGCCACCATAATCTCCTCCATTATTTCCTCCACCATCCTGCGACCAGTCCCCGAGTCCTGGATGAGCATCCCCGAGGTTTGGTGCAGTCCCCGAGCTCTGCCACGCAGTCCCCGGGTCCGACCAAACGCATCCGACGTCTACCTCCATGGAACAGGTCCGGGCTCTTGCTCCGCCGGGATGAAAATAGATTCGGATTCAGGAGAAGGTTTGATTGAAGGAGTTTCAAGTGATTCAGGGCTACCCCTGGTGGTACTGCTGCCTCTTTTGATGAACCGAGCTTTGACAACACGTCGGCAGCATCATTTTCTGCCCGAGGTATATGCCTGTACTCACACCCTTCAAAGAACCCGGATATCTTTTGCACATGGAACCGATATAACGCCATGTTGCATCCAGAGCATCCCAAGTTCCAGAAGATTGTTGCACCACCAGGTCGGAATCGCCGAAGCACTCTACACGCCGGATACCGATCTCCTTTGCCACCTTGAGGCCATGGATTAAGGCCTCATACTCCGCCACATTGTTTGATGCTGAGAAATGAATCTGCAGCACGTACTTCAGCTGATCTTGCTTTGGCGAGGTGAGGACATTCCAGCCCCCAGCCCGATCTTTGTTTTGGACCCATCAAAATGCATTTTCCAATAATTATAGTCCGGCCTGGGTGGCTCATACTGCATCTCGGCCCAATCACAAAAGAAGTCCGGCAACGCCTGGGATTTAATTGCGTCTCTTCTCTCGTAATGTGGTGCATATGGAGACACCTCAATCGCCCATTTGGCAACTCGGCCAGTTGCATCTTTGCACCCGATGATCTCCGAGATTGGAGCTTCGCACACCACCGTCATGGGATGCTCCTGAAATAATGCTTCAACTTCTTGACCGCCAGGTAAACACCATAGTCATCTCTCTGGTAGTGAGGATAGTTCTGCTTCGAGTAGAGATCACCTCGCTCAAGTAATACACCGGTCTCTGCACCGACCTGCCACCTTCTTCGCGCTCCCCCACCACTGCCACACTTACAACTCGGTTTGTGGCCGCAATGTAAAGTAACATCGGCTCATTGTGCAATGGTGACGCTAACACCGGGGCATGGACAACATCTTTTCAGCTCGCCAAACGCCACGTCGGCCTGCGGGGTCCATGTAAACCCGGTACTTTCTTCATGAGCTGGTACAAAGGTAAGGCTTTTCTCCTAGCCGAGCTACAAATCGGCTCAACGAGGCTAGGCACCTGTGAACTTCTGCACATCTTTCAAACACTCGGTAACTTCATGCTCTCAATAGCTCGGATTTGGCCGGGTTTAACCTCGATACCTCGGCTGGACACCAGGAATCCGAGCAAACTTCCCAGCCGGGACACCAAAGGTGCACTTGTCCGGGTTAAGCTCAACCGATACTTTCTCAAATTCACAAATGTCTCCTCGAGATCCTCGAGGAGAGTACTTTCTCCTTAGTTTGATGACAATATCATCGACATACACTTGCACATTTTTGCCCATCTGAGAGTGCAGGCATTTCAGCATACACCTCTGATAAGTTGCCCCGGCATTTCTCAGACCAAAACACATGACACGATAGCAATACGCCCCATACGGGGTAATAAAACGTCTTTATTGATCCTTTGGGTTCAGTGGTATCTGGTGAAAACCAGAGTACGCATCGATGAAAGATAACAGTTCACAACCAGCAGTGGAATCGATCACCTGATCAATCCGAGGTAATGGAAATGGATCTTTTGGGCACGCCTTGTTGAGGTTAGTGAAGTCAATGCACATGCGCCACACCTTGACCACGGCTGGCTCGTCTTTCTTCTTTTCCACCAAGACCGGATTGGATATCCAGTCCGGATGCAGTACCTCCATTATGAACCCGGCTGCAAGCAACTTAGCCAGCTCGTCCAGCACCACTTGTCTCCGGTCGTCTGAGAGACGACGGGTCGGTTGCCTCACCGGTTTCACCCTGGCCTAACAAATAAAGAGTGCTCTGCCAACTCCCTCGAACACCTGGCAGGTCCTTAGCCGACCATGCAAAGATACCCGATTCTCACGGAGGAAGTGACAGAGCTCGCCTTCCTATTTCCGCCTAGCCCGGTCCCAATGATGGCCACATGCTCTGGGTGCTCCGGGTCAATGGGATCTTCTTGGTCTCCTTGGGTACCTCGAACGCCGCAGTTGAGTCCGGGCTCATCAGTCCGGACAGGCCGAGCTGTGTTGACTGCGCCATTGCCACCACTGATGCAGCTTCTTCTCTCGGCTGCGATCACCAAAGACTCGGCCAGGTTAGATCCCGCCGAGGCACACTGAATTGCTCGCTTGTAGTCACCCGAGATGGATATGATCCATTAGGCCCTGGCATTTTCATCTTCAGGTATGCAACATGGGTGGAAATCATGAAACTTGGCCAAGCCGGCCTTCCAAGCAGTGCATGGTATGCACTCTCCAAGTCCACCACCTCGAACTCGATACTCTCAACTCGGCAATTTTCCTTGGTTCCAAATGCTACATCCACCATATCTTGCCCATGGGTGCACAGGAAACGCCGGGCACAATCCCATGAAAAGTACAACTGCTTGGCATCAACTGATTAGGCGAGATGCCCAATTTCACCATTGTGTCTCGGTACATGATGTTGATGGCACTGCCATTGTCCACCAGAACTCGGGTGAACCTCACATTGTTGGTAGGCCCACACAACGTTGGATCTACCACCAGGGCATACTTTCCAGGACTCGGCATGATCCGAGGTGTGTCCTTTCTGCTCCAAGTGATCTCCTGCTCAGACCAGTTCATATAGGTCGGCACCACCGGCATTACTGCATTCACCTCCATGGCACGCCTCTGCACGCTCTTCTTGTCAGTTGGCTCGGTCACAAAGACCACATAGCTCGCATGAACCTCTCTATAGTCATTTCCGGGGTATTCATACTGCTGACTTGGTCCGGCACCATTGTTGTTGTTATTACCTCGGACATTCACCACATTCACGGGTCTTGCTGCTGCAGGCCTCGGAAGAGGTGCAGTGGTTACCGGGGTAACATTTGCTCCGGACAGATTAGGGTGGGACCTCGGCTGAAATCTCTGAGGTGGTGGTCCTGTTTCTGATTCCTCCGGCCCTTGCCCCCTCTTCTCTGATTCTGCGGTTCCAGCTGCACTGCCGGGTTGAATGGTTGGCTGGCTTGCGCGGGTCAGTCGTATGGTAACAGCACGGACCATCTATCATTGATTCATAGGTCATGGGTGGCTCCTGGTTCGGACTAAATGCCACCATTGATTTTGGCCTCTGGACACCTCCAGCTCCGGGCTGATCCGGGTTCACCGCTGCAACTTGGTTGGAGGGTATGGATAGTCCGGCTCCCTCCTCTTCTGTCCGAACTCCTGACGGTCATTACACCTTGGTCCGAGCCGGTTGTTTATTGGCTCCCTCCTTCTGTTACGTGCTCCGCCTCTGCTGCTGGCTGCATCGGATCACCCAGGGCATAAGAATCTGCAACCCGGATTGTTCTGCTAGGATCTCGGCATATCTCTCTGGAGCCTCTGCCACACATGCTGCCATGTCGACAGCCATCTGCAAACCAGGAAATGGCCTGGCCTCTACCACTCCTTCACAGGAATTCCGAACATTGCTCCACCGAGTTAAGAATTCTCGGTCAGTTTCATGATCATCTTGCTTACATGCCGCCAGGAGCTGAGGTCGGTTTGGCCTCTTGTATGTACTAGCAAAGTTGCTGTTAAACGCCAGCTCCAAGTCTATCCAGGAGTTGATACTATACTCCGGCAAATTATTCAGCCAGATCCGAGCTGGACCTTCCAACATGTGCGGGAGATACCGGACCGCCCATCGGCGATTGCCCCCCGCAATGTGCACCAGGATACATAATCTGTCAGCCAATCTTGTGGCTTGGTGCTCCCATTGTATGGCTTGGTGTTCCGACCTAACTGGAACTGAGATACTGGTGGTGGTGGCTCCTTCATGATCCGAGGTCCAAAACACGCCGGACCAGGAGGGCCTTCCTCCTCCAGTTGCTCAGACAAGTAGAGTCTATCCAGCTTGTTACGGACATCGCCTGGGCTAACATCCGACCTCCTATCCGAGGTCCCAACGCCCCATCCACTCTGTGGTATCCAGCTCGTGCCATGGCCGAGTCTCCATCATCATATCGGTCATCGCCTTGACCGACGTTCTGAGGTTGCTGAACATACTCCGGCTCTCGCTGATACTGCCCCTGCTGCCGAGGTTGTTGCTGATACCTCGGGGGCGGAGGTGGTTTACCTCGGCCAGCCGATGCCGCTTGACCGCCGTTCTGATTTCCCTGACCGGAGTACCCTTAGCCCGGCTCGCATTGCCTGGGCCGGGGTTTCCCTTAGCTCGGCTAGCATTGCCCTGGCCCGCCTTCTGCTTTGCTGCTAGGACTGGATCATACATCTGCAGCTGCTGGTTCTGACCCGAGGTGACACTCCGGGCTCGATCGGCTCCTCCGACGAGTGGAGACGAGGCTTGCCCCTTGGACACCTGACTGACTGGCCTAGCTGAATAAACCATCTCTGAATCACCAGCCCCGGCATTTGCTCTGCGGAGAGCCTCATTCTGCTGGTTAGCCCATATACTAACTCATTACTCGCTTCTGCTGCGCACGCCATGCATCTCCAGATAATCCGGATAGCTCGGCCCTGCCTGCCTCGGCAGCTCTGAGGTTCTTAGCAGGGGAACTATACACCGGCCTTCCAGTTGACACGCGACTCCCACTCCTAGCCGAGGTGGTAGGTCGAGCCTCCCTGTTTAGCTCATCATTGAGCCCTTGCCTCTCTGCCGCACCTCGGCTCCCCTATGTGTATCAACCGCTACCGGGGTGAAGCCATTCGCTGCATTGTACTCGCGCAGATCTCTATTGAACTCATCTCTAGCTGTTATCATTGCTACAGCCTCCTTCTGCAACAGGACACGCTTTGCCTCTAGGTCGGCCACAGTCACATACTGTCCACCCTGGATTCACTGGGTCTGCCAGTGTATCCACTATCTCTAACCAGGGTCGCACCTCGGCCCCGCAGCTCTGGGGTGCCAGGCAAGTCCTTCTCTAGCCTGGGCTTTGCAGATCTCACCTTAGCAACCTCGGCTGCCTTGGACTGGCTGGCATCTACTTTGCCAGCGGCGTCAACCGGACCTGTCACCATCACCTCTACGCAGCTCTCGGGGCGAGTGATGCGCCGACCTAAAGCCGCGAGAGAGGAGTTTCGTCGTCCACGAGCACCTGCTCCGGGTACCCGCGAACAACCTCGACAGCAACGTACGTGACGAAGCTGCCGAGCATCATGGTGAAGCCGTGCTCGGGGAAGGGCTTGCCGGCGAAACACCCCGCGTTGTCGCTGATGAAGGTGAACTCTCCGATCTTGGCGACAAGCCCGGAAAGAACAACGCTCGCCTGAGCCCGTCCGGATGAAAACTCCCTCCAACGCCTCAATCTGCCCCACGGTGGGCGCCAACTGTCGTGGTGGGATCACGGCAGATGCCATAGGTATGGCTAAGATGGGGCCGAATGGTCGTTGGGGGAATCCGGGGAGGGTTTATGCACTCAAGAAGTGCACACGCAAGAACACGCAAGAACACGAACAAAGAACCAAGAAAGCAAGAACACAAAACACACCACGATGTACCCTGCTTCGGGGCCCTCTTGCGGAGGTAACACCCCTACTGCAGCACTATCCTAGTCAGTGTATAGCTCAAAGTGACAAGTACAAGCTGCTCCTCGAGCTGTATGATGATACAATGGTGAGAACTCGAGGTGGAAGATGATGCTACAAAGAGAGGAAAAGGCACTCCGAGCCTGAACCGAGGTCTCTCCGAGGTGTTCCGAGCTTCCTCTCTCTCTTCTCTCTTGATCTTCGATCTGGATCCGTCTTCTAGCAGGAGGGGGTGAAGCCCACTATATAGGCCAGCCGGGTTACCATTGTGCCCCTCGCAGAACACTGTTGCCATGCCTCTGCAACGGTCACCACCGTACCACCGTACCTCGGTCGGGGACAAGACGTGGCTTGCCCATCTCCTGTAGCCTAACGGCAGAGCTAGCATGTCCCCTCTGACCGAGACAGGACGTGGCCTGGCAGAGCTACCTCGTAGCCTTTACCCAGACCTCGCGTGGTCAGCGGTCGGAGACGTGCAGGCCCGCCGAACCCGGAGCACGCCTCTGCCATGCTCCTTGACAGACGCTCCCGTGTCAGGCGCTCTAGTACCCGGCTGGAAGTGACAGGAGCATTGACTCCGGCCCGACCTACAGCCCATCACCTCGGTTAGCTCGGCGCGTCGTGCCGTACCTTGGGTCTTGCGCTTAATATCTTTTACTAGCTCGGATCTTACTTCCTTCCCACAGCTTCTCCTGCACCCACAACACAAACCACCGCACTGAGGTAGTTAGGTCGGCAGAACATAGCTCGGACTGTGAACCTCGGCCCTGGCCAACAGTATACCTCGGACCCCTCTGGGCCAAAATAGGTCGGCCTGTATTCTCCAGGTCAAGATGAAGCTCGGACCTTCCCAGGCCCAAACAGGTCGGCCCTTTCCGTACCTCGGCACAACTTGGAACACCACCTTATGCCAAGCCTTGACCCTACCCGGGGATACTCCCCCGACATTAGTCCCCGAAGCTGGTGCGGTCCTACGACCTCGGAAGGAGGGCCGTAGCAGGTTCAAAACAAGCCTTACACCACCTCCTAAACCGACCTCCAACATAGTCATGCCGAGGTACCTCCCATACACCACCATCCAATCCGAGGTAGATATGCGAACTGAACTCTCCGAGCTATCTGACTCAGCACCAACTTG
This sequence comes from Poa pratensis, assembly GCA_947311845.1. NCBI lineage: Eukaryota > Viridiplantae > Streptophyta > Magnoliopsida > Poales > Poaceae > Poa > Poa pratensis. The sequence continues at coordinate 16,314,477 of CAMZMU010000098.1, forward strand.
CCTCAAGATTTTCCGAGGTACGTGGCGAAGAATCTCTGCCCGGGCTTCGGAATCCGGACCTCTGCCAAGCAGATTCTGACCACACGCCGCCCTCGTCAGCCGGACCCACCGAACAGCGCACCTGCGCACTCAAGTACTTGACCGCCCACGACCCCTCGATTCTTGTGCTGACCAGCGCAGGAAATCCGGGGTGGGCGGTTGCCACTCTGCGGCCCACGATGTGGCCGATCGTGCGGCCGCAGACCGCGTAACCGTGCGCCCACTCGCACACGATCCCGCGCCTCCCGATAACCGCGCGGTAGTGGCGCAGTTAATGCGGGCAGTTACCGCGCGCGGCTATAAGTAGGGCCCCACGGGTAACTTCGCCATCTTCTTCCTCCTTCACTCGCCCTCTCGCCTCCATCGCCACCAGTGCCGCCGCTTCCGGTTGAGAAGAAACACGTTCCCGCCGCCGCCGACGAGCAGCTCCTTCGTCGCCGCTGCGACCGCGTCACCGGCGCCGCCCTTCAGCACCTCGTTTTCACGGTATGTACTCCCTTTCCTGATACCCTAGGCATTGCCCTAGGTTTCTTCCTCTTTGCGCTGTGGTTCTTCATATGTTCTTGAATAAAACTCTATTTACCTCCTCCGGTAGATCTTACTTGCATACTTTTTTGGGTAGTAGCGAGTTTCATACCTCGGATAGATGCTCGCCTAGCATAGATATGCCTCTATATTAGATAGCCGTCCAACTCCTCCTGAGTTAGCCAGATATAGCCTTAGATTCCAGATTCACTTTTTCTTTGCTAAACTTCTGTGCACTCTTCTGCAGATTGATTCTGCCGAGATGTCTCCTCCTGAGACTTCGGAACAAACCGAGGTTCCAGACCTCGAACTGGAGGTCGGAGAACGAGCCGGCTGGGAAGGTTCGGATGTAACTCCGGACGAAATCCAGTGGCTCAGGGCGACTCGGCGGATTCCCGCCGGGGTAGAGTGTCGCCTGCCAGAGGGCGAACTCGAGCCTCAAGTCAAGGAAGGGGAACGGGTGGTCTTCGTCGCGCACTTCCAGCGCGGCTTCGGACTGCCCGTTAGTGATTTCTTCCGGAGCTTCCTCGACAAGTTCGACTCCAGGTTCATCACCTCCCCGCCAACGCCATCACCACTCTCTCCTGCATCGTTTCCTTCTCTGAGGGATACCTCGGCCTCAAAGCCACGGTAGACCTCTTTTCTCGCTACTTCCAACTTAAGCGGCAAGTGATCCCGGATCCGAAAAACAAGGATCTGCCCAAGCTACTAACCGCCTGCGGAGCAGCCATCATAGCTCCTCGCCGAAACTCCATCTTCCCACGTATCGCTACTCCGGACACCGTTCGCAAGTGGCTCCGGACGTGGTTTTACGTGAAGAACTCCGGCGAAGAGGACTTCCTCAATCTGCCGGGTTTAACCTCAGCCCTCCTACCGAACCGCTCAACTGGGACTACACTCCCCCTCTCACCAGCGAAATCAAGTCCATCCATGGGTATGTTGCGAAATGGCAGGACCCGGAGGACCCTGCGAACGACGGGAAAGTCCTGACGGCTGACGATCTGGCCTGCACATTTGTGAAGCGCAGGGTCTCCCCTCTCCAGGCGAGGACTCACAAGATCTGCCACATGAGCGGTCTTTATGATCCAACCCGCCATACGCATGTTGCACTGGACAACGCCGCTGTAGCTCGGCGAGTCCGAGCTATCACCAAGTCCAAGATCTCTGACGCTTGGACATGGGGAAGGGAACCCCACTACAGGACCAAGCCACCAAAACAGGTACGCTGTTCCGACGTTTTCTTCGGTACTCCTTTACCACCGAGGTCTTGCTACCGACGTTCATCTTGACCATTTTCTTCCTAACTCCTTTTCATATGTCTGCCATATAGCTGTTCTCCCGCCAGACCGCCGAGGATGGAGTCCATCCTGCGGACCACTTCGGCAAGGATCTTCCTGTCGAGGACCCACCATCCAACGAGGACCCTGACAACGAGGATTACATGCCCATTGCCTCGGCCCGCGTCACCACCGCGGGTAAGCCTCAAGCACAAGCTTCAGTTCAAGAGATTTCGGATGACGAGGAGGGATTTCTCGTCATGGAACCAATAAACGCGGTACCTATCTCCTGCCTTCCTCACCTTCCGAACTTTACTCCAGCAACCAGCCGGAAACGCGCTGGTGCCGCAACTTCGGCCGCCGAACCATCCGCCACTGGAGCCTCCGGACCCACTGCGGCTCCGGTCAAGAGACGTCGGCTGAAGAAGTCCGGAAATCCTCCTCATGCCCGAGGGGGCAAGAAGTTTCCTACTTCGGATGGGTAATGCTTTGCTTCTATAGCCAACAAAGTTTGTTGCTTAAACTTATCACCTCGGTACTAACACTTGACCATCTTCCTTCGTTGCAGTGACCCCATAGAAGTGGATCAGGAGGTATCCTCCATGACTGCACCCGTTGGTGCCTCTGAAGCCACGACCACCCCGACGAACTCTCGCCCCGTATCTCCTCCACCGAGGTCTGGCCCGGCCTTGGAGAAATCTGCCCCCACCCGAGGCCAGAGTTCTCCGCGTCCTCAAACGGATGCGGGGACCAATCGCGCCAGCACTCCGGCTACCGCCTTGCCGGAGCCTCGACTCTCCCCCCGCAGCCAGACTGCCCGCAACCAACAACAGCAACAGCAGAAGCAACAGCAGAAGCAACAGCCCAAGCAGCAGCCCAAGCAGCAGCCCCAAAAACCAGTTCGCCAGACTACCTTGCCGTTGGAGAAAGGCAAGGAGAAAGAGAAAGAGACGGTGAAGTCTAAGGTCACCCCCAAACCAACATCTGGGTCTGGCACCCTGACTATCTCTTCTCCTTCAAGGATGCACCGAGGTCTCCTCCCCGGTGACACGCCGAATTCCTCCATTTGCCGCACCCGTTGATGAGACTGCTCCTCCGGCCGACGAATATGCTCGGAGGACATCTCTTATACTGGATAACCGGCCTGCTTCAAGCTCCGAGGCTGCTCAAGCCTTGGAGGCCTCGGTTAGGGGCATCGAGCAGGGCGGACCGTGGGGATATCCTCCTCTGCGCACTGACAGTGACCAGAGCCTCGGCTCCTTGGAACACTACAACGCAGACTGGAATTCTGCAGACGAGGTCTCCTCGGCCTCCCTAGCTGCTCCGGTAGGTGAGCACCCTGCGGGAAACAGCGCCTGCGGCCGAAGCGTCACGACCTACAAGTCGCTGCCCTGCGTGCTGCTCAAAACATCGACGTAAGTCCTATTCTCTTTACTTTCATGCAGTATCTCATCTAATATCCACCATTCCCAGTCCCCGAGATTCGAGGTAAACTATTGACGCTCCGCCGGAGTTAAAATTGTTTGGCTTGAATCTCAAACCATTTTACCTTACTTTATCATGCACCTCGGGTACGAGTCCCCGAGACTCCTGTCGAGGCATACCCCGGCAACATTTTTCCAATGATTTGACTCCGAGTCCCCGAGACTCTTGTCGAGGTATAGCCTTTCTAACCGAGCTATGTTTTTCTTCCTTGCAGAATACTATGAACGTCCGCACGGACATCTTCCATACCCCTGTTTGACCACAAGAAACTCCACGACGAGCACAAGGCCGTCCTTGCAGAAAAGAACTCTTTGGACGAAAAGCTCCAACTAGAGAAAGCCGAAGTAGCTCGTCTGGTAAAGGAACTGAAGCGCATCACCGAGCTGCGGACGTCGGAAAAGAGCAGCTGCAGGCGGAAAAGGCCAGTGTTGTTGAAACAGAGAAGAAACTTCGGGAGGATGCCGCCAAGGAACATGAGAATGCGCTCCAGTTAGCCGAGGCCCGCGCCACCTCGGCCACCGAGGCTTATGAAGCCCTTCAAGCTTCGGTTAACCAGCTCCTCCCGACGCTGGAACGCATCAACAAAGAAATGGACGGTAAGCTTCTTGCCCCCCTTATCCTTGCTTTGTCCTCAACAGTACTGGCTCTTTGCCGAACTGTTTCTTTCATTATTAACAGGCTATCCTTCTGCAGAGCACTTCACCTACACCCAAGTTTCGGCTCGCAATATCACTGATCAGCACAGGAAGAGGCGTAGCGAGACGAACCCCGCCTGGACCATTGAGGACCACATCGTGGCCATCAAAGCTCGGATCCATCCCTTGAAAACCATTGGGTCCGAACTCCTTGATGCAGGTGTGTCTGCTTTCCGAGCCTTGTGGCCTCTTGCCGATGCTCCCAATACTACGCCTGAGCTCGCCGCCAAGCTTCGTGAAGCCGAACAAAGACTTCGAGAGTGGCGCTCATCCTCGGCTCGCGCTGGAGCTGATGCCGCTCTCAAATTCATCATGACTTGGTGCGAGAAGCTCGACCTCGAAAAGATGGACACTCTTCGCCGAAATCGCCCTGGTCCACGGACCCAATTCTCATCCAGCGGCGCGAAAAGATGGCTGCCTTCTTCGCTGGATATGCCAACACCAAGAACTTGAGCGAGGGAGACACCTACTCCGACGCCGAAGATGACGAGCCAGAAGAGGATGAATACGAAACAGAATCCGACGTCGAAGCCGAGCAAGGTGACGATGGTGACACCCGCGAAGCAGAAACCGAGGCTTCTCCACAAGCTGGTGCCGAGGTTACTGCCGACGTTGCCAGCACCTCCCAGGCTACCTCGGCTGCTGCCGACGTAATTCCTGATGCCTCGACCTGAACTTATGCTTGGCCAAAAAACTTCATTAAATCCCCGGTATGCCGGGACGCAGATGTAATCAAACTTAAGTAGTTCCTTTTGCTACCTCTGTTACTATCATGCTTATCCGAACCATGCTTTTCTAAGCTTTACGTCGAATCCTTTTGAATGATTGCTCGAGTTTACTTTCGTGTTTACTATGTTTGGCATTCTTTGCTCTTGACTACCTTTTAGGCAGATGCCAGTCGAGTCACAAGATTGTTGTTCATAGCATACAGTACTTGGTAAATTCCGAGGTATGTTTCAAAGTCATCCGACATAAACGAAAGGTAAAGACAGGGGTTAGTAAACGACACATGCCGAACTATAATTTTGGACCGAGTCCCCGAGTTCATTTTCATGTCTCCCACGTTTTTTCCTCTTTGCTCTTGACTACCTTTTAGGCAGATGCCAGTCGAGTCACAAGATTAGTTTCATAGCACACATTACTTGAAGTTTGAGACGAGGTTCAAAATAGTTCGGCATATGAACAAAACTGACAAACAGAGATAAAACATAAGCACAAGAGCGAGGCAGTCCCCGAGCTTTACCTCGGAGTGCCGACATTTTTATTAAGGATTAACCGAGGTACATACATTGCGCCTTTCATGAGTAGAAAGGTCGGAGTAGAGCTACGTTCCATGGTCGCCTGACCTCTGACTCGGGGTTGTCCAGCCCATCTTCCCTTGGTTCCTGCGCATCTATAAGATAGTAGGAATCATTGAGCAGAGCTCGGCTCACAACGAACGGTCCCTCCCATGGAGGTGACAACTTGTGCCGGCCTTTCTTGCGCTGCACCAACCTCAGCACCAAATCTCCCTCGTGAAACACACGAGGGTTGATACTCCGGCTATGATAACGTCGGAGACCTTGCTGGTAAATTGCTGACCGAGATGAGGCCAATTCTCTCGCTTCCTCAAGCAGATCTACTGCATCCTCCCGAGCCTCTTTTGCCTCGGCTTCAGTGTACATTGCCACTCTGGGCGCATCATATCGATGTCAGTGGGTAGCATAGCTTCTGCCCCATAGACCATAAAAAATGGCGTATAGCCAGTCGATCGATTTGGCGTGGTCCTTAGACCCCACAGTACTGCTGGTATCTCATCTATCCAACACCCCGGCGTTTTCAGCAGTGGTTCAATGAGCCGAGCCTTGATGCCGGCCAACACTAGAGCATTTGATCTTTCCACCTGTCCATTAGACTCCGGGTGTGCCACCGAGGCTATGTCCAGCCGGATTCCCTTGTTCATGCAAAACCGAGCGAACTCTCCAACAGCAAAGTTAGTGCCGTTGTCCGAGATAATGCTATGGGGGTAGCCATATCGCAGAATAATCTCCTTCAAGAAAGTCACTGCTGAATGACCATCCAACTTCCGGATTGGTTTCACCTCGATCCACTTGGTGAATTTGTCCACCATCACCAATATGTGTGTCATGTTACCTCGGGCTGGTTTGAACTCTCCCACCATATCCAAACACCATACCGCAAACGGCCAAGTGATAGGAATTGTTTTGAGCGCCGAAGCCGGCATATGCGTTTGCTTGGCAAATCTTTGGCATCCTTCACATCTCCGGACTATGGCCTCTGCATCAGCAAGAGCAGTGGGCCAATAGAACCCATGCCTAAACACCTTGGCCACCAGAGCTCTTGTGCTGCAATGATGACCACATTCTCCTTGGTGGATCTCCAAAAGCATCTCCTTGCCTTCAGCTGGCTCAACACACCGTTGCAACACCTCGGTTACGCTTCTTTTATAGAGCTCCTTGTTGATGATGGTGTACGCCTTGGCCCTCCTTTGAATCCTCCTAGCCTCGGTTGTGTCACTTGGCGTGCTTCCCTCCGTTATGAACTTCATAATTTGCTCCGCCCACTCCGGCACCGGGTGCAAAGGAAAAAGTTCCTCATCCACCTCCATTGGCTCGGCCACCATAATCTCCTCCATTATTTCCTCCACCATCCTGCGACCAGTCCCCGAGTCTGGATGAGCAGTCCCCGAGGTTTGGTGTGCAGTCCCCGAGCTCTGCCACGCAGTCCCCGGGTCCGACCAAACGCATCCGACGTCTACCTCCATTGGAACAGGTCCGGGCTCTTGCTCCGCCGGGATGAAAATAGATTCGGATTCAGGAGAAGGTTTGATTGAAGGAGTTCTCAAGTGATTCAGGGCTACCCCTGGTGGTACTGCCTCTTTTGATGAACCGAGCTTTGACAACACGTCGGCAGCATCATTTTCTGCCCGAGGTATATGCCTGTACTCACACCCTTCAAAGAACCCGGATATCTTTTGCACATGGAACCGATATAACGCCATGTTGGCATCCAGAGCATCCCAAGTTCCAGAAGATTGTTGCACCACCAGGTCGGAATCGCCGAAGCACTCTACACGCCGGATACCGATCTCCTTTGCCACCTTGAGGCCATGGATTAAGGCCTCATACTCCGCCACATTGTTTGATGCTGAGAAATGAATCTGCAGCACGTACTTCAGCTGATCTTGCTTTGGCGAGGTGAGGACTATTCCAGCCCCCAGCCCGATCTTTGTTTTGGACCCATCAAAATGCATTTTCCAATAATTATAGTCCGGCCTGGGTGGCTCATACTGCATCTCGGCCCAATCACAAAAGAAGTCCGGCAACGCCTGGGATTTAATTGCGTCTCTTCTCTCGTAATGTGGTGCATATGGAGACACCTCAATCGCCCATTTGGCAACTCGGCCAGTTGCATCTTTGCACCCGATGATCTCCGAGATTGGAGCTTCGCACACCACCGTCATGGGATGCTCCTGGAAATAATGCTTCAACTTCTTGACCGCCAGGTAAACACCATACGTCATCTTCTGGTAGTGAGGATAGTTCTGCTTCGAGGTAGAGATCACCTCGCTCAAGTAATACACCGGTCTCTGCACCGACCTGCCACCTTCTTCGCGCTCCACCACCACTGCCACACTTACAACTCGGTTTGTGGCCGCAATGTAAAGTAACATCGGCTCATTGTGCAATGGTGACGCTAACACCGGGGCAGTGGACAACATCTTTTTCAGCTCGCCAAACGCCACGTCGGCCTGCGGGGTCCATGTAAACCCGGTACTTTTCTTCATGAGCTGGTACAAAGGTAAGGCTTTTTCTCCTAGCCGAGCTACAAATCGGCTCAACGAGGCTAGGCACCCTGTGAACTTCTGCACATCTTTCAAACACTTCGGTAACTTCATGCTCTCAATAGCTCGGATTTTGGCCGGGTTAACCTCGATACCTCGGCTGGACACCAGGAATCCGAGCAACTTCCAGCCGGGACACCAAAGGTGCACTTGTCCGGGTTAAGCTTCAACCGATACTTTCTCAAATTCACAAATGTCTCCTCGAGATCCTCGAGGAGAGTATTTTTCCTTAGTTTTGATGACATATCATCGACATACACTTGCACATTTTTGCCCATCTGAGAGTGCAGGCATTTCTGCATACACCTCTGATAAGTTGCCCCGGCATTTCTCAGACCAAAACACATGACACGATAGCAATACGCCCCATACGGGGTAATAAAAGCGGTCTTTATTTGATCCTTTGGGTTCAGTGGTATCTGGTGAAAACCAGAGTACGCATCGATGAAAGATAACAGTTCACAACCAGCAGTGGAATCGATCACCTGATCAATCCGAGGTAATGGAAATGGATCTTTTGGGCACGCCTTGTTGAGGTTAGTGAAGTCAATGCACATGCGCCACACCTTGACCACGGCTGGCTCGTCTTTCTTCTTTTCCACCAGACCGGATTGGATATCCAGTCCGGATGCAGTACCTCCATTATGAACCCGGCTGCAAGCAACTTAGCCAGCTCGTCCAGCACCACTTGTCTCCGGTCGTCTGAGAGACGACGGGTCGGTTGCCTCACCGGTTTCACCTCTGGCCTAACAAATAAAGAGTGCTCTGCCAACTCCCTCGGAACACCTGGCAGGTCCTTAGCCGACCATGCAAAGATATCCCGATTCTCACGGAGGAAGTGACAGAGCTCGCCTTCCTATTTCTCGCCTAGCCCGGTCCCAATGATGGCCACATGCTCTGGGTGCTCCGGGTCAATGGGGATCTTCTTGGTCTCCTTGGGTACCTCGAACGCCGCAGTTGAGTCCGGGCTCATCAGTCCGGACAGGCCGAGCTGTGTTGACTGCGCCATTGCCACCACTTGATGCAGCTTCTTCTTCTCGGCTGCGATCACCAAAGACTCGGCTAGGTTAGATCCCGCCGAGGCACACTGAATTGCTCGCTTGTAGTCACCCGAGATGGATATGATCCCATTAGGCCCTGGCATTTTCATCTTCAGGTATGCAACATGGGTGGAAATCATGAACTTGGCCAAAGCCGGCCTTCCAAGCAGTGCATGGTATGCACTCTCCAAGTCCACCACCTCGAACTCGATACTCTCAACTCGGCAATTTTCCTTGGTTCCAAATGCTACATCCACCCATATCTTGCCCATGGGTGCACAGGAAACGCCGGGCACAATCCCATGAAAAGTACAACTGCTTGGCATCAACTGATTAGGCGAGATGCCCAATTTCACCATTGTGTCTCGGTACATGATGTTGATGGCACTGCCATTGTCCACCAGAACTCGGGTGAACCTCACATTGTTGGTAGGCCCACACAACGTTGGATCTACCACCAGGGCATACTTTCCAGGACTCGGCATGATCCGAGGTGTGTCCTTTCTGCTCCAAGTGATCTCCTGCTCAGACCAGTTCATATAGGTCGGCACCACCGGCATTACTGCATTCACCTCCATGGCACGCCTCTGCACGCTCTTCTTGTCAGTTGGCTCGGTCACAAAGACCACATAGCTCGCATGAACCTCTCTATAGTCATTTCCGGGGTATTCATACTGCTGACTTGGTCCGGCACCATTGTTGTTGTTATTACCTCGGACATTCACCACATTCACGGGTCTTGCTGCTGCAGGCCTCGGAAGAGGTGCAGTGGTTACCGGGGTAACATTTGCTCCGGACAGATTAGGGTGGGACCTCGGCTGAAATCTCTGAGGTGGTGGTCCTGTTCTGATTCCTCCGGCCCTTGCCCCCTCTTCTCTGATTCTGCGGTTCCAGCTGCACTGCCGGGTTGAATGGTTGGCTGGCTTGCGCGGGTCAGTCGTATGGTAACAGCACGGACCATCTATCATTGATTCATAGGTCATGGGTGGCTCCTGGTTCGGACTAAATGCCGGACCATTGATTTTTGGCCTCTGGACACCTCCAGCTCCGGGCTGATCCGGGTTCACCGCTGCAACTTGGTTGGAGGGTATGGATAGTCCGGCTCCCTCCTCTTCTGTCCGAACTCCTGACGGTCATTACACCTTGGTCCGAGCCGGTTGTTTATTGGCTCCCTCCTTCTGTTACGTGCTCCTGCCTCTGCTGCTGGCTGCATCGGATCACCCAGGGCATAAGAATCTGCAACCCGGATGTTTCTGCTAGGGATCTCGGCATATCTCTCTGGAGCCTCTGCCACAGCATGCTGCCATGTCGACAGCCATCTGCAAACCAGGAAATGGCCTGGGCCTCTACCACTCCTTCACAGGAATTCCGAACATTGCTCCACCGAGTTAAGAATTCTCGGTCAGTTTCATGATCATCTTGCTTACATGCCGCCAGGAGCTGAGGTCGGTTTGGCCTCTTGTATGTACTAGCAAAGTTGCTGTTAAACGCCAGCTCCAAGTCTATCCAGGAGTTGATACTATACTCCGGCAAATTATTCAGCCAGATCCGAGCTGGACCTTCCAACATGTGCGGGAGATACCGGACCGCCCATCGGCGATTGCCCCCCGCAATGTGCACCGAGGATACATAATCTGTCAGCCAATCTTGTGGCTTGGTGCTCCCATTGTATGGCTTGGTGTTCCGACCTAACTGGAACTGAGATACTGGTGGTGGTGGCTCCTTCATGATCCGAGGTCCAAAACACGCCGGACCAGGAGGGCCTTCCTCCTCCAGTTGCTCAGACAAGTAGAGTCTATCCAGCTTGTTACGGACATCGCCTGGAGCTAACATCCGACCTCCTATCCGAGGTCCCAACGCCCCATCCACTCTGTGGTATCCAGCTCGTGCCATGGCCGAGTCTCCATCATCATATCGGTCATCGCCTTGACCGACGTTCTGAGGTTGCTGAACATACTCCGGCTCTCGCTGATACTGCCCCTGCTGCCGAGGTTGTTGCTGATACCTCGGGGGCGGAGGTGGTTTACCTCGGCCAGCCGATGCCGCTTGACCGCCGTTCTGATTTCCCTGACCGGAGTTACCCTTAGCCCGGCTCGCATTGCCTGGGCCGGGGTTTCCCTTAGCTCGGCTAGCATTGCCCTGGCCCCCTTCTGCTTTGCTGCTAGGACTGGATCATACATCTGCAGCTGCTGGTTCTGACCCGAGGTGACACTCCGGGCTCGATCGGCTCCTCCGACGAGTGGAGACGAGGCTTGCCCCTTGGACACCTGACTGACTGGCCTAGCTGAATAAACCATCTCTGAATCACCAGCCCCGGCATTTGCTCTGCGGAGAGCCTCATTCTGCTGGTTAGCCACATATACTAACTCATTGACTCGCTTCTGCTGCGCACGCCATGCATCTCCAGATAATCCGGATAGCTCGGCCCTGCCTGCCTCGGCAGCTCTGAGGTTCTTAGCAGGGGAACTATACACCGGCCTTCCAGTTGACACGCGACTCCCACTCCTAGCCGAGGTGGTAGGTCGAGCCTCCCTGTTTAGCTCATCGTTGAGCCCCTTGCCTCTCTGCCGCACCTCGGCTCCCCTATGTGTATCAACCGCTACCGGGGTGAAGCCATTCGCTGCATTGTACTCGCGCAGATCTCTATTGAACTCATCTCTAGCTGTTATCATTGCTACAGCCTCCTTCTGCAACAGGACACGCTTTGCCTCTAGGTCGGCCACAGTCACTACTATGTCCACTCCTGGATTTACTGGGTCTGCCAGTGTATCCACTATCTCTACCAGGGTCGCACCTCGGCCCCGCAGCTCTGGGGTGCCAGGCAAGTCCTTCTCTAGCCTGGGCTTTGCAGATCTCACCTTAGCAACCTCGGCTGCCTTGGACTGGCTGGCATCTACTTTGCCAGCGGCGTCAACCGGACCTGTCACCATCACCTCTACGCAGCTCTCGGGGCGAGTGATGCGCCGACCTAAAGCCGCGAGGAGAGGAGTTTCGTCGTCCACGAGCACCTGCTCCGGGTACCCGCGAACAACCTCGACAGCAACGTACGTGACGAAGCTGCCGAGCATCATGGTGAAGCCGTGCTCGGGGAAGGGCTTGCCGGCGAAACACCCCGCGTTGTCGCTGATGAAGGTGAACTCTCCGATCTTGGCGACAAGCCCGGAAAGAACACGCTCGCCTGAGCCCGTCCGGATGAAAACTCCCTCCAACGCCTCAATCTGCCCCACGGTGGGCGCCAACTGTCGTGGTGGGATCACGGCAGATGCCATAGGTATGGCTAAGATGGGGCCGAATGGTCGTTGGGGGAATCCGGGGAGGGTTTATGCACTCAAGAAGTGCACACGCAAGAACACGCAAGAACACGAACAAAGAACCAAGAAAGCAAGAACACAAAACACACCACGATGTACCCTGCTTCGGGGCCCTCTTGCGGAGGTAACACCCCTACTGCAGCACTATCCTAGTCAGTGTATAGCTCAAAGTGACAAGTACAAGCTGCTCCTCGAGCTGTATGATGATACAATGGTGAGAACTCGAGGTGGAAGATGATGCTACAAAGAGAGGAAAAGGCACTCCGAGCCTGAACCGAGGTCTCTCCGAGGTGTTCCGAGCTTCCTCTCTCTCTCTTCTCTCTTGATCTTGATCCCTCTAGCAGGAGGGGGTGAAGCCCACTATATAGGCCAGCCGGGTTACCATTGTGCCCCTCGCAGAACACTGTTGCCATGCCTCTGCAACGGTCACCACCGTACCACCGTACCTCGGTCGGGGACAAGACGTGGCTTGCCCATCTCCTGTAGCCTAACGGCAGAGCTAGCATGTCCCCTCTGACCGAGACAGGACGTGGCCTGGCAGAGCTACCTCGTAGCCTTTACCCAGACCTCGCGTGGTCAGCGGTCGGAGACGTGCAGGCCCGCCGAACCCGGAGCACGCCTCTGCCATGCTCCTTGACAGACGCTCCCGTGTCAGGCGCTCTAGTACCCGGCTGGAAGTGACAGGAGCATTGACTCCGGCCCGACCTACAGCCCATCACCTCGGTTAGCTCGGCGCGTCCGTGCCGTACCTTGGGTCTTGCGCTTAATATCTTTTACTAGCTCGGATCTTACTTCCTTCCCACAGCTTCTCCTGCACCCACAACACAAACCACCGCACTGAGGTAGTTAGGTCGGCAGAACATAGCTCGGACTGTGAACCTCGGCCCTGGCCAACAGTATACCTCGGACCCCTCTGGGCCAAAATAGGTCGGCCTGTATTCTCCAGGTCAAGATGAAGCTCGGACCTTCCCAGGCCCAAACAGGTCGGCCCTTTCCGTACCTCGGCACAACTTGGAACACCACCTTATGCCAAGCCTTGACCCTACCCGGGGATACTCCCCCGACACTAGGCGTAGGGGGAGGGCAACTCCGCGTGCAGCCTTTTGGCTTTGGAGGAGGAACAACTGACTTGGGATGCCTCCAAAGAGCCAAAAGGGGTCTCTTTATATAGGGGTTGAGGGGGTGGAGATCAGCCCCTTCTCCAAGCTGGGAGGAGGCGGCGGCCAGGGTGGGGCCCAGCCCCTTGGGGCGGCGGCCAAGGGCAAGGGTGAAACCCTAACCCTAGGCGCCCCCTCTCCCCTCTCATGCGCATGGGCCTGATGGTCCATGTAGGGGGGCTGGCGCATGCCCCTCTTGGGCTCTCCTCCGGGAGGGCCCAATTAGGTGGGCTGTCCACTTTAATTAATTAATTAAATAATTATTTAATATTAATTCAATTAATTAATATTAATTAATACGTATTTAATTCCTCAACTGCCGGAACTTCTTCCGAACTTCACCGAACGACCTTCGGTCCTTCACAGAACTTTTCCGCCACTCTCATACGAATACTCCGGTGCTTCCGGACTTACCAAAACATCTCTTTAACACCGTCACACCCTTAAGCGTGTTACCCTACGGTTCGGGAACACTCCAGACATTGCCCCGAGACTCCTCTCTGGCAAATGATCATCAGTGGGACCTGGATGGCCATGATGACCCCTGTGCATTCCACGAAGGTCTTTTGTCGTTGAACCGCAAACATCGATTCTTATTCCCTTTGTTAAACGATACTTGCAATGTCCGAGATCCGATCGTCGGTATCCGAATACCTAGTTTGATCTCGTTTCCGACACTTGCTACTTAACTCATTCCCGTGATATTCCATCCTAGTGACCTAGTCACAAGTTGCAACTTGGATGTAATCTCACCAAGTGGGCCCAGAGTATCTTTCCGTCACGCGGAAGAACAAATCCTGATCTTGATGCACACGCCTCAACCCATCCTCATTGGAATACCTGAGCAGCACCTTTCAGACTACCCTGTTACGGTGTAGCCACTAATGCAGTCAAGGCAGCCGCAGAAGACAGTGATTATGCATGATCTCACAGTCAAAGGACTAAGTACTATGTTTCTTACTATTGCGAGCTGAACATCGTGACACGATCGTATCGCAATACTAATGTGGGTAATGTCCATCATAGCACTCTCCAGTGGTATGACCTCATTGTCAATTGACCAATAGTCCATAAGACCAATAGTCCATGATCGGAATCTCGATCATCTAGTTGCCCAATGAGCTACTATTAATAGAGGCTTACTAGGGACCTTTTATCTGTTAATATCACACCCATGTCATTACATCCAAATGACATAGTTATAGCACAATATCAACTTATTATGAACTAATTGGAATATGATAATAAACTCCTTTATTATTTGCCTCTAGGGCATATTCCCAACAGTCTCCCACTTGCACTAGATTATAAATAATCTAGCTGCATTGTACTAATCAAAACATCACATCTTGCATATGTGTTTCTGATCATGCTTGCTCATGAGAAAAGTTGTTTCATCAATCCTGAACTATTCAGGCTTTTATGTTTCTTTGCTTTCGTCAAATATCATCTGATATGACTCCATCCACTATCATTATAATGGTGTCTTCAAAATACATGTTTGGTAGAAGAGTGAGACTTCTGTTTCCTTTGTAATGACTTATGTCAATCCATGGGACTTTTACATAGTCAATCACACATGAAACGCACTCAACTTATGAAGACGAACTTCTTTAACCAATACATTATTTTGCGACTTCTGTAGTAATCAATTACTACTATACTTGTGTACATATCATGGACAATGTCTAATCACGCTTCCAACTATTTACAGCTTAACTTAAATCAAGACTTCCTATTTCTTAAGTCAGTAAACTTGCACTACGGCCAAGTCCACTTTCTTTGGAAATATATCCTTAGTTCTCTCCAGAATCTAAAGGATACACTTAAGTTTGTTCAACGAAATCTCTGATCGTTCTAAAACACATTCTTATTGCTAAGAACTTGGGTCACATTATGTCGAGTATTAAAATATGATTTTAGACGACGAATCCAGAGGAGACGTTACACATCTATCAATCGTATTTATAATACCGAGTTAAACTCAATATTTTACTTAGTCATACGGTCAAAGCTATCTTATTTGACCTGTTCCATTATGTACTTGTCAGAACTTCAACTAAGAAAAATATCCAACTTAATGCTATTAAGTACATTCATCTATCTCCATAGATTTCAATGTCTTAATACAATTTAACTTTATTAATACCATTTACATCATTTATAATATGTCATCCACATATATAAATGTTGTCAAGCTCCCACTCAAAATGTCATCCACATATGAGTTCAAAAACTTGTATAGCTCCCACTCAAAATATGTCCATTACATATAATGCTTTGGGAAAACTATTTCATCTTAACTCCCACTCAGTTTATTGCAAATTACAGGCTATCTTGATATTTTGGACAATTCCAAAATCCATTGATCATCTATCAATCCAAGATTTCCATTCACGAGATACTAATATCCATTTGGTTTATAAAACTCTGCTTGTTGTACACTGTACAACTCTTTCTTAAACATCTTTAAGAACTTGCAGTTTTAATAATCCAAGGATTAATTTGCTAGTAAATATCCTTAACGGACTCAAGCATCACTACTTATAGTAGTCAATCCTATTGAATTTGTCAAAACAACCTTTAAGACAAATTGAGTTTTCAAGTCCTCCTATTAAGTTTCATTTCTTCCATAATCTTGTATTAATGAAGATTAAGTAATCAACTTTACTTAATGAGATCAAGTAACACTTTACTTTAACCATCTCAAATGTAACTCAATTCAGGATTATATGACTCTAAGTCATATCTCGCATTTAGATCCACCATTACTTGTTTGTGATTCATAGGCACATCATGTTCCATTAACATGATAAGTGAAAACAATATTCTCTTTCTGTGTTTAAACAGAAAATTGT
Organism: Poa pratensis; assembly: GCA_947311845.1. Classification (NCBI taxonomy): domain Eukaryota; kingdom Viridiplantae; phylum Streptophyta; class Magnoliopsida; order Poales; family Poaceae; genus Poa; species Poa pratensis. Next base: position 16,330,708 of record CAMZMU010000098.1, read on the forward strand.
TCTCAAATCCTATATTTATTCAATAAAGGCTCAATTAGGAATTTATGATCATGATCATTGTTTCCCTCTTTATAATATAGAATTTTGCTCGGGAAACACATTCCGTTGCGTTACTCTTATATCACAAAGATAAAGTCAATACTTTAATTGATCTTTTATTTATTCCTTAGACACCCCTGTCGAGAATACTCCTTCTCGAGAGAGTACCAAAACCTTTGCAATACAAGTTTTGCACTTTTGGCTTATTATTTCTCCTAAGGACAAACCACAAAGATTCATTCTTATTGATTTCGAATTATCCAGTATAATCACAAAATCTCTAAGATTTATACTATACTCATATAGTATTTATTAGATGGTTTCTAACTTATTAAACATGAGTACTTTGTTCATTTTGGATAATGACTTTTATGCATTAATATTGATCCACTTTTAATTAGTTTTTGTATTACATAATATCCAACTATTATGATTTATAACACACATCAACATATTGAAGTGTTCCAGGTATTTATTTGTAAAATTTACTTCTACAAATCCTTCATACCTCATCATAATTTATAATCTTGTCACTTTGATCAAAATCACAAGGACTTAATTATAATTTATTCTTTTAATTTAAAAATTCCCTTTGAATTCATCAACATGACTTCAAATTCCGTAAATACAAATATTTACTTCTTATTTCAAAACAATAAAATGAAATAATGATATCCACTAATTTGTTCAATATTATCATACATCGACATTTATAATATTTGAGAACTTTTAGTATAACCACAGTTACTTATGTTGAAAACATCAATATGTTCTCAACACTTAGGCATACTCATTTAAGTCAATTCGTCAATACGAAAACATGATTAATATTGCAAATAGATCCAATATCCATTAACAATACACTTCATCAATTATGAAATTTCACATTACTTTAATCATAAAGTATGACTTTCAAATTGTAGTGTCATTTATAAAATGGAATCATTATCAAGTTTGGATAATTAATGCTTTACAAATGTTTATAAATGCTCGTTTAACAATTATCAAGGATAACAAGAATAACACAACTCATAATCATAATGTGACCATAGACTTTATTCATCGCATAAAAAACAACTGATTTGTCTTTATTACATATGAATAACACTGTCTCGCGAAATGCAAAACCAAATATATAATCCTCGACCATTATGGATTACAAGATTTATTCCATAACCAATCATGATAACTAAAACAGGAATAGAACGTCCATGGCCCTCAACAACTTGGTTGCCATCTCCACGCGCCATCTCCTTATGCCACACTCACGCGGAAGGACCTGTTTTCAAGTAAACCGGTGTTAGTATCATATACTCACAATCTGCTATAAGTGTTTAACATAAAACATTTATAACTTGTATATCAAATATACCTGCTCCATTGATGACTTCTCCTGTAGTAGAATCAACCTTTTGATTCCTTAACCACATCATGAAATCAAAGAACAGAACGTGATCATCCCTATCTCTGATGAATCCAGCAACAATGTTCTTGTAACTCCTGGGAAGGGAGAGCAAGACAACATTCATTGCGATCTCATCAGTGATGCGACCATTCAGCTCAGTAGTCAGGCGCTTCCAGAGTCCATACATCTTCATCACATGACTATAGATGTGTCCGTTTTCTTCCATCTTAATGGAGTAAAACTCTTTCTTGCACTCAAACGCCATCATCCTCATATGGGATCTAAAGAACGATTGAATTACTAAATACATCTCATATGCATTAAAGTGCTTCAATCGATCACGCAAATGAGGTACCATGGTCGAGAGCATCATGTCCTCGACCAAACGAGAGTGGTCACACTCCTCCTGATAATCATCACGGTCCTGAGCAGAGGATTCCGGTCCAGGCGGAAATTTCAGTGGGGTTTCTATCACATGCAGCATGTCATTCATCTGAAGAACATCTCTAAGACACTGGTACCAATAACGGAAATTTGACCCATCTCTCTTAAGTGGCTCGATAGTTTTAAAATTGCCATAGTCGAAATCACGAGCATAATGCTCCCAAGACTCCATCTACACAAATACACGCAAAGAACATAAATACTAAGTTCATAACATGAGTTCAATTAATAATCATATTATCAATATCACTCCCACTTAGAACAACATCCCTAAAATGTTCTAGTGACTACACGATCCTCTTCACCATTGACACCCGGCGACATTATCTATCCGGCATGCCAATAATCCAAGGTAGGCTGGTTACTTTCCAATCACAATCATCATGTGACTCGTGCTCGATCTTTCGATCTCTATGTTCCGAGGCTATATCTGCAACTTACTTTGCTAGGCTCGTCAACAACACAGCCTTAATAATCCAAGGTAGATTGTTTGGCTCCATTGTTCTACTGGTGTTCAGCTACATCGACCCATTGCTTCGACGTGCTATGCAACTCAGGTATGTACTGCAAATTGATTCAAAAGCCCTCTTGCCTGTACCGTTTGTTTGTTTTGACGCTGAAAGCAGACACTGACAGGTTGTGTTATATGTTTTCAGGGTTCTCCATGGATACTGGAGGGCACAAAAAGAATGCCAAAGGTTAGTAATGAACGCTTATCAGTTGGAGGTCCCATTTGTTTACTAAGATTAAAGTTGTTTCCGGCATCTTCCTTACAAGAAAAAAATGGTTATGGCAAAATGTTGATACTCCAGAAATAGTTTGTGTGGGCTTAATTAAAGCAAATGATATGGAACCAACCTTGAAAAAGAGTGCTTTCTTCTTCTTAGCTGATGAAGCTAATAAAAAGGAACCTTCCTTTCAGTTTAGAAGTTTACAGATAGATAGCTTTGCTTCTGATGTTGAACGGGTAACTATCCTTTACAAAAATAAAAATGATGGTAGTTCAGGGTTCCTGCATATTGCTGCCAACTTTTCAGCGACAAATGCAGCGGCCTTCACTTCAATTTATACAATTTATACATGCATGCACATATCAATTTATACATATCTCTATTCCGGTTTATACATGCATGCACATATCTAACATGTTGTCAGTACGTATGTAATGTTTGAATTTTTGCTTTTTTCAGCTGCATATGGTTACAAGTGCTGTTTTTGTCTTGCAACTTAAAGACCATCCAAAATTTAGGAGGAAGCATGATGACTTCTATGTTCAGTACACATTCTCCCTCTGTGTGGCTTCCAGTTTGTTCTTCCTCATCTTCATGGCCGCCTGCTTCTGATCAAAACTAACCCTGGGAGATTATTAAACTACATAAGATATATTGATTCTTCTTTTCCCGTGTTATTTTTTCCTTTGACGTCAACTATCCTATCCAATAAGATCTCAGTTCTGCATGTATTCATAGAAGTTCTATGAAGTCTATCGTAGTGCTCAAGGTCAAGAACAGTTGATTTGGGAGCCATATCTAGCATGCGCTTGCTATATGAAGTAGCTTGCTCCATTTATGATAGCTACATGAAACACATGTTGGAATTTCCTGATTATTTTCTTTCTTCATTTACTTTAGTTAAATTGGTTATAATGAGTGCTAAACTTGCCAATAGTGCAGTACGTCCACACTGATTGTTCTTGAACTGTTGAGTACTGCAATTTCAGAACAGGCTCCTGATCTGAGCGTGCTTGCAGCCATATTAGAAATTTGTATTCGGTTATTTCAACAGGTTTAATTCACGATGTTTTCTCCATCAGAGAACAAACATAGACAGTAGATCAGTCGATCATTTAATCACTTACTGTTTTTCGTATGAAGTACATCAGTGCCAACTACACATTATTTGCTTCTAGATAGGAAGTTTATCTATGTGTGAATTGTTTCTTATATTCACATGTGCGGTGTTTTGGTTTTTTCCTTTTCATAAATCATGAATATTATATGCCTCTCATATTTTGCGTGGCAACCTCAACTTTTTTTTTCACTGGATACAGGCACTAAACTGATGAAGCTAACAAAAAGGAACGCCATACAGTTACAAGTTCAGTCATATGCAACAATTTTCGGAAAGGTAATAATATTGGGCATTTGGAAACCATATTGGTTCTGCTATATTCATGAAACTATCAGTCATTTAAAAATTGGCCTCTTCTTTGTACAATTCCATATGTTCCCACCGTAGGAAAAAAAAAGCTATCCTGAAATACCTATAAGGAAATGATGTGCCACACCCCTCGCAATATAATATGTACAATTTTCCCAGTCATGCTCAAGTTTTAATGTATTATACAATCCTAAAGCGATGGTTGATATGATTATGCAGAAATTTATAAAGGAATGCATTGGGCAGGAGAATAGCTTCATCCATAAAGACCCTACTTTCACATGTCACAACTAGCAATCCAGTATAATTTGATTGCTCAAATCTCTCTTTTATTGTTGGTGACTAAAGAAAAATAATATATATATGTTCCTTCCACCCTTTTCCCTATGATAAAGCCATGTGACAAGGAGAGGTTCCTCTTTGGTGACTTATGTGTTCTCTATTTCTATACCTAATAATAAAACGGCAAAATTTCTTCCGGTCTAGATTTTTTTGGTCTGGCCTATTTAATCTGTCCCACAAAGTAAACGTCGTCTGCGCTTACGAGGTGTACTACTACTACTACGTTTCGCTAAGCTCTTCAGCTAGACGCTCGGCCCACAGTCCCGTTCGAGCAATGGGCTGGAAGCGACGGGAAGCCCAACAAAAAACACGGCCCGGTTTTACCCAACAGAAAACACGGCCCGGTTTTGCTTTCTTCGCTCAGGTTGCCAGACCCCGTCTTCAGCCGTTGCGTTTGTGTTAGGGAAGAGGCAAAAGCGATAGTACCACATCCGCTACCGAGAGCAGAGCGTGGAGGGAGGGAGCAATAAACATGAGGCACGGCAACAGGATAACTCATACTTTTCTCGGCCTTTTGGCTAAGACTAGTAAGTGGGCACGTGCAACGCACGATTTTATTAATTATCATCATCAAACAATACAAGGCAGTTTCTCATATCTCCGCTCCTGCCATCTAATTACCTCATCTCTTCTTCCCTGTTACGATCACAAGATGCTCCAGATGTGGGCGCTGACTCTGCAGCCAAATGCCCAAGTCTGAAAATGCTGGATGATTGAGAAAATATTGTCAACAAACATAATAGAACAAATAAAGAATATTCCGTATATTTCTTACTCCTCACGATCAGTTCAATAAATAGAAAATACCGTTTATCCATTTTGCAGCCAATATATTCGAGAAGACAAGAACATTCACAGCTTGCATCCCCGTATAGAAATAATGGAAATCACATGGAGAGCTTAGTACACTTTGTCGATTGATAATGGCTGTGCTCCAAATGCTCATCCATATAATCACACCAGATGCGACTCCTTATCAGTAAAATAATAACACAAAGAAAAATCCAATGGAAATAGCCAACAATATCTACGTACAAGAATCTCAGATAGATTGTACAAACCAGCCAGAGTAGCTGTAGCTCCCAATTTTTAATGACATCTTTATAAAGTTGGTTTATATTGATCCATATAAAATTTAAACCTTCTGAGTAAAATCAAGTAAAATAATAACACAAAGAAAAATCCAATGGAAATAGCCAACAATATCTACGTACAAGAATCTCATATATGATTCTACAAAGCTGCCAGAGTAGCTGTACCTACATTTTTGACATCTCTATAAAGTTGGCTTATATTATTTAAATCGTATGTACTCCATCTCCGAGCCATGAACTGGCAGAACTTATGAAAATATACTTATAATCCTACTTATGCTTGCTATACGGAGTACAAATTTTCTTTGGGTTTTTACATTACAAGGTAGAGTCTAATAGGTTTGAGGCATTATTTTCATTTGCTATGCTAGGCAGATATTTCGACCCCGCTAAGCAAATATCGGTTTTCCTGTAGTGACATAGAAAGTTCTGTTCAACAGTACTTTGGCACAAAACACAATTTATTTCAGAAGCAATGCGGGTGAAGTACCCCAGGTAGTAAAATAACGTTACTGAGTAAATGCTTAACAAAAAGAGAAATAGTGTTTGACATACCTCGACAACATTAGAAAATGTCACATCCAAATCAGCATTGTAAAACTTAATTGCAGCAGCTTTATCTTCACTTGTACCTCAAATTAAAAAAAAAAAAAAGAGCCGGGCGTAGTAGCAGTACCACCTCGTAAGCACAGACGACGTTTACTCTGTGGGACAGATTTAATAGACTAGACCAAAAAATATCCATAGATTAATGAAATGTCATGATCTTCATTAAAAAAAAATCTCGACCTTATTTAATCATTAATGTTTAATATTTTGCTCTGTGCTCCCGTTGCAACGCACGGGCATATTTGCTAGTTCCTTATAAAACTGTGTTTTAGGTGATTCTAACGGACAATAAAACCATCAACCCGCAGCGAAGCGCGGTACTAAATTTGACAACTTTTTAACCCGTTGCAACGCACGGACATTTTTGCTAGTTTATTTTTAAAACGCGATACAAGTCGCATCTTTGCATTCAAAAAGTAGGACATTACAACTACAGAGTAAACCACGGTTTACGAATCATGATAATAGTAAATATAAAAAGAGAAACTTCTCATCACACCGTTGCACGCCACAAAAAAAATCCACTCCAAGTGGAAGGATAGAAGGCCTATGACAACCCGACTACACCTGCCATCACAAGGGGGCACAACTGATGGTGTCTTCAGAAAAAAAAAAGACGGTCACAGCGTCATCACCATCAGACCAACGGCCAAACCTTTTACAAATCTAATGGATAAGGTGGCAACAATAACGCCCTCGATAGGCTAAACTAGTCGCTGTCAACAAACTTTCACTCGCCAACCCAGGAATTGACCCCCACTGCGAAGCAGCCCGGAGCGGCACCAGCCAGCACCCAACCGGATCCGGTCCGCAGGGAGGCGGCAGGAGGCAAGGGCCCAGTGGGCGGCGACAGGAGGCGGATCCGGCCAGCAGGACGGCAGCGAGAGGCGGGCACCCGGTTGGAAGGCGACTCAGCGGCGGCGCCAGTGTGGGAGAGGGAGGGGCGAGGAGAGAGCAAAGGGAGGAGGAGGACTAGGGAAGACGGAGCAGCGGCCACCGCAGCCCGCCGTCGCTGGCCCAGGTGGATGACAGCCTCGCCTATGGATTGGGCTGGGTGCTTGAAGGAGAGGCGGAGTCACCTCCCGGGTCGCCCAGGTGGATGTGGCCCGATTGAGACGAGAGATTTCACATAAAATTGCACTTGTTGGGTTCTGCTTCTCTAGCTATTATCTAGATTATCATAATCTATAATGATATCCAAATATGACCCAGGACTTATACTTTTAACAAGGTTGAATGTGTACTAGTGTATTATAAAATTGTCAATCGAATGACAAAATATGCATATGTTAGTATTTTACCAGATACGAATGTGGGATAAACAGATCGTCTATATTCATTTTCAAACCTGCCAAAGCTACATGAGACCAAAGTATAAAAAAAGACATGATTCTATTCTTTAGAGTGTGCACCATCCTTTCTCCATTCATTAAACCAAACCATATAAAAATCGCACAGGGTAAGATAGTTCCTAAATTCACCTAAGAATGAAAGCCGTTGCATTATTTGGTTTATGATGACATATACGTATTCACTCTTGATTTCGGTGGTATAACCTCACTATTCTCCCAACACGCCTAGAACGAGGTTATACGACCAAAATCTCGAGCAGGACGTGCATCACGTCATAGGCTAAATAATATGCAACGGCCGCCACCCAATATGCTAAACAATTCTAGAACACCAATGTCACAGCTCACAAGTAAATGTGAGATGCGCAGTTCCTGGACGGGTTCGCAACACCATTTTGACTCAACAGTCCAAATAAGGTATACCTAATCACATTTAACTAGAGTAAACAATAATTGCAAAAATAACTGTATGGTGCGTGTGGGTCTACGCATGTGGATTTCGGACATATTTGTTGTATCTTGCGGTCTGCATCAGGTGGTGTACGAGAAGCCACACGATGGTAATGAACTCACCACCGCTACTGAGCTGTCTGGCATGCGAATCCCTACTGCACTGTTCCGCGGCATAAATCATCACCTCCACCCACACTCCGAAGATCAATTCTAACGTGTCAGACCTACCCAAGTCACGAAGCTCTTTGGCGAGCAAGGCTGCACACGAATTGCCTGTCATACGGAACCGTCCTCTGCGTGGATCTATGCCTGGATCAATCGATTCCTGAGACAGAGGAACCTAGTTAGCGCATTTGGCATCATGAATAATGTTATTTGGGTTGAACTCCGAAGTTGCAAATATACAATTAATTCTCAGTAGTCTATTAAAACGAATGTTGATGCACACTAGTGTAATCCAAGCAAAGACTCTTTGGAAACCAAACCTTCTTCTCAAGTAAATACTCTTTGCAAAGCGATGCAAGTCTTTGCCAACAATAGGTGGCCATTTAATCACAAGCCCAATCTGCATTTGGTTTACGTTGAGAATTATGCAATAATGTCGGACTGTGGTTGTATGCATGCATTGAACAATGTAAACAGCCGGAGACTTGTCCATTTATCTAAAAAACTAAACCATGAAGCTCATGCGCCTTTTCTATTTTCATTTCAGTTAGCTTTTGAGTATGTGTTGCTAGTCCTGCTGGATATGTAAAAATCTAAGCAGGTGAGAAAATCCTAAAATCTTCTTTATTGCAAAAAAAAAAGTTTACTAATGCGATGTGCTTCAGAGAATATCTGAAAGATAAAATTACAATCAATAAATTGGCAGAGCTAGAGCCATTGTCCCAAGAAGAAATAAGCAATTTAAAACAGTGTGTAAGTAAAGTAAAGCAGCCACGATAGAGCACGTACCGTTGAATAAGATTCAAATGAATTAAACAGCTTCTCGGCAATCTTCTTTCTCTGTGGGGTCCTGGAGAAATTGGTGGGGCCTTCATGTTGGAACAATTCCTTGATCATATGGCACAGGTTCCAGCTTCTGGGAGATCCCATCACCGTGCTGTCCTTAACAGGCCAAAAGGCCTCAAAATTGTTGGACACGTCGAGATATAAATTGTGGTGTGCACGGCCTGGCAGCATGTCGGGTTTTACAACGAGCAGGAACATCATGTAATTGGATAGCACCCTTGTCGCTTCGACAAGCTTTGATTCATGGCCAGCGTCATATACCTCGATAAACAGATCGGTCACCATGTGCCATACAAGGATGCTCTGGTGGAAGTCAATGCTCACACTCCATCGAGCAAAGTCCTTGTATGCTTCAAATTTTTCCAGCATCATGCGGCCTCTTGAGTTTAAATCAGCAGTTTCTGGCGGAGGCAGCGCTTGCAACACCAGATTCCTGAGATCACTTGTTGACAAAGAGTCAGTGCCTGAGAAAGTGCCCTGGAAATGCGACCTGTTCCACCACTCCCCGATGCCCATCTTTGTAGTCAGTCTGCTCCATGGCTCAGTCGTGTCGCGGTAGCATAGATGGAGCAGATTATACTGCCCAAGGGAGTCCCTCCACAGTCTCCTGCTTGCCGGCTTGACAGGGCGGCGAACCGAAACCAAGACATGAAGAAGCCATTTTGCCAAAGCAAGAGTCCCACTGTCGGTGGAATCTCTCTGTGTGTTGCGGTGAAAGAAAGAGCATGTCCAGCTCGAAAATACTGCCCTACACACTGATATAGTCTCCAGGACCAAAGCTCCAACAAGCAAAACATAACTAATAATCACATCGGCCGTGTTGTAATCTGCCCTGCCTCCTCTGATGCTGAGCTGAAACAAGAGGAATGCAGCAGCCGTGCCAAGTAACGAAGTAAGATGGATGCAGAAGCCATACCAAGTGTGCATGACCGCTGCCTTGGTGTACAGGATGTCGTACATCAGAGACAGCTCCAGCTCGAGCAACTTGTATATGTCCTCCCCCACAACAACTTCTCCAAAGGAATACCCTGGATCAATGGCATGTAAACCCTCGATCTGAGCCTCCTCCAACGTGACATCAAGGAAGACGCACATGCAGGCTGCGAAGCTGTAGTGAGCTTCAAGCAGGATCTCCTCTTCGCTCTTTCCCTCCACGACAAATCGATAAGGTTTAACCCTGCCAGTGACACCCCACTTGTTGAACCTGTCGCGGATGCTACTCATGCCACCACACTTGAGTGCCCATATCCTCTCACCATACTTCACAAGACCAGCAACGAACATGGAGATGCTGGCCAGAAGGAGCAAGATTCCACCACTAGACATATATTTGTTGATGACATAAGCAGCTCCTAGGACCTGCACGACAAGAGTTTGCAGGTGGCGCAACCACAGGCTGTTGTCTTCGAGCGCGAAGGCAGTGATGTTGTCCGGGCCACCGAGGTGCAGCAGCAGGAAAGGTGCCCAGAACGCCACCAGCTGGTGCTCGCTTGACCTGCTGATGATTGAGAGATGGCCCAGCGCATATATCGCTGTGGAGTCAGCCATCAGGTAAGCCAGCCAGAGAGAAGCCCTCAACACCATGGAGGAGCTACGCCGCCGGATCCCGCCACAGATGAGGAGCCATAGCTGCAGCGTGAAGCTTGCGAGGACCATGATTTGTATGCCCCATGTGCTCCACAGATGCACTAACCCTTTCATTGCTTCTCCAGTCCTCAAAATGTCTGCAGAAACAACATGTCAAAGAACACAATAGCAACTAGCTAGATGATCTGTATACCTTCACATGTCCAGCTTACATATGTTCTTTCCAGCCTGCCCATGTTCATGTTTTCCTTTTTTGAAGCTCTTAAAGGAGTAATTAAAAAACTAGATTATTATCAGAGCAGATTTCGTGCTCCGAGCTCCAGTGCTCTCACTTTTTGAAAAAAATTGGAATTTGTATTTTTGAGTTTCAAAAAAATCCAAAAAAAATCTGGGGATACATATACATGGTCATAATACCCGCAGCAAGTTTCAGCACAAAACTCGTTCTGATTTGGGCTACAGAAAAAAAAAAACAAATATCTGACAGCATATAGGAGTAAAACAACTACCATTTTTGTCAGAAATTTGTCTTTTTGTATTTACCAAAATACAACGTATTTTTAGTTGAAATTTCTACCTTACATTCGAAATGTGTACAAGTTTGTGCCCATTTTTTTGCAGAATTTTCGGAGTCCTAAAAATAGGATTTTTTTTATTTTTAAAAAACCGAGATCACTGGAGCTCGGGAGCATTTGAGGGTTTTCGATTATTATATATCTAGATTCTTTTGGCAAAATGATGAACATAAGAAGAAATATAGATTGGCTAAATGGCAAAATTATTAAATATAGACTAAGTACAGAGAGAAGAGACAGCACTAAGAACTAACACTAACCCTAACCCTAACTAAACTAACTAAACTAAACTAAACTACACTAAAGAACTACTAATAACAGAGGAAAGAACTAACCCTAACCCTAACAGGCTAACACTAACCCTAACCCTAACCCTAGCCGTCTAGAGGAGGTAGAACCTTACCTGCGCAGCCGGAGCTCCGGATTCACCAACGGAGGGGGAGGGGAAGGGGCAACCGGGCAAGGGAGGGGCCACCGCACCGCCGTCCCGTGCTCGGATCTGACCGGAGGGGGAGGGGAAGGGGTAGGGGAGGTGCTGCCGCACCACGCCGCTCGGGCCCCGGCCGTGCCGCCGCAGCCCCGTGCGCTGCCGCGCCGTACTCGGATCTGACCGGAGGGGAAGGGGAAGGGGCAGGGGAGGGGCAGCACCGTGCCGCTCGGGCCCCGGGAGTGCCGCCGCCGCCCCGTGCGCGGATCTGACCGGAGGGGGGAGGGGAAGGGGCAGGGGAGGCTCGTCGGCCGGTCACCGGAGACTCGAGGGGGAGTGAGTTAGGAGTCACCGCGCGTTGTTCAAAAAAAAAAAGGAGTCACCGCGCGGCCGAGACGAGCGAGCACGCCGTTCGCCTGAAAGTGGTCAGCCAGTGATGAATAGATAGATTTACGTTTTTCTCCGTCCGAGAAGAGATCACTTTGTACTGCTGTGCATGTGCTAATCGAAGTCGTATCGGAAACAAATTAAATCCACATGCGTCGGCACCACTTCTTTCGCAGGCCCCAAGAAAGCCGAGCAGGACTCCAACTCCGGCCGAGACGTCCCTGCCTGCTTCCTTTATATATTTCCTCTGCGCAGAGTTGGTTTTGCATGCGCAGCACAAAGACAACCCCAAGCATCGATTCTGTGTTTCTTCGCAGTACATACATACGTGTCTGTCATATATAGGCCGGCCGTCGGTGTTCTACGTTGGTCCTGCAAAAAACATGGCGCCCGAGGCAACCCACGACGACCAGGCCGTCGTCGTCTTCGGAGACGAGTTCGTGGCCGACGAGATCCTCGCCCGTCTGCCACCAGCGCCTCAGCGCGCCGCCGGAGCCCCTCACGTCGCTCGCCTCTACCGCCACGACTTCGGTGTGGCTTTCGAATTCCATGTGGTCAGCCCCGATTTCGCCATGAAGCACACCATCGTCGACGTCGACCGCTGCGCGTACGCCGGCACATGCAACGGGCTCGTCCTCGTGTCCGGCGTCTCCTACGCTGACAAAGGGCAGTTCTCCGTGGAGGGCGTCGTCTTCAACCCGGCCACCAGGGAGGAGGCGCGCCTGTCCTTGCAGTTGCCGCACTGAAAACGAGCGCGTGGCGCGCGACATCATGGGGCTTTGGGTACGGGCCATCAAGCAAGGTCTATACAAGGTTAATTCTCATCCGTGAGGCTGGCATTGACGGAACAAGGCTAATGGTGGTATCATTGGATGGCGGCCAAGAACGTACCCAGGACGGTGTTCTCCTGCGACTACATACCACATGCTCTGTCATCACAACCTACACACGGTCGACGACGGCAAGGTGTACTTCCTTATCTGTACAACGTACTTTATCGGCGAGGAGGGCCGACAAATGGAGACTTGGGAGACGAAGCCGGTGCTCGTTTTCGACGTCGACAGCGAGGTCGCCACCAGCATTGCCCTTCCACAAGGGCATGAGGACGACATCGCAGATTTCTTGATGTTGGAGCTACATGGCCGCCCGTGCATCTTCAAGCAGGAAGACGAGGACACCGTGATCTGGTTACTCACTCCGGACCACCGGTGGGAGCAGCTATACATTCTGGTCAATGAAAGCTCAGATCCCAACGATTATTTCGCGGGCGCCTGGACTGCGGAGGTGGCTTTCTGCACGCCGTGTTTAGAACTAGCGGTGCCTTTTTGTATAACCTCCATCAGGCTGTAGTGGAAGACGAAGAAGGTGGCGGCGGCGGCAACAGGTTGGCGGCTCTCAGCTCACTGCCGATCGAATACGAGTGGCCGGAGCAATTCAATGGTATCTGGTTCGGTGATTCGTCGGATCTGGTGGATTACCGGCCAACACTCATATCACCTGCCAGTGTCGTAGGTGATGTTGGCCGTCCTCGTGAGTGTGTTGTACGGAAGCATGAGTTGGAAGAGATGTTCCTCAAGATGACACAGAAATGGGTCATAGATCCAGGGATGCAGATGCTCGCTAATTTGTAGGAAGCTGCTGGACTTCTGGATCCGATAAAAGGATAGGCGTCGGTCGGACCTCTCAAACACTAGCAAGGAGAGGAATTGCCTGATTCGTTTGTCTCCTCATAATGAGAAAAACAACATTTTAAGCTTCCTTGCCAGTTGTAGTTAGGCTTTGCCAGGTTATTCTTGGTTCGAATGACATTCAGGCAGTATTGCAGGCAGAGGCTGATTTATGTCCATCTGGAGTCAGACTCGATGACGCGGGCTAGTCTAGTTGATGATGTCCTGCCCTGAAGCTTCCTTCAGTAACAAGCTAGCATTTGTGACCCTACGCCGGCTGGAGTTTTGTTCAGAGAAGCTCCTACTATTTCTCTATTTGCATTCTGCAATCTATGTATTGTCTCTCTTTGCCTGACGTCCTGAACAAATAATCAATTGAAACGAGTCGTGAAATCTGAAACTTACAGCAAAGTTTAACTCTGCTTTTACTTAGTGCCTGCTGTCTCTTGTAGGAAGCATGCGTTGACTTTACCCAACCCAGTTCAGGTTTGATCTAGCCTGCAGACTGAACCTTTGGCACTTCCGGTTCAGTCTGTTTTGGACTGACCTCAATTTGTTGGTACCCTTTTCTGTCAGCTTCGTTCACACAATCTTTGATAAGCTGGAGAGAGGACAGGTAATTCTGGATGAACCAATAATCAGACTGTCTTTCGAAGGGAGGTTCCAGATGTACCTGACGGAGAGCTCTCGCCAGAGTGCATTTCATCGTGGCGTGGTACCCATCTTCAGGTTCAGTGCTGCAGATATTGCAAATGGGTCAGAGGTTTCGTGGGCGTTTAACACATGTTAATCCGCACTGTAAGCGAGTTAGATGCTAGTTTCCAAGTGAAGACTTCTATCTTAGGTGGAACTTCAAATTTCCAAATGAGTTCCCACATATTTCTATCTCCATTTCGTCTTAGGTTAGATCTAGTTTAAATTTTTTAACCTCTCATCCAACACCAGTCTATAAGCACTCCTTAACGAGAATAGCCCAGTCTTCTAAGGATGCCACGCCATCTGCATCATGCGGTGGGACAATTTTCCTAACCGACAGGGTTATGAACTTGTTCATCCTAATTTCATGTTCACATACATATTGGTACTTAGAGAGTGAGATCAGGCCATTCTGCAGATGCATTGAAATACCAGTGAGTAGTACAATATCTGCACACCTGATATCTATATGGGATACTGATATGGAAGCAGCGGATTTTCCTCAATTGGCCACTGCAGTTTTGGACTTCAGATGACAAGAGTGGACCTTTTTTTTTGTGGGGGACAATTTTGGACTTGTGGTGGCCACCATATCTTGATCACCGCCGAGGATGCAGTTTTGATCTAGTTGTCGGTTGCTTGCTCTAATTATTGTAACCTGAAACCCTCTTTCTGCAGTATCTTTGTGTTCATGATCTACTAGTTTGTATCAGTGTTTTTCCTTTATTTTTCTCCTGTATTTCAGGTCGTATTGGCTGATGCTTTGTGTTCTAGGCACAACTGATCTCAAAACTGAAAATGTAGTAGTACAATTTATGTGTAGGGCCTACTACCCCCTCCAAATACTATGGCTGGTAAAGACTAAGCCTCTTCTGTTTTGCACCAACCAAGTGGTTACATTTTTTTTCTCTATGCTCAGCAAGGTAACAGATACAAATGAAGCTATGCTATTAATTTGTATATCATGATTTAAGCCCAACAAATGATTAGAATGTGTACCCTCAGTTTAGCGTGGTATCCAATCTGCCTAGATTTATGTTATGTGTTACATTTACAGGCTATCTTTATGCAAACAGATTTAGGCACTAACAGATGCAAGATGGCTCCTCTAGATGTAATCTAATATATTTTTAAGTGTTTAAAAAAAATATAAAATCACAACTATGTCAAGCTTGTACTGCTGCCCTTTGTAGTAAAACTTGTTGATGTCTGACATAGTGACATGATATTGGATGATGTGAATTATGAGCTATCTAGATTTTTTCTGTCCCGAGAACAGATAGCCAAATCTATCTATATATAAAAGAAATTGTGTACATTATGCTTTGCTTCTAAACTCCTGTTTGCATTTAGGCATGAATGTGTTTCACAACGTAGTATTTTCTTATGCTGTTTGTCAGCTTATGAGATAAAAAGAAGTTATAGCTTACTGCTTGTTCTCTGTAAAATCCATTGCTGCATATGTGGTTCTTGATTGATCAATTATAATGCCGAGACCTTTAGGTAGTGGTACATTGATTCAATAGGCAATCATGCAGTTCAGATCCTAAGAATTCATATGGGAGTCCTACCTCAAGAGATTTTTTGTAGGCAACTAGGCATAGTTGAATTATTATTTACATTTCCTGTCACATGCCACTGTGGTTGTCTTGCAAGATCATCCTTTGGGTTTGAATGGTTGCATATAAATCCTCAGGGCTATAGGAAGACGCAAGCGAGGGAGGCAGACATTTGTGAGGGCAGGGTCGAGAGTGGAGACGTGCGACGGACCTCGGAAACATGGCTGCTGACCTGCCGTGGACTACCTACGGTGGCTGTGGCTATGGATTGCCATCGCTCGGCAGTCGGGTAGATTGACCAGAGCATGGAAGCTAGCTAGGTAAGAGTTAAGACTAAGAGGCAAGTTATCTTTTTTTTTCCTGATGGATTACTTTGATGATTTGACACAAGGACGGTTTCCTCTATTTTATGCCCTGTTTAGTTTACTATCAAAGCCAAATACTGTACTAAAATATGCAGACTGTCAATTTTATCAATTATAATGTATTGTGTGCTAGTTTAGAAAGTGACAAAGCGCATCATGTCATTTTATCCAAAATCCTTTTTTGTTGTGCTGTTTTCTGAGTTGTCTATCTGTTTTCTGATTTTAAATCAGTGCTGTGTTATTTAGCTACAAGGGTGGTGACCCTCACAATAATGGAGAAATAAGGAACCAGCGGCTGGCTGCAGGAGAGATTGTTTAGTTTCGTCACATGTAAAAATGGATCCTGGTATCCCCTCGTGTTTGAAGAGGTTCTATGTGGGCATGTGGCTAATGCCAGGGAACTGTTGTTACCGAAGCCAAGACATTTTAGATAAGCCGTTCAGACAAATGTTCAGACTAAACTTGATTTATCTGATAATTCTACTTGAAAAGATGAATAAGCTAAGACATTCAAGGAGTCGCAAATCTAAAGTCCAGGTGTGAGTTGACAAACATAATCATGTTAGTTGCAACCAAATCAGGGGCATGCCCAGCAAGGAAGCAAATGGGGCTTAGCATGCCCACCATATCGAGTCAAATACAGAATAGTGAACATTTGTTCAGCAAAGGCTAAATGGGGTTACAACTTTGTGATACAAAAAATGTATTCCATATCGTTGTGATACAGCTATGTGTAGCAAACGGGGAACTCTCTGACAAACAAAAAAAATCTTCTCATAAACTAAGTTGAAAATCAGACATGTGACTTAGGGCATTCTACCGAACAGATGGACTCAGCAATGTACGTCTCGATTAAACATAACCAAAGACTCAATGTCGAGCTATTACTATATGATGCATGATCAGACGCACTCGACCTTGGTGAACCTGGCCACCGCGTTGGCAGACGACAGAGGCAGCTCCAGCGGGCAGGTGACATTCACCATGTGCACGTCGGTGTGCGGCGGGTACCTGACATCGCCGGTAAGCTTCAGCTCCAGCCGGAACACGCCGCCGGCCGCGCTCTCCTTCACGAACTCAGCAATCCCGGAGCTCCCCAGCTGCACACTCTCGCCGGACGCTGCTGCATGGTACACGTCCGTCTTCCCTTCCCTGATACCACCACGTGGGATCCCCTGCAGCAGCCTGACGTGGGCGAGGGGCACGCCGGAGAAGAGCAGCTCCGCGTCGAGCGGGGCATGGGCGCCGAGCTTGGCGGGCATGGCCCAGTTGCGGTTGCGCATGGCGATGGCGAGGGACACGTCGTAGGCGAGGGCCGTGCCGTTGGGCCCGGCGAGGGCGAGGCGGGCGAGGGAGGCGTCCTCGACGGTGACGTGGACGGGGCGGACGACGGCGAAGGCCATGATGAGCACGAGAGCCACGGCTGCGAGGAGGGTCAGGAGACAGCAGCAGCAGTACCGGAGCAAGCACTTGTCGGCGGAGGAATTGCTGCAGTGGCAGGACGACGAGGATCCTCCCAAGCAGCAGCAGTAGCTGTCACCGCCGCCGCAGCAGCACAGGCTGAGGCACTCGCCGCAGTTGCACTCGCCGCAGTCCAGGTTGCAGTCGCCGCAGTCCAGGTCGCAGCCGCTGCAGTCGACGTCGCCCATCGTTTCCTGTTCCTGGTTGTAAGCAGCAATGGGTCGATCTTGGGGTTTGGTCGTGTGATTGCATGTTTATATATTGATGTGTAGGAGTCACCTTCCATCTAAGTTTCACTGTTTCAGAGCACGGATCGGAGTCGAACTCCGGTTAAGTTTCCATGCATCGTTAGTGACCTTCCATCAGTGCTAGAAATATGCCGAGCACGGATCGAACTCGGATTCCATAGGCATTGTCGTTCCTTCTCGTCTCCCAGTCGGATTTGGGGCACACGCCGTGTGAATTAGCAGCCAACACTACGCCCACGGGCTAATGACGAGGCCCAGAAGGGCAATCCAGGCAGGCCCAAGACTCCAAGAGGGCTTTGAAAAAAATATTGGCCGAGTTAGAAAAAAATGTTAAAGTAGGGTTCGGAAATAGTAATTTTTTTAGATTATTAAACTGACTTAATAAAATTGATGGAAACTTGATGTTTTTAAATTTATTTAAAAAATCACCTTACTTGAGTTGCATTTGGTGTGGCCCATGAAGCTTCTTCTGAAGGAGCAAGGCGTAGCGCCCGTTTAGAGCACCAAACACAGTTGGCGTGGGTTATAATGGGGCTGGCTATAAAGGAATTAGTTGACTTGGAACGACGAAGGAATTCGAAGGGTGGATGTATGGCAGTAATGCAAGATCGTCGTCTGAATTCATCGATCAAGTTCCAATCTCTTAGCTACTTGTGGTATCTTACAATTTTTATTGAGAGCTTTAGATCCTGACACCACGATACTCGTCATCGCAAAAAAAAAAGTGAAACAAAATAGATGCTCAATTCTTGAGCACTTGTTTTTTTACATGTAGTGCTCATGGATCTTATTTGTTTGAGGGAGCAAAGCTTTCAACAAGGCAAAGCTTTCTCCTCGTTAAAAAAAAACAAATAATTGCACAAGGCACAACAATGAGAGCAGACATTGTATCTTGAAAGGCCTTGTGAACCTGAGTGTTTGCACTACATGAGGTATGGCTCCTGTGATTTCAGATGAACTACAAATGCCACCAACGAGTAGCTAGCTGAACTCGTCCACATCTATCGCTTGAGCGAAGCAGTAACATATTGTTTACCGTGTGGATGCTATCATCGAAGGGTGCTCCCCTTGTGATCTTTTCAACATTGATTTCCATTTTGGGGCAGTGATCTGTCGGCTTTGCATTATGAGTAAATGGCAAAAGAAAAAACAATTCCGGAAAAATGAACAATGCTTCAGAAAAAACCACCACTTTGGATGCATTATGGTGAGTTTTTGACAATGTTGCCTGAATTGTGGTGGTTTTTTTTTGCAATATGCATAGAATAACTCTTGATTTGTCTAACCTGGTCTTGTTTGTTTGCACCATTGGTTCGGTTTCTAGGCATTACAGCTAACTCGAGCCGGTATGAAGAGAGGAGGAGGATCTTGTGAATAGAGGAGCTAGTCGTACTTTCTTTGTGCTTGTGAATAGAGGGGCATGCTACTTATGACCCTCTCGACGATTTGGCATGTCAGAAATGAGATAGTACATGATAAGCCTCCACCTCCTCTGGACGTGTCAAGGAATTTCCTTACAAGATATTGGAATTCTCTGCTGCAAATTAAACATCACCCACATAAAGATGTTGTTAAAGGCAAATTTATTCTGGAAGCTGCTAGTTTTCATATGATCAAAGACCAGGCCTCTGTTCCAAAGCTGAAATGGATTCCTCCTCCTCAAGGCTGGTGTAAACTAAATACAAATGGGTCTTTTGATAATGGTCATGTTGGTGCTGGTATGCTGACGCGTGACCATAGTGGGGATATAATTTTCTCCTCATGGCGCCCTGGGTGCTGAACTATTTGCCTTAAAGGAAGGACTTTTGCTAGCCTTACATTGGTGTAACAGCCCCCTCAAGATCGAGGTTGACTGTTTGGATATTGTTTCTATACTGGGTAAGGAGGAAGTTGACCGCTCTATTCATAGCTCGGTGGTTGAGGAGATTAAAACTTTGCTGAAAGTTCGTCAATCTTGTGTTACTCATATTAGTAGAATTCAGAATAACAGTAGCTATTTCTTGGCTAGATATGCTAGAAGTCATAGCCGTACTGCAGTCTGGCTGTCCTCAGGTCCCTGAGGGATTATATTGAGCATATGTAATACGGATGTAATTTCTGATTCTTGAGTAATACAAGTTCATTTGCAAAAGAAAAAGGATACACTAAAATGGTTCTCCTTTCTTACTTCTCGTTCATAGCACGGACATATAACGAGTTCGGTTTACAACTGACAACATTAAACGGTAAACAGTATAGTAAGAGCATCTTCAGCAGCCGCGCAAAAATTCGGCGCTGCAAATCCGTGCTGCAGCGCGCGGCGCCGGCGTCAGCTTCACCGGACGCTGCATATCGCCTTGCGCGCGGGTGAGAAAAAGGACGCTTCACCAGGCGCTGCAATATGCAGCGCGCGGCGCAGCCGCAAACAACAAGCAACCACCATATGAACTCCAACAAGATCAAAAAATGCAAAATAAATCAACAATAAATGATTCTAAACATCACATATCATCTAAAATATCATAGTTCAAATGCATCACATAGTTCAATGTCATGGAGTACCAAGTTCAAGACCACAAAAGCAAGTTTAGCACATCATCAAACACATCATTCCTCAACTTCTTCATCCTCTTTGCCATCATCATCTTTGCCATCATCCTCAATGCCATCATCCTCATCATCGGTTTCTTCTTCATTGGACTCTTGGACGGTTGTAGTGCCATGCATCATTGAATCTTCCCCGTCTTGATCACTTGGAGGAGGCATTTGAGATACCAAGGAAGCCATGAAACCTCCTGGTGGTGCTCCCATGCCACCCATCCCTCCCATCCCTCCCATCCCTCCATAGCCACCCATGCCTACCGCCTCACTCGCCGGTGCACTCATGGGGTTGCTCATGCCTCCATAGACACCGAAGCCTCCAATGCCTCCCATGCCTCCCATACCTCCCATCTCTCCTCCAAACCCACCTATGCCGGGCATAGGTCCCATGGCTCCTCCAAAGGCACCCAAGCCGGGCATAGCTCCAATTCCTCCTCCAAACGAACCCATGCCTCCAATGCCTCCATAGCCACCCATGACCCCATAACCGGCCGACGGTGCACTTCCTCCTCCCATGGCATTCATGCCTCCATAGCCACTCGTCGGTGCATTCAAGCCCTTCAAGTAGTTTGCCAATGCTCTTTTTTTGATCAACACTTCATCGCGAGCAAGGTTGACATACTCCATTTGTCTTTCATCCAACTTGGAAGTGTCCTTGAAAAAGAGCTCCCTCTCTTCTTCCACAAGGCATTGATGCTCTTCCATGGCCACCTTCTTCTCCTCCAATGCAACCTTCCTCTCCTCCGCGGCCGCCAACCTCTCTTCCAATGCTGTCCTCCGCGCCTCGGCCTCAGCCTCCGCGGTCCTAGCCGCCTTTCTATCTTCATTTGCTTCAAGCCTTGCACTAACCAAACTCTCCATTGCCTTGGCTATGTCATCATCTCCGGCTTTCCTCCCCCTCATCTCTTTGGCGGCCTTCTTACCAAGCAAGGGTCTTCTTGTGTTGGCAACCGAGTGTGGAGTGGAGCTTCGCTTGTTGTCATCACTTGTTGCATCTTCCTCCAAATTGATGGTGGCTTCGGCGGCGGCATTCTGTGCGGCCACATCAACCCCATCACGGGTCTTCCACTTCTCCTCATCGCAAAGCAAGTCATAGCAATGGAAAAACACAAATAGCCTCGGCGGTATGGGCTTCCCCCTCTTGTTCTTCTTGCCCTCTTCCTTGAACAAGCTCTGACCCATGTTAAGCTACATTGTCAAAAGATAACAAATTAGCAAGCCATGACAACAAGCGAATGCACATGACAACAACACAAGCTTTGCGCCATTTAGGAACTTACCCTATCCACATCATTTGTGCCACTTGGGTTAATCTTGTCAATAACAGCTTGCACACCCGCCCACTTTTGACAGTCGGCGTTGATGAGGGACCAACGGGACCGAAGAGAACGGTCACTTCGCTCATTTCCACTTGTGTTGTTTGCATCAAAGTAGTCCTTCATCCTCGCCCAATAGGTATCTCTTGTTTGATCCGTGCCAACCGCCGGGTCCATGCCAATCTTCAACCATGTCTTGCAGAGCAACCTATCCTCATCAGTGGTGTAGTTGGCCGACCTACCCTTCGGCGCCTCAATCAAGCCCTCTCCATGTTCATCAATTTGATAGGCTTGTTGATTAACTTGGTGCTCCTCCTCCTCCTCTACTTGATGGGGTTGCTCCACAAATGAGGAGCCAACATTCATTGTCTCCAAAACGGAATCATCATCAACACTACATTGCAATAGAATAATCATGTCAAAAATCATTCTTTGACAACACTACCTCTAAAAATAACAAAAAGAGCAAAATTCACCTTGTAGCCATATCGTCGAGCAATTGGCGCGCGCCGGATGCTGCAGCTGCGGCCGATGTCGCCCTCGCAGGAGGCGGGCGAGCCGAAGTAGGTGGCGGCGCGAGGTAGGCGAGCAGACCGGATGACGCGCCCCGCCCACCGGCCGCGCCGGCGACAGCCGGGCGCTTCGAGCCTGCGCCCTTCGACGCGGGCGGTGGTGGCGGCATCTGCGCGGCGCCCGCGTTGGCCACCGGCCGTGGCGGCACGAAGAGAACGCGCGCTGAATTGCTCGCGGCGCCGGCGGCGACGGCGCTAGGGTTTGGCAACATCTGCGGCGGCACACGTGCGCCGGGGGCGGGGACCGAGTAGGGAGGAGTTGGTGGCGTCCCGGCGGCCCCGTCCATCGCCGGAATAGCGCCGGCGGCCGCGCGCAGAGGGGATGGCGGCGAGGAAGGGGGAAGGAGAGGCGCGGGCGCGGGAGAAATTTCAGAGCGGTTGGGCTGCGCGCGCTGTCGATAGCTCTGCCGCGCGCTTCAGTCGACGCAGCAAATTTTGGGCGTAGAATAGCGCAGCGCCCCTCCCGCGGCAAATTATTTACAGCGCGCGCTGCTTTCCAGCGACTGCTGGAGCGACCAAAACGGCGCCGCGCGCTGCATATCGGCGGTTTTTATAGCACACCGGCGGTTTAGCGCGGCTGCTGGAGATGCTCTAAACACCGATACAACGATATCACTACTACTCTTCGGGCAGGCAATCTCTACCGTCGATCTTCACTCACTCCCTTTGCTGTCATCTTGGGTCGCTGGATAACTGACGAAGCGCCATGCGCGGAGTGCACAGGTGCAGGTCTTGGTTGTGTCGTTGAGGGCCTGGCAGCTTGTCCTTCCGCGCAGCACGCCGTCGAGACCGCCACAGATCCATCCGCACTTGATCTCCTCGAATGAGCCTCCATCTCACTCTCACATGTAAGCACGCGCCTCAGCCTCACCAGCCATCTACGAGGTCTCTCCGACCACCTTTGGCGGCGAGACGGCCTGGCGCGCGCTTGGGTTTCTCCCCCGGGTCGCCCCCCGACGCGTGTCTTTTTGGAGCTCGAGTGTACAGCTCTGTTGCCGGTGGAGTTGCTGCGGTGGCTGGACCTGTACGAGGATCCTCCGAAGCAGCAGCAGCAGAAGCTTTCACCGCAGTAGCAGATGTCGACGCAGTCCGTGCATGATTCCAGCTCACAGCAGCCGTAGGCGATGTCGTCGCAGGTGATGTAGTAGCCATAGCCGACGTCGCAGCCGATGTCGTCGCCCTAGTCCAGGTCGATGTCGTTCATCGTTTCCTTCCTTGGTTGTACGTGCGCGGCAATGGATCGATCTTTTTTTTTTGAAACGAAGGCAAAAGCTTTGCCTTATCCATTAATTAAGAAGAAGGGTGCTCAGTTAATTAGTGGAAAACCGAGCTAAAACCATACAACAACAACAACAACAACAACACGGGGCCACGCCCACACCCGCCACAGGGACAAGCCCACCCACAATCCGAGAAGCTCGACTCGAAACACACCACTCTAAGAAGACCCGACGGCCCTTCGCCAACGTCGGAGAGAAGACGCCGTGACTGCTATGGGAGGAGCAGCCACGGGACGCTCGAACGCAAATGAAGAAGACGACCCTTCGAGGAGCTGCCCCACAACGATGCCACCAGAGCGCAACCTCGTCGTCCACACGACACAAGGTCGACGCCCACAACAAGACCACCTTTCGGGACCGCCGTCCTGACATATCACCGCTCGCATGGGAGTCACGACGCCGCACGACTCAGCCACCCGCAGCCCAAGCTGCACAGAGCGAACCGCTCGCAGACCACGGCCGTCGCACCACATCCAGGGCCGCCACCCCGACCTAAAGTCCAACCGCCTCCGCTGAGACGCGTCAACCGAGCCGACAAGCTCGCCGCCCTAGCGACACGAGAATGCCACCCAAGCCAAGCCAAGCAACTGTCTCGCCCCATGAAGCTGCTGCCCACCATGGTTCCCGAGGCCGCCGCCTCGACGCACAACCATCATCTGCTCGGACCGCTGCCCCGACATCCACCAACCCGACGACGAGAGAAAACGAACCAAAGGCTGATCAGGGCCTCCAAGACGACGCCTTCAGGAAGGTCACGACGTAGCCGCCGCCGTCGCCCGCCCGGTAACCCGGAGCTAGGGATTTCTCCCGGAGAGCCTAGACCCATCACATGGGTGTGGATGGAGCTCCTTCGCCAGCGCCTTCAAGAAGGGATACGACGCTCGTGCGCCGCCGCTGCCGGCACCGACAAGGTCGGTGCATAGCTTTCGCTCGGGACTCCACCGCTATGCCCAAGGACGGTGCAGGCACGTCTTCTCCACATCGACCTCCACCATGCAGAACCACGCCGACCAAACCCTCGAAAACGCCACGGCCGCCCGCGACACGCCGGAGAGGCCACTGATCGGCCCACACCCCACCACTCCGCAGATCGTCCTCGGCCGGAGAGACGCCACCGCGTCCCGGGGCCGCCGCCCCGGCTTCCCGAGGCCAGCAGCTGTCGCCTTGGCAGAGCAGCACCTCTGCGCTCCACCGGGAAGCCACGCAAAGCCGCAGCCCGCCAAGCCCATCTGGGCCCAGATCGGGCCCTGTCCATGCCCGCCGCCAGCAGCACCGAGGGCCGCCTTCGCCACTAGCCGCGCCGACGCCGGCCGCCGCCTTCGCCACTAGCCGCGCCGACGCCGGCCGCCGCCTCAACCCGCTGCCCGCGGTACCCCCTCGCCGCCAAGCCGGCGCGCGCCGGAGAAGACGAAGCCAGGTCGCCGGGCAGCTCGCGTCACCGTGGCGTGGCCAGCGGCAGCGGCGGAGGAGAGGAGGCGTCCGGGGAGACTGGCGGCGGCGCGCGCTGGGGCTTCCCCCGAGTCGCCCGTGAGGGACGACGCGAGGGCAGGTGTTGTTCGCAATGGATCGATCTTGTGATTTGATCAAGAGACTGCATGTGTATATACTGATGTGTACGTAGGAGGCACCTTTCCATTTAAGTTTCAGAGCACGGATCGGAGTCGAACTCTAGTTAAGTTTCCATGCATCGTTTGGGACCTTCCATATATACATCGGTGCTAGAAATATGCGGAGCACCGGCCGAACTCGGATTCCAAAGATTCTTATTTTCAAAATCACCAGTCGAATAACTTTTGTAAATGCGTGGCTCTACGATGCACGCACCTATCAATTTACAAAGCACAAACCTTTTTATTAGAATCACAAATTAAGCACAACTATCCAACCATTTTGAAGTGGTTTAAGCAAAGGGCACACATTGGAAAATACAGCAATAACTGTACTCCTGATATTCACGATATACCTTTACTTTTTGTTGGAGTATATTGGCGTATCTATATCAAGGTTTTGGACTTCGGTTTTGATATTATACCGGTCCTGAGTAGAATGGCCGAAATTTGGCCATTTTGGAAAATTTCGGTGAAATCTCGGGCGAAAGGCAAGAAATTAAATTTAAACTTTGGAACATAATTTGACCGAAATTGGACCGGAATTTGAATCTAGGGCAAAATTCAACCGAATTTTAAATATTTTAGATAATTCAACAAAAAACCCACCAAAAATCAGGATATTTCATTCGGTTAAATTATCGTACCTGTCCCGAACAAAATGGCCGAATTTTGGTGAAATTTCGGAACTCTTGGGTGAAATTCAAATTCATGGTCTATATATGCTCACTGGTCACCAATTTAGGATTTGTTATCTTCAAGCAATGTAGAGTCTGTCGCTTGATCTGAAGCCTGCCTCCCGGGTCGGAGAGAGAAGGGTCTCAGCGCTTCCCCTTATCGGCTTGATTTTCTTCTTCTTGACTTCCCTCGGCAACAGGTTCTCTATTTAGAAGGCACAGATGGCCACTGTCGCCGATGGCGATTTGAAGATCTATGGCCCTATGGCTACTGGAGACCCCCACTTACCTTCGGTCTGCCTTGGCACCTTCAATGCTGCGATTACCAAGGTGTTGATGGGGAGATCATGGTGACTGTGATTGAAGAAGACCGGATAGGCTCCGGAAGTTCCATCTCGCATGCTCATGGCGAGTCAAAGTCGGTGAAAAGTCTAGAGAGTACTCGCACTGGTTCGGGAAAAGTATGTGTGTCGGACGATTGGCTTTTTGCAGCAATGTTCTTGACAAGTGGGGGCGGCGACACTAGTAGATTTCATTCTTGGCGGTCTCAGTTTTTGGGGTGAAAACCCTAGGTTGACCTTTAGTGGTTGTACTTGGTAATGGCGGCTCGCCGGCTCAATAGTCATTTCCTTGTCGAAGCACTATCTAGAGATTGGACTTTTCCAGCGTGAAAACAAGATCTAACCATGTTGGTTAGACCGGACGACGACCTTCCTGCATGCGTCGTTTTGGAGAACCTTTTTGGAGTCTAGGTTTTGCCACCACTGCTGGTGCTCTTGCAGCTGCGAGTATCTAATTACTTTGGTGGGGCCTTTGTTTTTTTATTGGGTTGTGTGCATTCTTGATGTCTAAGCTTGCTCTACACATTATGTTGTTGCAGAGGCTAGGTGTAACTGATATCATCTTGATACTAATATATTCTTTTTTATCAAAAAATGTATAAAGGTCTATATAAACCTCTACCTCGAGATGCATAACGCAATGCACAAATCCTCATAAGTTCATCAACTATGAAACAGCTGAGACAGTTTGATTATTTTATTAACCAACGTCGTGGCATTTCGAGGATTGATAATGGTTTCAGGCAAATTCTAGTTCAGAACCATGATGCCATTGTCAACACAGAGAAGGCCTAATTTGGTTCTCTTTTCTTACTTCTCATTCACGGCAGTGGCGCAGTGCCAGCGATATATATATATAACAAGTTCAGTTTGCAGCTGGCAAGGAGGTAATAAAAAAAATTGCAACTGGAAAGATTAAATGGTAAACAATAAAGTAAACACCGGCAATAAGATTACATTATTATTTACTCTTCCGGAAGGCAATCTCTACCATCGATCTTCACTACTTCCTCCTCTGTCATCTTGGGTCGTTGGATAACTGACGAGGCGTCATCCGCGGAGTGCATGGGTGCATGTCTTGGTTCACACAGAGAGAGAGAGGGAGAGTGTGTGTGTAATTAGTATGCTGGGCGTAATTGGTTTGCTGGGTGTAACTGGTATTTATCAAATATGTAGAATGTCTATATAAAACTCTATCACGAGATATGTAACACATTGCACGAATCCTCATAGTTCATCAACTATGAAACAGATGATTAACCAACGTCGTGGCATTTCGAGAATTGATAACGGTTCCAGGCAAATTCAAGGTCAGAACCATGATGCCATTGTCAACACAGAGAAGGCCTAAATTTTGCTTCATATCACGAGAATATACAGAAGATGTACACAGAGAATGACTAATTTGGTTATCCTTTCTTACTTCTCATTCACCGCAGAGCCAACGATATATATAACGAGTTCAGTTTGCAGCTGGCAAAGATCTAAAAAAAAATTGCAGCTGGAAAGATAAAACGGTAAACAGTAAAGTAAACACCGGTCATAAGATGACAATACTACTCTTCCGGCACGCAATCTCTACCGTGGATCTTCACTACTTCCTCCTCCGCTGTCATCTTGGGTCGTTGGATAACTGACGAAGCGTCATCCGCTGAGTGCACGGGTGCATGTCCTGGTTCAGAGCTAACGACTGTCGTCGTTGAGGGTTTGGCAGCTTCGAATTCTCCTTCCGCGTCGCACGCCGTCGAGACCGCCGCAGATCCACCCGCACTTGATCTCGTCGCATCTTTCGCCGCAGATATCTCACTCTCACCAGCAAACACGCGCTTCCATCTCGCCAGCCATCTACGCGATCTCTCCGACCACCTTTGGCGGCGAGAGGGCCTGCCGCCACCGGGACGAGAGCCGGCGGCAGGGGCTGCGGGGGTGTCGGAGAGCTCTAGAGGTGGCGGTGACGGCCTGGCGCACGCTTGGGTTTCTTCCCCGGCCGGTCGCCCGACGCGAGCCTTTTCTGAACTCGGGTGTACAGCTCTGTTGTTGGCGGCGGAGTTGCGGTGGTGGCTGGACGAGGATCCTCCGAAGCAGCAGCAGAAGTCGATGTCGCCGCAGTCTATGTCGCAGTCGTCGAAGTCGATGTCACCGCAACAGCCGATGATGTCGCAGCAGCAGTCGCAGTCGCAGTCCAGGTCCCCGTAGTCGCAGCAGCAGTCGCCGCAGTCGATGTCCCCGCAGTCGCAGTTGCAGTCGATGTCGATGTCGCCCATCGTTTCCTGGTTGTACGCACGTAAGCAGCAATGGTTTCGATCGATCATGTGATTTGATCAAGAGATTGCATACATGCATGTGTATATATTGATCTTGTGAGTAGGAAGCACGCGGCACCTTCCATTTAAGTTTGGGAGCACGGATCGGAGTCGAACTCCCGGAAATCCGAGACCTACAGATTGTTCGTTACGCACGGGTAAGCCTTACGGAGAGACGCGGTGAAAACTGATTGGTGTAATCCCTGGCCATCCGTCCATGATTTTAGAACTGTAACCCCTCCGGCTGATTTCCAGTTAAGTTTCCATGCAGAGAACGGATCGAACTCCGATTCCGTAGGCATTCTCTGTTCCCGTCTCCAAGTCCGATTTGGGGCACGTCCGATCCTGTGGGATTCTCAACAAGAACCATGCTGCGTTTGCCACTTCTACTTTGGATCAATAAACTGAAAAGGTGCCTAATTACGTTCCCCAGTTTGAACAACTAAAGCAGTAGCTGTAAATGTTGTAGTGTTTCTCGAAAGGAACAAATTAAGGATAATAAACTTGTGGAAAATAGTTAGCAGCTGACATAAGCAGAGCATATCCTTTCTCGTCTGATGTGAGTTCAGGAAAAAAAATATAGACAGGTCAAAAAATAAGATGGCTTCGCCCGGGTTCGAACCGGAGACCTTCAGTGTGTTAGACTGACGTGATAACCAACTACACAACGAAACCGTTTTGCTATTTTCTTCGATTCATCCATATATCTATACCTAATACTAAAAGCAGGAGCGTTTCTGTCGTCAACCGTCGAACTTTTTCGTTTCGAACCGTTTTGCCCCTGACGATTTGAGGTATTTACCCACCACTGTCATCCACAAGTGAAAAAAACGGTTCGTTTTTTTTTTTTGTTGGAGCAGTGGGCGACGCAAGGCAACGAATCGAGCGGCCTTGCTAGGTGCTCCCGTACCCAAACTCAACCTCCCACACTGCCTCGGCACCGCGCGCCGCCCGGGTCCAGTCGTCGGTCCACCGCCGCTCCAAGGTAGCCCGCGCCGCTGCCCATTCCATAGATCCCCGCAGGCCCCGGACAAAGAGCCGCCGCGCTGCGCCGAGCGAGCCCTCCACTGCCGCGACCTGGCCCACCTCCGCCTCCTCCTCGTTGCGGCGCCTCCGTCTCTGGTGGTCGCAACATGCCGCTGCTGAAGCCTCTCCGTCCCGCGGGTCGCCTCCGGCCGGCTCTGCCCTGCCGAGCGCCGTCCTCCACTCCGGCGAGCTGCCCAACGACCTAGCCCTCCTCTGACTCTGTCACTGGTGGCCGCAGCCAGCTGCTGCAGAAGTTGATCCGCTGGCGGCGCGTCGTCGATAGTCGATAGACACCGCACGTCAGCCACATGGGCACGAACGACAGGTGCCTCAGCTGCTTCCTTCGCATCCTCCGGCCTCCGCTGCATCTTGCCCCCCTAATTGCTCCTCTAGATCTCTCTCGTGTGCTTTCTCTCTAGATCTCTCCCGATGTACACCACAAACAATTCTCTGGATAAAGTCCCGGCCGGCCGGCATCTATTCACTTCACGGGAATGTCAATGCCTACGAATGGCCTCAGCTCACAGTCCGAACCTCTTTTTTGTGTAGTGCAGTTATCCCTCGGAAACTCCAGAGTGCACCCAGGTGCACATGCTCCTGCCCCAATTAAAAATTCAAAAAAATAGTAAAACTTCTAAAAAAATTCTTAACTTTTTTGGTGATGAACATATACAAGTTCTTGACAAACATGCTAGGTTTCGCTGTGAAACAACACTCATGCTACTCTGTGTAAAAAAACAAATCACTGACAATGATGAGACTTATAAGTATAGATTTTTCAGAGCACGATTTTCTTCTTTTTGCTCCACGCACCACGAGTGTGAGTTCACTGTGGAATTTGGCATGCTAGTAGAAGAATATCATATGTTCATCTCCAAAAAGTTTCAGAATTTTTTAAAAAGTTTTACTATTTTTTTAAATATTTTTAATCGGGCAGGAGCAGGTGCACCCAGGTGCAATTAATCCATATCCAGTTATCCCTGTCTTACTTATTCTGAAGGGAGAGCTGAGAATCTGACACATTTGCCTCATCTTCAACACTTAGTTCATTTTGTAAGTTTAGGAGATCTTAGTTGCAGGGTGATTCTAGCGATGGTTCTAACTGTACTGATGTATTTGGCCGTGAAGACAATATATCCTAGAGCTTAGGAACAGCATTGTACTGCAAACATTGTGAAACTTTAATCTGATTATGTTGCATGACCTGACAATTTGTTTTCCTCTTTGACAACGGTGCAACTGCTATCTCCGGTGAATCACCCGTTGAGGACCTTGAGTAAAAAACATGCCATCACAACGGCTTAAATATACCAGTGATTGGATGCAGTTCAGGGTAAGGATACATATACTTCAGAGTCAAGGTGGTGTAGACTACAGTCTATAGACATATGGATATGAATCGTTTGCTATATGGGACATCAGAAAATAAGCAGTTCATGGAGAACCTAACCGCTCATCCTAGATACATTCAATAATAGAGACAGTTGTGCAAGTAACATGTTCAACTTATGCAATAGGCAGTGTTGATATTTTTTATCCCGTTGCAACGCACGGGCTTTTCACTAGTAGAAAACAGGCCATCGGTTTGGGCCATTAGTCTCGGGCCCAAACTGACCCGAGACCAATGACCCCTCCCGGGTCGGCCGCCTGGGCCATTGGTCCCGGGCCGGTTGCCAGGGACATTGGTCCCGGGCCGGCTCGAGTCATTGGTCCCGGGCCATGGCATTGCCCGGGACCAATGACCCCGTGGCTGCCCCGCGCCAGCCACGTGGCCTTCCTCGGCTCATTGGTCCCGGGACCAATGACCCCTCCTGCCTATATATACCACCCCCACACAGCTCCCTTCTCTGTTTTTTTTTTGACAAAGGTGTGAGAGGTGGGTGCTAGTGTGTTGTGTTTTGCTATGCACTAGAGGTGTTCGGTGAAATGCCCGAACCACACTTAAGTCCAAACAAGTTGATATGAGGTGCCCGAGCGACACTTAATTAAGCTTTCTCCTCTCTCTTTCCTCCTCGATCGAGGTTAGCAACCTTATCCTTTACATCGGTACGGTGGTCATTGATGTTATTAATTTGAATTGTTTTGATAAGCTTGATTACATGATGCAGATGGATGCACGAAAGCGATGGATGTACGATGTCGACCGACGCACTTCCGAGTACATGGCCCCCCTGAAAAAAATTCTCGATGTGGCTGAGGCAAACCGAGTGAATAATTTTATGCCTTGTCCATGTGTTAAGTGTCGGAACATCACAGGGTACTCTAAAAGATCTTCCCTTCATGGCCACCTGGTTAGGCATGGTTTCATGCCCAGCTATTATTGTTGGACCAGGCACGGAGAAAGAGGGGTTATGATGGAAGACAATGAAGAAGAAGAGGATGATGACAGCTATCCTATGTCCCCTGAAGGAAACGGTGATACAGCAATGGAAAATAATGAAGAAGAAGGAGGTGATGAACAACGGGCATCAGATGAGCCCACTGATGGTCTTGGTCGGGTCATTTCTGATGCAAAGCGAGATTGCGAGACACAAACCGAGAAGCAGAAGTTGGAGGCCATGTTAAATGATCACAAAACATTGTTGTACCCTAATTGCGCAGATTGCGCAGATGGCAGCACAAAGCTCGGTACCACACTGGAATTGCTGAAATGGAAGGCAGAGACTGGTTGCACGGACTCCGGATTTGAGAAGTTACTGAAATTAATGAAGCCGAAGTTTCCAAAGGGTAACAAATTGCCCGAGACTACCTACGAAGCAAAGAAGACTATCTGCCCTCTAGGATTGGATGTGGAGAAGATACATGCGTGCATTAATGACTGCATCCTCTACCGCGGGGAGTACGAGAAATTGGATAAGTGCCCGGTATGCACTGCACTGCGCTACAAGATCAGACAGGATGATCCTGGTGATATTGAGGGCGATGACGAGCCCCCGGCCAGGAAGAGGGTTCCTGCTAAGGTTATGTGGTATGCTCCTATAATACCACGGTTGAAACGTCTGTTCAGAAACAAAGAGCATGCCAGGTTGTTGCGATGGCATGCAGAAGAGCGTAAGAAAGACGGGAAGCTGAGACACCCCGCTGATGGGTCACAGTGGAGAAAGATCGACAGAGAGTTCGGAGACTTTGCAGTGACGCTAGGAACTTAAGGTTTGGTCTAAGTACAGATGGCCTGAATCCTTTCAGCGAGCAGAGCTCCAGTCATAGCACCTGGCCCGTGACTCTATGCATCTATAACCTTCCTCCTTGGTTGTGCATGAAGCGGAAGTTTATTATGATGCCAGTGCTCATCCAAGGCCCGAGGCAACCCGGCAACGACATTGATGTATACCTAAGGCCATTAGTTGATGAACTTTTGAGTTGTGGGCCAAACCTGGTGTACCTGTGTGGGATGAGCACGGACAGGTGGAATTCAACCTACGAGCGTTGCTGTTCGTAACCATCAATGATTGGCCTGCTCTTAGTAACATTTCAGGACAGTCAAACAAGGGATACAATGCATGCACGCACTGTTTAGATAAGACTAAAGGTACACATTTGGAAAAATGTAAGAAGGTTGTGTACCTGGAAAATCGTCGATTTCTTCCGAGCAATCATCAAGTAAGAAAGAAAGGCAAGCATTTCGAAGGCAAGCCAGAAAACCGGAAGAAGCCTGAACTCCCTAGTGGTGGAGATGTATTGCGTATGGTCAACGACCTCCCGGAAGTAATCTTTGGGAAGGGTCCTGGCGGTCAATCTGTTCCGAAAGACGCTGAAGGACACGCACCCATGTGGAAGAAGAAATCTATATTCTGGGAGCTAGAATATTTGAAATTCCTAGAGGTTCGATCTTCAATCGACGTGATGCACGTGACGAAGAATATTTGCGTGAACCTGCTAGGCTTCCTAGGGGTGTATGGGAAGACAAGAGATACACCAGAAGCACGGGAGGACCAGCAACAAATGAAAGACCCTGGCAACAAGCACACGGGTAAAGGTCGTAAACACTTAAGCAGCTACGCTCTTACCAAAGCAGAGAAGGAAATCTTTTTTCAATGCCTGAGCAGTATCAAGGTCCCGGCTGGCTTCTCGTCAAATATAAAGGGAATAATAAATATGGCAGAGAAAAAATTCCAGAACCTGAAGTCTCATGATTGCCACGTGATTATGACGCAGTTGCTTCCGGTTGCATTGAGGGGGCTTCTACCGGAAAATGTTCGAGTACCCATTGTGAAGCTATGTGCATTCCTCAATGCAATATCTCAGAAGGTAATCGATCCAGTAACTCTACCAAGTTACAGAAGGATGTGGTCCAATGTCTTGTCAGCTTCGAGTTGGTGTTCCCCCCATCATTCTTCAATATTATGACGCATCTCCTGGTTCACCTAGTCGACGAGATTGCCATTCTCGGTCCTGTATTTCTACACAATATGTTCCCCTTCGAGAGGTTCATGGGAGTCTTGAAGAAATATGTTCATAACCGTGCTAGGCCAGAAGGAAGCATCTCAAGGGCTATGGAACAGAGGAGGTCATTGAGTTCTGTGTTGACTTTATTCCTGACCTTAAGCCGATTGGTGTTCCTGAATCGCGGCATGAGGGGAGACTGAGTGGAAAAGGCACGCTAGGAAAGAAAGTAATGGTATGTAGGGATGGACATTCTTTCACTCAAGCACACTACACAGTCCTACAAAGTTCCACCTTCGTGGCTCCGTATCTCGAGGAACACAAGAATATGTACGATCCGAAAACCCGGGGAAGCCTGACTCCTGGATTAAGGAAAAACACATGGAGACTTTCGGCAGTTGGTTACGAACACATCTCCTAAATGACAGGAAGTTGGAGATCAGCTCTACTTGTTGGCCGCGTCACCATCTTCGACTGTATTGAATTTCCAAGGGTACGAGATAAATGGCAATACATTTTACACGATCGCCAAGATAAAAAGAGCACCAACCAAAACAGTGGTGTCCGCTTTGATGCAGCAAGAGATGACGGGATGGGGAAAAGGACACATACTATGGTTACATAGAGGAGATATGGGAACTTGACTATGGACCTTCCTTTAAGGTCCCTTTGTTTCGGTGTAAATGGGTCAACCTAAATGGAGAAGGGGTAAAGGTAGACCAGCAATACGGAATGACAACAGTGGATCTCAAGAATCTCGGTTACGCAGGCGAACCATTCGTCCTAGCCAAAGATGTGGCTCAGGTTTTCTATGTGAAGGACATGTCCTCCATACCGAAAAAAAGAAATAAGCAAGCCACGGATACATCAAACAATGAGCCAAGGCGTCACATAGTTCTTTCAGGGAAAAGAAACATTGTGGGAGTTGAGGACAAGACAGACATGTCAGAAGATTATGAGGACTTTGTTGAAATTCCTCCCTTCGCAGTGAAAACCGACCCAAGCATCTTGGTAAATAATGAAGATGCTCCATGGTTACGGACGAAGTGATCATAGCAGGCAAGAGATGTTGGTGATGTGTAATAATGTATTAAACCTTTTATGTAATGTAATGTAATGTATTCATTGAACTGATGATGATCTGCAATTCACTTTGGTCACAATGATCTGTGTTTCGTCAATCGGTTTCAATATGACTTTTAAATCCAAACAATATGACTAAATGACTAAATGGTTCATAGTTTGAATAGTTTGAATATTTAATTTTGAAAACAGAATATGGTTTTAGATTGGTTATTCAAATTCAAACACTTTTCATGTTGAAAGTTTTTCCAAATTCAAACATTTAAATCCATTTGAAATTCAAACATTTAAATACAAACAATTAGAATTTAAAAATCCGGCGGGAACACTCAAAAGTTTGAAAACATGTTTGAAAATTGGGTCATTGGTCCCGGGCCATGGCATTGCCCGGGACCAATGAGTCTGTGCGCGCCACGGGGGAAACCGCCGCATTAAATGCTACTCATCGGTCCCGGGCCGTGGCATCGCCCGGGACCAATGACTACACGGCCCGGGACCGATGACCCCCTCCCCTATAAACGCGCTGCCCCTTCTCCTCCCCGAACAGATCGACTGCGCGCGGAGGAGACAAATACAGGGGAGGTGCTGCCCAAAAATTCTGTGCCGCCGTCGCCGCCGTTCGTCACTGCCGTCGCCGCCGTTCGTCGCCGCCGTCGCGCCGCCGCACCCGCAGGTCGTCGCCGCCGCCGCCTCTCGTCCGCGCGCGCCCTCGGGTCTTCCGGCCTCGACCACACCGCGCCGCCCGGCCACGACGTCCGCGCGCGCCCTCGGGTCTGCTTCCGGCCACCGCGCGGTGAGAGCCCCTCCCCCCTTAATTACTTAGCAATTTTTTTGTTAGTTTTAGTTAGGGTTAATTTTAGTGTTAGTTTTAGTTAGGGTTTTATTTTTAGTGTTAGTTTTAGGGTTGAGCAAATGCACTACAAATAATTTTAGTGTTAGTTTTAGTTAGGGTTAATTTTAGTGTTAGTTTTAGTTAGGGTTTTATTTTTAGTGTTAGTTTTAGGGTTTTTTAGTGTTAGTATTATGGCAAATGCAAAACAAAGGCCACCTTTATGTAGATATGAGCAAAAAAAATTGCTCATATCTACATAAAGGTGGCCTTTTTTTTTGGTCACCAAAATTTTTTACATTGCAAACTTTATCTGGGTTGTCGACACCCCCTCGACGCCCTACCTAAATAGTTCCAAGTTGCCAACTTAGAGTTGTCGAGACCCCTCGAGGCTTGTGATCGACAACCATTCCAAAAAATATCTCAACATGCCCATTCCGGGTTGTCGACACCCCTCGACGCCCTACCTAAATGGTTCCAACTTGGAGTTGTCGAGACCTCCCGATGTACTAGTTGATCCATTACTGAAGTAGTAGGTTTTAGTTGTTTGAAAAACCCTCTCACGTGTGCCGGGGTTTCCTCCAGAAATTAGGGTTTCGACCCTTTCGGCCCCGGACAAGTCTTGTACCTATTGTTTAGGGTTCAATATGGTATTATTTAACTTGTCATGTCATTAATGCTTTATGTAAATTGTCATGTCATTATGTGCAATGCAAAAACAATGGCCACCTTTATGTAGATATGAGCAAAATTTTGCTCATATCTACATAAAGGTGGCCTTTTTTTTTTGGTCAGCAAATTTTGGTAAGTCCGGAATACTCTGCTGCTAACTTAATCACTGTTTTATTATGTGTTCCAAGCCTTTTTAGAAAATTTTGCACAAGATCAAAGTTGTAGATCTCAACTTGATCTATAACTTTGTCAATTGGCTCAACTTCAAATTTTACCTAGATTTGACTCTATGATATATTTGTTCACATCTACCATACAATTTTTTTTGCAGAAACAATGGAACCA
This sequence comes from Poa pratensis, assembly GCA_947311845.1. Taxonomy (NCBI): domain Eukaryota; kingdom Viridiplantae; phylum Streptophyta; class Magnoliopsida; order Poales; family Poaceae; genus Poa; species Poa pratensis. The sequence continues at coordinate 16,367,603 of CAMZMU010000098.1, forward strand.
CACGGCAGAGACGGACCCCAGGAAGAATTCATGGAGGATTTGATCCGCGGGGAAACTGACAGGATAGACATCACTCGGACCTTTCTCATGGAATCCGGTGAGGGGGATGAGTCTCTCGGCAGAAGAGATAGACCCGCTGAGGAAGAAGTCGAGACAGGATTGTACCCCTCCGATCACGGAGAAGACGCCAACGGCTCTGGTGACGACGACGGAGAAGCCGACAGCTCCGGTCACGAAGAATCCGACGGTGACGGAGAAGCCGAGGTACGGTGCATGCATATGTATATTAATTAATTCCGCCTCTGTTATCTATATACACATGTTAACGCTATGTCTTCTTTCAGCCCTCCGGATCGACGAAATCTTCCAGAAGGAAGCCGCGAGGGCCAACTAATAAGTTGAAAGATAATCAAAGGTTCATGATCGAGAAAATCGGTGCAGACGGCGGACCGACTGCTCCACCAGAATTGAGAAAAAAATTGATACAGCAATGCGGAGTCCTTGTTAGGGATTACGTCCCGATCACCTTTCGGGAATGGAAACCGATAAAGGGTACCCCAGATTGTTATGTTGTCGGCCCCGTAGCCAAAGAAGCCCTTTGAAAAAGGCTAAAGAAGAACTTCGTATTGCCGGAGCCAGAGGTGGCCTCAGATGAGGAGGTGGAGCCAGATGAGGATGAACTAAAGAGAAGAAGAGATCGGATGGAGGCAAAAGTCAGACACTTTGCGGAAAAAAAGATGGCTCAGGCATTCTACAACTGGAAGAAAAAGCTGAACACCAAATTTATCAAGCAAGAAAAGACTCCGGATTGGGATCTAAAGATGTACATGAAGCTGAAAGAAGACTGGCCAGCATTTAAGGCGTACAAGCTATCGGAGGAAGCAAAGGCCAGGTCTGCAAGGAACGCGGTCAATGCGAAGAAGAAGAAGTATAACCATACTATGGGGCCTGGTGGCTACGCTCAAGGCAAGCGTAAGTGGACCAATCTTGAGGAGGAGTATCTTGCTAAAGGCATCATTCCAGAGCCGCACACATGGGATGGCCGGTGCAGGGATTGGTGCTACGGGCATGGGGGCACGTTGGACGCGGAAGGGTACTGCATATATAACATCAGACATGAAGAAAATCCCCTACCCATCCAGGCTCTTAGAGATGCAATCAGGGATGCTCGAGAGGGACGGTTCCTCCCCGACAGAGAGAATGACGAGCTCACACGGGCCCTGGGAAATGCAAAACACTCAGGACGGGTACGAGCCACAGAAGGCTCGCTGTCATGGTCGATTGGGTTTCCCGAGGACAGGAAGAGATATCCCGATAAAAGCCATAAGAGGAGAAAGGAGAAGGAGGCTAATGAGAAACACATTGCTGAAGACCATCTTCGCCGTATAGAAGAACGGTTCCGTAATATAGAAGCACGGTTACCGCCGGCCAGGTTAGAAGAACCTGCATTCGATGGTACCGACGGCCACCAATCGATGAATCGGAGAAGCAGTGTGGCTTCCACGGAGGTGGCGGCAACAACTGGTGATGATGCACATACGATGGCTGGGCCTCCTCGCTACCCAGTGGATTACATCACCGAGAGCACACCTTGTGAGCTACATGTCAACTTTATGGGCCTAGACATGAAGGTGGCGGTCGGGATTGCCTTACAAATTGGACCAAAACCAACTTACCACTGCCGTGCGGTTCCAGAGGGCTACGCTGTTGTCGGGGTGGATGAAGTTGTTAATCCCACCTTCGAGCCGCTGAAGCTGGACCACCCTGCAGGTGAAGATGAGGAGATTGTTGAACTTGGAGATGCCAAGAAAAATACCGTTCTATGGCGAAAGGAATGGATCGTGCTTCCGAATTGGACGCCGCCAAGGCCACCGTCTCCAGCTAATTCGCCGACGCGTCCACAGTCTCCAGAGCGTGATCCGTCTCCGCCGCGGCCTCAACAGTCTCCAGCACGTCAGCTGTCACCGCCGCCGCGTCAGCCGTCACCGTCGCCGCGTCAGCCGTCACCGTCGCCGCGTGAGCCGTCTCCGCCCACTCAGCCAAAGAGCCAAAAGCGGAAGCGTACGAGTACCACCATCAAAGGTACTCTGCAGAAGAACCGATCACCGAAATGGACAGCGCAGCCCCTCCCAAAAGTACCAACGGTTCCTCCCAAGAGATCTTATGACTTAACACCCGAGGAATTGGATAAGGCTGTTAAGGACCATACAACACAATTCTTTGCAACAATGAAGGCAGCTAGAGTTCCAAAGCCACAGTTCCCCAGCACCAAAGAAGAGGTAGACAGGGCATGGAAACTGGTGAACACCCTTGATAACCCGCCAAAGCTGACCCCCGACTATGATCGCCAAATTGAAAAGGCACATAAGCGAAGAGAGGACCCGCGGCTGTTGAGAACTAGTCCCCCCCGCTTGGTTGCCCAGCTCGGACAACAGAAGAACCAGTCGTTCCCCCCGCTGAAGGTGTTTTCCGAGCACGTGCAGACGGGGTCGTCGTTCCCCCTGGCCGAGGAGGAGGCAGTTGATCCGGACTTTGAAAAGGAGTACGGAGAAGCGGCCAGGGCTCAGGGCATGACCATTCGTCAGTACCTAAACCAGTTACAAGGGTACGCCCCAGATGAACTAAAACACCCATTCGAGATCGGGAAACCTCTCGTCAGACCTAATGAGGTCAAGGATCTTCCATCAAAAATGCATCGAGTGCATCAGTGGTACATGAAAGAGGCTGCGAAAGGTGGAAACTGGATATACGTCCATCATAAGAATGAGCATTACGGGCATGGAGATGACATGGTAATGATTGAATTTGAGGAACTATATCAGTTATATCAAATGGACGACCTCGACAAATCTATCCTCAGTGCCTATTGTCTGTAAGTATTATTTATGCTCATGAAGTCTCTAGGTAGCTCACCTCGTCATTTGCATGCATATATAATCATACTCATCACTATATATATTATGCAGAATGAAGAGTCAGCATTGCAAAAAAAGAGGAATCTATGACATTGGGTTCATTGACCCATATTACATTCATGAAAAAACTGTCAAGAACCCGAAAAGTCGCGACATCACAGAGCAGTGCTTGTTAGACGCGTTATTGTTTAACGAAACCAAAAGGGAAATACTATTTCCTTACAACTTCGAGTGAGTGCTACTGTCTTGTACACATTCTTTTTTGCTTACTGATTTGATGTTAAGTGCGTAATTGATGAGTTATGCCTGTGCAGGCACCACTTTATTCTCCTCATCATTCATCCTGACAAAGCAAGAGTACAAGTCATGGACTCACTTCGTAGAGACCTCGACAAGTGGGCGAACCTGCAGGAACTCCTCCAGAAGTAATTGCAATCATTATGGCACTATATATCGGCGACTTTTCCATTAACTTCCTGATATATAACTCGTTTATTCATTTTCTTTGCCGGGCAGGGCTTGGACACAGTTCATCACAACTGCTAGGGGTGAATGGGATGCGGAGCTTACATTCACCCACCTAAATGTAAGTACTACTAGCTACATGCATCCGAGCATCTCTTTGATTCTAGCTTCAATATTTACCATTAATTTTCATCAGCTTGATTATTATTTTGATTGAACTCCTTTCTTGTAAAGTGCCCGAGGCAGCCTCCAGGGACCAACTTGTGTGGTTACTATGTTTGCGAGTTCATTCGCTCAGCGACCCGTGAGACAGGGGAAGCATACTTGGAACAACTTAGAGTACGTCAACAATACTCACAACTTTATTTTATTGCCATCATTTGTGTTTTGATATTATATTGACCCATTCTTTCAATTAGATCGAACGGATGCGGGACCAGCTTCTACCTTTAGAGCGTGTACGAGCAATTCAAGAGGAAATCTGTGGATTCCTCGATCAAGAGGTCCTAAGGCCGGGAGGAGAATTCTATAGGAAGATGATCTCTCATCACTAGTGGTGCGCTAGAGATGCACCGTATATGTATACATTATGGATGGAACTCGTGTGTACCATATATGTAAATATGTTCGACTAACCACGACGATTTGAATTGTGTAATATATTTGTGATGATTGCTATATGTAGTACCATCGAGTTGAGTGCAAAACAGCAAAATAAAATGTGCTAAAAAAAACAATACCCAAATTGGGTAAAACCCTAAAACCCAAAAACCTAAAACCCTAAAACCCTGCGGACTTATTGGTCCCGGGCCATGCCATGGCCCGGGACCTATGAGCCCCCCCCCCCCACTCGCCGTGTGAAGACGCCACGTGGAAGCCGCATTGGTCCCGGGCCGGTTCACACCCGGGACTAATGACCTTGGTCATTAGTACCGCGGGCGTAGTCCCGGGTGTGTGCCCGGGACCGATAGCCCTAATGGCCCGGGACCTATTGCCCTTTCTCCACTAGTGTTTTTCCTAGTAATAATAATGTACTGCTCATACCTTTTCATGTTACTCATAGGACGTAGTCGCTAATGAAAGCTTTTGCTGAATATACGAATCAAAGCAAAAGTAGGTCACATATAGCGGGTGAGATTCTCGTGCTTTAACAACAAAGAAATATTTTCTGTACAAAATTAATTAAAAAATTGTTGCTCCATTGCCGCAAATATGATGCAATCAACACAATCATTCGAAGTATGCTACAACTTACATGCGTATAGCCAAAAATTATTGCAAAATTTATTGAACATCCTATGATGATAGCGCCATTAGCCAAACACTAGAGGAAGCAATAAAACCATATGATTTGCACAAGCATAATGGATTTGCACAAACAACAAATTCCCGACAGATGATCGATACTCCTAGGTGGACAAAAATTTTGATTTTATCTACATGGTTTGCCATGCAAAGCAACCGACACAAAGTACAAGAAAAGATGGTGTATATATTGCCTCATCTAAACCATCGTGCTCATAGCTTCGCGTTATTTGTAAGAGGTAGTCGCTCATGCCTCAAAGTGATGTTCATGTTGCGCTGTTGCTTAAAAATTCAAAATAGAAGACATCGAGAAGAATATGGAAGCCTTTGCTGAAGATATCAATCGAAGCAAGAGTGAGTTGCACATGTACTGTCTCACTTACCATAGGAGCAACACTTATTACATTCCGTCTAATTTTTTTAACATGTCTCGAGTTCCTATGAACAAGGCACGCACGTATTTTAAGAAGAAATTTGACTGAAAGAATTGAGCAGCAATATCTTGATTATATGGTACACAATTGATATTTATTTATTTATTTATTTATTTGTGACATGAGATTTATAATAGGTGACCAATGGTGTTTTTACCCAACATGGATGGGGCGATCAGCAGATCAGATTTCCACTGCATATGCAATTTGTGGCGGTTCTTTGCATATTGATATGCAGAGGCCAGCTGAGAACACCGGACAGTTTGTATCACCTCGATATGACTTTTTAAGTATAATAAAGGCCCCATTGGTGGCCTTAAATATGGTCCATGAATGGAGCTAATGCATGCATTGGTAAATAATGTATAGTGTTGATGAGATTTCACTAATAAAAAACATGTCATTTCTACATGACCAAAGCGAAAAAAAAATCAAAGTTACCATTCCCACTAGGATGAGAATTCTAAAATTGCGGTATGTCACGTAACCAAGTGCCAAAAATATTTGGTACACCACAGTGCAGATCCATGTTAACTACCACATATAGGTAGTTATGGTGGACACAAATGGCATGGATTTTGGCTCAAGGATTTGGATGCACGAGAAGCATTCCCTCTCAGTACAGAGTTTAGGCTAGCAAGGTTTATGTAAGAAAACAAGAATATCAACCCATACACCAAGTTTTATATGACAAACATATTGCAAACGTTATAAGACTTCATACCGTCTTCCTTGTTAACCAAACCCTGTTATTAGAAAATATCTAGACCTTAGAGATACCACCGATGCAAACCAAATTTTCAACAAGCTTTACGGTAGTTCTTCACTAATAGGCTTAATTCATGTGATGCACAATTTAATCATGATCTACTTGTTAATTCAAAACAATTGACAAGCATCAAGTTATCCAAATTAGTGATCTACAAGATTAATCAAGTTTTTCCTTATACCAATTACCACATGCAACATTTTCTGAACCAACCAAACACCAATCAATTTATTTAATCAACTCTCCAAACAAATATAAGTGAAGCAAGAGAGTACTTTCTACAAAAGAAAGCTAATAGCTCTGACAAGAGATACATGAAAACAAGAGCTAAAAGCTGAACAACGCTAGATATGAATACTCAACAAATATAAGTGAAGAATAGGAGTATTCTCATGAAAAAGCGGAGCGTGTCTCTCTCCCAATCAAGAATGCTAGGGTCCAGTCAAGCTTTATTGAAAATAAAAGTGCAATACTGAAAATAAAAGCACACAGACGCTCCAAGAAAAGCACATATGATGTGAAAGAATTAAAATATAGTTTCACTAGAGATGACCTGATAATTTTGACGATGAAGAAGGGGATGCTCTCTCGGTGTGCCACTCAGAATAATTAATCATCATATCATCTAGAAGCTTTGTTGCAGCACCCAAAGTGATGGACATAAAGGTACCTCCAGCGGCCGAATCCAATAAATTCCTTGAAGAAAAATTTAATCCTGCATAGAAGGTTTGGATGATCATCCAAGTAGTCAGTCCATGAGTGGGACAATTTTTAACCAATGATTTCATTCTCTCCCATGCTTGAGCAACATGTTTATTATCAAATTGCTTAAAATTCATTATGCTACTTCTCAAAGAAATAATCTTAGCTAGAGGATAATATTTTCCAATAAAAGCATCTTTGCATTTAGTCCATGAATCAATACTATTTCTAGGCAAAGATAGCAACCATTCTTTAGCACGTCTCTCAAGGAGAAAGGAAAAAGTTTCAGTTTAATAATATCACCATCTACTTCCTTGAGCTTTTGCATTTCACAAAGTTCAACAAAGTTATTAAGGTGAACAGCAGCATCATCAGTACTAACACCAGAAAATTGCTCTTTCATAACAAGATTTAAAAGTGCAGGTTTAATTTCATAAAATTCTGCTGAAGCAGCAGGTGGAGCAATAGGTGTGCATATGAAATCATTGTTATTCGTGCTAGTGAAATCACACAACTTAGTGTTCTCAGGAGTACTCATTTTAGCAGAATTAAAAACAGGACAGAAAATAACTTGAAAGTAAACTAGATGCAAGTAACTAATTTTTGTGTGTTTTTGATAATTGAAAGCAAACAAGATAAAATAAAATAAACTAAGCAAGACAAAAACAAAGTAAAGAGATTGGAAGCGTGAAACTCCCCTTGCAGAAGACTGCTGTCTCCCCGGCAACGGCGCCAGAAAAAGATGCTGGCGCCTGGTTGACGGGAGAGTATTTGAGGATGATGAGTACTTCCCCGGCAACGGCGCCAGAAAAAGAGCTTGATGGCGTGAATCACACGCTCGTTGGGAGACCCCAAGAGGAAGGTATGATGCAGTTCAGCAGCAAGTTTTCCGTCAGAAAGAAACCAAGGTTATCGAACCAGTAGGAGCAGCAACTCTTCAGAAGGTTGTTGGTGGCTCGCACGGCGCAATACGATCACCAACGTGCAATCTGCACACAACACAATCAAACTACTTTGCCCCAACGAAACAGTGAGGTTGTCAATCTCACCGGCTTGCTGAAAACAAAGGATTAAACGTATGGTGTGGAAAATGAGTATTAAATTGCAGAGAATGAAAAAGGAACAGTTTGCAGTTTGTGGTGGTTTAATCAGTGTAAAAGAATGGACCGGGGTCCACAGTTTACTAGTGGTGTCTCTCCATAAAAGATAACTAATATGTTGGGTGAACAAATTACAGCTGGGCAATTGACAAATAGTGAGCGCATGACAATGCATATACATGACATGATGATTACTATGATATTTAATTGGGCATTATGACATAATACATAGACCATTATCCAACAGCGTCTATGACTAATAATCCACCGCCGGGTTATCATCCGAGTCCCCCGTTGGTATTAAGTTGCAAGCAACGGATAATTGCATTAAGTAAAGTGCGTAATGTAAACAAATACATATGACCGTGGACATAGCATTGTTAGGTTATCCCTAGTGGCAACAGCACATCCGCAACCTTAGAAGTTGCTGTCACTCTTCCTGATTACGGAGGCATGAACCCACTATCTAGCATAAATACTCTCTCTTGAAGTTACAAGCATCTACTTGGCCAAAGCATCTACGAGTAACGGAAAGCATGCAAGATCTTAAATAACATAGGGCATAGATTGATAATCAACTTGACATAGTATTCAATATTCATCGGATCCCAGCAAACACAACATGTAGCATTACAATAATATGATCTTGATCATGTAGGGCAGCTCACAAGATCTAAACATGATGGCACAAATTGGAGAGACAACCATCTAGCTACTGCTATGGACCCGTAGTCCAAGGATGAACTGCTCACGCATCACTCCGGAGGCAGGCATGGCGATGTTGAAGCCTCCGGCTATGATTCCCCTCTCTGGCAGGGTGCCGGGAAGAGGTTCTGGACCCTCCCGAGCTAGGGTTGACGGCGGCGGCGTCTCTGAAACTTTTCGTGGATATTTGCTCAGGCACTTAGGGTTTTCGCGTCGGGGGGAATAAGTAGGCGAAAGGGCGGCGGCTGACGACCCCCGAGGGGCCCACACCACCCTAGGGTGCGCCAGGGGGGGACCGCGCCTTAGTGGCGTGTGGGGCCTTGTTGGCTCTCCTCTGCTGCTCCTTTGGTCCGTCAGGTGTGTTCTGGTAAAATAGGGATCCCCGTGAAGTTCGTCCAATTCCGAGAATATTTCCATACTAGCTTTTCTGGAATACAAAAACAGCAGAAAACAGGAACTGGCACTTCGGCATCTTGTTAATAGGTTAGTCCCAAAAAATGTATAAAAGTGATATAAAGTAGATGCAAAACATGTAGCAATTGGTATAAAACAAGCATGGAACATCAAAAATTATAGATACGTTTGAGACGTATCACGGCCGTGCGTGCAGCTGCCCCGGCAGTTGTCGCCCAGACCGCGCGCAATCTGTTCGGCGAATTGCCCAGGGCGTTGCTAGCGCCTGGTTGACGGGAGAGTATTCGAGGATGATGATGATGGTGATGATGAGTACTTCCCCGGCAACGGCGCCAGAAAAAGAGCTTGATGGCGTGAATCACACGCTCGTTGGGAGACCCCAAGAGGAAGGTATGATGCAGTTCAGCAGCAAGTTTTCCCTCAGAAAGAAACCAAGGTTATCGAACCAGTAGGAGCAGCAACTCTTCAGAAGGTTGTTGGTGGCTCGCACGGCGCAATATGATCACCAACGTGGAATCTGCACACAACACAATCAAACTACTTTGCCCCAACGAAACAGTGAGGTTGTCAATCTCACTGGCTTGCTGAAAACAAAGGATTAAACGTATGGTGTGGAAAATGAGTATTAAATTGCAGAGAATGAAAAAGGAACAGTTTGCAGTTTGTGGTTGTTTAATCAGTGTAAAAGAATGGACCGGGGTCCACAGTTCACTAGTGGTGTCTCTCCATAAAAGATAACTAACATGTTGGGTGAACAAATTACAGCTGGGCAATTGACGAATAGTGAGCGCATGACAATGCATATACATGACATGATGACTACTATGATATTTAATTGGGCATTACGACATAATACATAGACCGTTATCCAACAGCATCTATGACTAATAATCCACCGCCGGGTTGTCATCCGAGTCCCCCGTTGGTATTAAGTTGCAAGCAACGGATAATTGCATTAAGTAAAGTGCGTAATGTAAACAAACACATATGCCCGTGGACATAGCATCGTTAGGTTATCCCTAGTGGCAACAGCACATCCACAACCTTAGAACTTTCTGTCACTGTCCCAGGTTAAACGGAGACATGAACCCACTATCTAGCATAAATACTCTCTCTTGGAGTTACAAGCATCTACTTGGCCAAAGCATCTACGAGTAACGGAAAGCATGCAAGATCTTAAATAACATATAAGATAGATTGATAATCAACTTGACATAATATTCAATATTCATCGGATCCCAGCAAACACAACATGTAGCATTACAATAATATGATCTTGATCATGTAGGGCAGCTCACAAGATCTAAACATGATGGCACAAAGTGGAGAGACAACCATCTAGCTACTGCTATGGACCCGTAGTCCAAGGATGAACTACTCACGCATCACTCCGGAGGCAGGCATGGCGATGTAGAAGCCTCCGGTGACGATTCCCCTCTCCGGCAGGGTGCCGGGAAGAGGTTCTGAACCCTCCCGAGCTAGGGTTGACGGCGGCGGCGTCTCTGGAACTTTTCGTGGATATTTGCTCAGGTACTTAGGGTTTTCGCGTCGGGGGGAATAAGTAGGCGAAAGGGCGGCGGCTGCGACCCCCGAGGGGCCCACACCACCCTAGGGCGCGGCAGGGGGGGCCCGCGCCCTAGTGGCGTGTGGGCCCCTGGTGGCTCCTCTCCGTGCTCCTTTGCTCCGTCAGGTGGTTCTGGAAAATAGGGACCCCCGTGTAGTTTCGTCCAATTCCGAGAATATTTCCAGACTAGCTTTTCTGGAATACAAAAACAGCAGAAAACAGGAACTGGCACTTCGGCATCTTGTTAATAGGTTAGTCCCAAAAAATGTATAAAAGTGATATAAAGTAGATGCAAAACATGTAGCAATTGGTATAAAACAAGCATGGAACATCAAAAATTATAGATACGTTTGAGACGTATCAGCATCCCCAAGCTTAGTTCCTACTCGTCCTCGAGTAGGTAAACGATAAAAACAAAATAATTTTTGAGGTGACATGCTACCATCATAATCTTGATCATATAATATTGCAAGGCACATGTAAATGAATGAAGTGATCCAAGTCAATGGTCTATAATTTGCTACCAAATAGATAATGAGTAAACAATGAATCACACAAGCTAAACGTTTTCATGAATAGTACTTTCGAGACAAGCATCAAACAGTTTTGCATAAGTGTTAACTCATAAAGCAATAGTTTCTAATAAAAGGTATTTAATCAACACAAAGGAAGAATTTAGTTTCAGCATTTGCTTCAACTTTCAACATATTTATCTCATGGATATTGTCAACACAAAGTAGTATAACAAGTCCAATACATTGCATATAACGCATGTTGTAACAAAGTTGACACTAGTGTTTGCTTGTGGAAGACAGAAAGAATAGGAAAACTGACTCAACATAAAAGTAAAAGAAAGGCCCTTCGCAGAGGGAAGCAGGGATTAAATCATGTGCTAGAGCTTTTAGGTTTTTGAAAGCATATAGAGATTGCATAAAATATTTGATACTCCTCCCAACCTTGCTAACACAAGCCATGGCTAACCGAATCCTCGGGTGCCTTCCATCAATCACATACCATGGAGGAGTATCTATTTTTGAGAGGTGTTTGTTAATTGTCAACGAATGGTAGCGGGTGAGAACAGTATTCTACCTGTCAACGGACTTTTAAGAGCGGCTCCCATGAAGGACGTTATTTCTACCAGCAAGGCAGATCATCCCTCTTTCTCTTTGGTTTACACACATTCAGGTATTTCACTGTTTGTCATTGCTTACTGATGAATCAGGGCAAAAGTGTGAAGAGAATTAATTGGTTAAAGTTGTAATTAATTGGGACTGGGCACCCCGTTGCCAGCTCTTTTTGCAAGTTATTGGATAAGCGGATGTATATGCCACTAGTCCAGGTGTAAAAGTCCATTCACAAATAGAATAAAGAATAACCACACTAATTCCTCATGAGCTAGTAAACATTGACACAAAAAGGGAATAATAACATTTTGAATAATTTAAAGGTAGCACATGAAAAATTTACTTGGAGTGGCAAGGAAATACCACATATAGGTAGTTATGGTGGACACAAATGGCATGGATTTTGGCTCAAGGATTTGGATGCACGAGAAGCATTCCCTCTCAGTACAGAGTTTAGGCTAGCAAGGTTATGTAAGCAAACAAGAATATCAACCCGTACACCAAGTTTTATATGACAAACATATTGCAAACGTTATAAGACTTCATACCGTCTTCCTTGTTAACCAAACCCTGTTATTAGAAAATATCTAGACCTTAGAGATACCACCGATGCAAACCAAATTTTCAACAAGCTTTACGGTAGTTCTTCACTAATAGGCTTAACTCATGTGATGCACAATTTAATCATGATCTACTTGTTAACTCAAAACAATTGACAAGCATCAAGTTATCCATTTTAGTGATCTACAAGATTAAGCAAGTTTTTCCTTATACCAATTACCACATGCAACATTTTCTGAACCAACCAAACACCAATCAATTTATTTCATCAACTCTCCAAACAAATATAAGTGAAGCAAGAGAGTACTTTCTACAAAAGAAAGCTAATAGCTCTGACAAGAGATACATGAAAACAAGAGCTAAAAGCTGAACAGCGCTAGATATGAATACTCAACAAATATAAGTGAAGAATAGGAGTATTCTCATGAAAAAGCGGAGCGTGTCTCTCTCCCAATCAAGAATGCTAGGGTCCAGTCAAGCTTTATTGAAAATAAAAGTGCAATACTGAAAATAAAAGCACACAGACGCTCCAAGAAAAGCACATATGATGTGAAAGAATTAAAATATAGTTTCACTAGAGATGACCTGATAATTTTGACGATGAAGAAGGGGATGCCTTGGGCATCCCCAAGCTTAGACGCTTGAGTCTTCTTGAAATATGCTGGGGAGATCCATGGGAGCCTCCCCAAGCTTAAGCTCTTCACTCTTCTTGATCCTATTATATCATCCTTCTCTCTTGACCCTTGAAAACTTCCGTCACACCAAACTCAAAGTAGATCTCATTAGAGGGTTAGTGCATAATCAAAAATTCACATGTTCTATAAAGACGCAATATGATTTGTTACTTTAAACATTAGCTACAGCCACTGATGTTATGTGAAGCTCTTCCACCCAAAAAAGAATTTCACTCAACACTAGTAAAAGAGAGAATGCAAAATAAAAAGGCATAATCTGTCTAAAACAGAACAGTCCGCAAAGACGAATTTTTTCGAGGCACTTACGACGCTCAGATCGAAAACTCTGAACTAATGAAAGTTTCAGACATTCATAAAGATTACGCACAAAAATTTCAGATTTAATTAACAATCTGGTGATTTTAGGAATTTCGTACAGTGAACAGCAAAAATCTGTTTCTGCGCAGCAATCAAAATTAAGCATCATCTTAACATTAGAGGCTACTCTTGGCACAACAATGCGAGAAAATAAAGATACAAAGGAGTTGCTACAGAAGTAAACATCCTCCTTGACTCAATAAAAGAAAAATTGCAGAAATAAAAATAATGGGTTGCCTCCCATAAGCGCTTTTCTTTAACGCCTTTTAGCTAGGCTTGATAGTTTTAATGATGCTCACATAAAATAGAAAATGAAGCAAAAAGAGCATCAAGAAGCAAATTCGAAACACATTTAAGTCTAACCCACTTCCTATGCATAGGAATCTTGTACACAAATAAATTCATAAAGAACAAAGTGACAAGCATAGGAAGATAAAACAAAGCAACTTCAGAACTTTCAGCATATAGAGAGGTGTTTTAGTACCATGAAAATTTCTACAACCATATTTTCCTCTCTCATAATAATTTTCAGTAGCATCATGAACAAACTCAACAATATAACTATCACATAAAGCATGCTTTTCATGATCTACAAACACATAATTTTTATCAAGCTCAAAAATAGTGGGATTAAAACTTTCAAACCCACTTTTAACAATTTTATAACAAGATGATTGATCATTCTCAAGAGGTATGGGACTCCATCTAGATAAAGTCAAGACCTCTCCAATCCCATTTTCATTAGTAGTACAATTAATATTATCAACCAATATAGGACCATCATCTAGAGCTTTATCATAAACATTTTCTAAGCAAAACTCTTTAGTACCATGCATTTCGATATCAGGCACAAATAAAGGATTATCATAAGATTCATCAAAATAGCATGGATTATCATAAATAACAGTAGCATAATTATTCTCACAAGTTTTACTCATAGGGAATATTTCAAGAGAATCCACAGGAACATAACATTCATCCTCCTTTGGCAAGCATGGAGGGTGATCAAATAATGTAAGAGTTAAAGAGTTACTCTCATTAGAAGGTAGGCATGGGTAGCTAATCCATTCTTCCTCCTTTTGTTCATCACTTCCTCCTCTTTTTCATCCAATGAGATTTCAGTTTCAGCAATAGTTTCTTCTTCCATAGGTTCCTGCAAATTGTGAGTACATTCTTGTGCATTAATGAGTCTCTCTTTATAATCAATGATATAACAATTATTGCTGAAATTTTCTAGGCAATAATCAAGAATAAAAGAGACCGTATCTTTAAGTTTATTGCAAGCAACACAAGTTTCATAATTTTTAGCCATGAAGGAGTCTATTTCAGAAGCTCCCATAAGTAAAACAAATTGTTCTACTTCTTCAACTCCCAAATGAATATAGTTATTCCAATGATAGTTCATAATTAAAACGTCTTCACTAAAGCCACATTGGAATTTAAGATGTTTAGTATCCTGTTCAGAGCAACAATTTATATCATGGCGTTCCAGCAAAATTTCAGCAATTTGATTTAACTTTTTTATCATGCCTCTCATGATTTTACCCTCTCTTGATTCTCTATACTTTATATATAATTCTCTAGCTTCCATCAACATAGAGGTTCTAGTAAATTCTTCCATAGCAAAAGTTTTTATAGGATTTTCAGTTTTATAATTTTTATGGGTTTCCAAGTAAACAAGCAAAACATAACTGGATAAAAGTGAACTAGATGCAAGTAACTAATTTTTTTGTGTTTTTTGATAATTGAAAGCAAACAAGATAAAATGAAATAAACTAAGCAAAACAAAAACAAAGTAAAGAAATTGGAAGCGTGAAACTCCCCTTGCAGAAGACTGCTGTCTCCCCGGCAACGGCGCCAGAAAAAGATGCTGGCGCCTGGTTGACGGGAGAGTATTCGAGGATGATGATGATGGTGATGATGAGTACTTCCCCGGCAACGGCGCCAGAAAAAGAGCTTGATGGCGTGAATCACCCGCTCGTTGGGAGACCCCAAGAGGAAGGTATGATGCAGTTCAGCAGCAAGTTTTCCCTCAGAAAGAAACCAAGGTTATCAAACCAGTAGGAGCAGCAATTCTTCAGAAGGTTGTTGGTGGCTCGCACGGCGCAATACGATCACCAACGTGGAATCTGCACACAACACAATCAAACTACTTTGCCCCAACGAAACAGTGAGGTTGTCAATCTCACGGCTTGCTGAAAACAAAGGATTAAACGTATGGTGTGGAAAATGAGTATTAAATTACAGAGAATGAAAAAAGAACAGTTTGCAGTTTATGGTTGTTTAATCAGTGTAAAAGAATGGACCGGGGTCCACAGTTCACTAGAGGTGTCTCTCCATAAAAGATAACTAACATGTTGGGTGAACAAATTACAGCCGGGCAATTGACAAATAGTGAGCGCATGACAATGCATATACATGACATGATGATTACTATGATATTTAATTGGGCATTACGACAAGATACATAGACCGTTATCCAACATCATCTATAACTAATAATCCACCGCCGGGTTGTCATCCGAGTCCCCCGTTGGTATTAAGTTGCAAACAACGGATAATCGCATTAAGTAAGCGCGTAATGTAAACAAACACATATGCCCGAGGACATAGCATCGTTAGGTTACCCCTAGTGGCAACAGCACATCCACAACCTTAGAACTTTCTGTCACTGTCCCAGATTAAATGGAGGCATGAACCCACTATCTAGCATAAATACTCTGTCTTGGAGTTACAAGCATCTACTTGGCCAAAACATCTACGAGTAACGGAAAGCATGCAAGATCTTAAATAACATAGGGCATAGATTGATAATCAACTTGACATAGTATTCAATATTCATCGGATCCCAGCAAACACAACATGTAGCATTACAATAATATGATCTTGATCATGTAGGGCAGCTCATAAGATCTAAACATGATGGCACAAATTGGAGAGACAACCATCTAGCTACTGCTATGGACCCGTAGTCCAAGGATGAACTACTCACGCATCACTCCGGAGGCAGGCATGGCGATGTAGAATCTTCCGGTGACGATTCCCCTCTCCGGCAGGGTGCCGGGAAGAGGTTCTGGATCCTCCCGAGCTAGGGTTGACGGCGGCGGCGTCTCTGGAACTTTTCATGGATATTTGCTCAGGCACTTAGGGTTTTCGCGTCGGGAGGAATAAGTAGGCGAAAGGGCGGCGGCTGATGACCCCCGAGGAGCCCACACCACCCTAGGGCGCGGCAGGGGGGTGGCCCGCGCCCTAGTGGCGTGTGGGTCCCCTGTGGCTCCTCTCCGTTGCTCCTTTGGTTCGTCAGGTGAGTTCTGGTAAAATAGGGACCCCCGTGAAGTTTCGTCCAATTCCGAGAATATTTCCAGACTAGCTTTTCTGGAATACAAAAACAGCAGAAAACAGGAACTGGCACTTCGGCATCTTGTTAATAGGTTAGTCCCAAAAAATGTATAAAAGTGATATAAAGTAGATGCAAAACATGTAGCAATTGGTATAAAACAAGCATGAAACATCAAAAATTATAGATACGTTTGAGACGTATCAGGCGTCGCCGGGTGACGCTAGGTACTACGAGGAGGAGCACGGGAAGGACCTCCTCCAGGACAACAATGAGTATGTCAACGACGATTACAATGCCGGAGAAGATGAAATTCCACCGACCGGCCCCGATGTGATAAACATCGATGTTGAGCCGGTTTTCCTAGAGGAGCTCGAGACCCAAGCCCGGGCCATGAAGAGAAAGCTTAGCCAAAGGGCGCCCCATTCACGGTGGATGAAGACGTGCTCATTTGCGAGTCCTGGATCAAGGTTGGAACCAACCAAATTCTCGGGGCGGAGCAAAAAGGGTCGGCATATTGGAGCCGGTTCACCAAGCGCTATAATGAATGTAGAATTCTTCCGCCCTCTAACATTCAAACGGAGCGGACTGAGACATCTATCTCCAAGAGGTGGCTCCACATACAAGCGGAGAGGAGCAAGTTTTGCGGCTCCATTGAAAACGTTGAAGCCCGGCCACAAAGTGGCATGGAATGAAGGAATTGGTAATTCATCTTCCCTTCTTATGCATTGGTCTCCTAGCTATTGTTCTCCAATGATTTTGGTTGCTATAACCTTGTATGCATAGGTCTTGCAAGGTTTGGAAACCTTCAAGGCACTCAAGGACCAGCAGAAATGGAAAGAACTCTACGCCTCCCTCAAAAATGGTGGAGAGCCAGTTGCCAAGGGAGAGGACACATCGGAGAAGGATGGGAGGCCAAGGGGGAAGAACAACTCGAAGGCTGAGTTGAAATGTGATGCAACAACCCTTGCCTTGCAAGAGATATTGAACGGGTTCCTATCCCAAAAGGACAAGTCATGTGATAGGAAGGAGGAGAGGGGAGAAAAGGAATGCCAAGAGAGAGACGTCCTCCAAGCTCTACTTTGAATTGCAGAAGAAGAAGCTCGATATAGAAGAGGAAAATGCTCGGACAAGAGCACGGGAAGCCGATGCAAGAGGAAAGGAGGCCGAGGCTAGGGCCAAGGAGGCTGAGGCAAGAGTAAAGGAGGCCGACGTGAAGGCCAAGGACCTTGATCTCGCCTTACGTCAAGAGGAGGCCATGATCATGGACATGGATCTCTCGGCCTTCACCCCTACGAAGAAGGCCTACTACCTCAAGAAGCAAAGGTACTACATGGACCGAGATTGATCACATCTTGGTCGTTTTAGTTATGTTGTATGCCGGCGTTGAACTATGGCCGATATGGCCGGAAAAACATGGCCGATAAGCCGAGATTTGTAATATTTTGGGTATGTATGCAGACATGGCCTATGAGGCCGGGATTATGTTTTATTTTAGGTTCATTTGGTTGCTATATACTTGGTGTGTTGCAAAGTGATCACGATGGCAAAAAATGATCAAAATGATCAAAAACCCTGGTCGGGCGGACTCAATGAGTCGATCCGTTGGGTGCAGTGGGCGGGAAAGGGGCGGACATGGGCCGGACGCGCATCCGTTTGCCGACCCAAACAGACCAAACGTGGACAAAACGCGCGTCCGTTTGGGTCGGGCCGTTGGAGTCATCCTTATATTTATGAAGCGGAGGGAGTATCTTATTTCGCTTGGCATGATAAACATCTCTAGCGGATCCCTTTAAATTACTGATCTGTCTAAAAAGCTACATTTTTTTAGATAGCGCCTCCTAACAGATCCTCGAAAAGAACTCCAACATTGTAGTGAAAGCCGCTAAAAGCACTCCGCACCTCTACTTTTAGGGAAATTTAGGGGACTCCTTACACTTTTAGTAAACACACAAAAGTTGGCTCCAAAAATTTCGCACCACGCAACCGCCACCTTGATGTTGCGATTTCGCTATCGCCTCACTGGATTCAGCTGTCGGAATCCCTAACTTCCCATGTTATTGGGCGACCACAGACATCCCCGGTCTACCGTCTATGGTAGGCAATTCCCCGCCCGGGCGACTTCGTCCCCAACTAATGTGGTCGCTGCAGCCCAAGCCCTCGGCATAAGCATCCCATCGCTCTGAGCCCACATGCATGCCATCCATCTTACCTCTTCCAACGGTCGGCCTGACCGTGCGGAGCCACTACTAGCCCGAGCAAATCTCCATTGTCGTCCACGTGTCTTGAGAAGGTCGACCACCGAGTGGCCTGGCCGTGCTGTCACGGGCCTCGTACACGACCGCTCTGATACGTAAAAAATGTATCGATAACTTTGTAGTTTATTATATCAATATGTCATATATCTGCATCATACATGAGTTACTACGATGGATTCAAATGATTTTAGGGTTCTCAAACAAAATCCCATTATTTTGATATTGAACTCTTATAAGGTAGAAATCTCCTGATAGTGTTTTTTTTACTTTCAGAAATTTTGAGATGGAAGAAAGCTAAAGCTAGGCCCTAAGGGCTGCAATTGAGGCCCCTCAGTGCGGATGCCTAGGGTGGGCGCGCCGAGGATGATCATTTTTTCCTACGTGGTCCGATCGCCTTTGTTACCGTGCCCCACCCTTCGGCGATGCTGCAACAGAAACAATTAAACAAATATAGAAGCTTCGTCACCAGATGAGAATTTTAGAGGGGAGGGGGCGCTACCAGAATCGCCTCTGCCCTCCTGTCCTGCTCATGGCTCCCCGCCATGAAGAGGCAGTAGTTGACCCCGTTGATTATGGGTTTGTGATAGTAGATTGATTATATCTCTCCACGTGTTAATGTCTTAAAACGGTAACTCACATGCTTAGGACGTTATAGGTATAATTTTCATGGTGGATGTCATTTCTATGGTGCCCTATTTGGTTTTAGACCGTGCAGGCGGAACATGCACATGAGCTGCGGGTTGAAGAAGACCATACATCAGACAACTAGAGGGACGTAGATGACGTGAGAGAGCGTCGACAGGGCTGCGAAAGGGTTGGGACTATTTGGATTGGTTTAGGGGTGGGTTCGGCCTATCGGATACGATGTGGAGGACGCGTCCCTGCACGTCCTGGCATGAAATAAACACGTGCTCGATGAACTCCTCCAAATTACAAAAGATACATTTCTTGCAATCTGCCCATCTCCTTTTGGTAAGACTAACTTCCTGTGAAACACATGAAAATCTTTATCTAGCTGTACTTCTAATTTTGTATGTATAATTTTATATATGTAAAAACTTAGTATTACCATTTATCAAGTCCAGTTATATCGATTTTTTTTTTGACTTTTACTAAACCCACAACGCAGGGTAATTCCATACAGAGGGAGTATGTAAGTTTCTTGTGAGGAATATTAATCTTAAATTTAATCTCACCTCTGATTACTTCCTTTTGCCTCTCAAATAATTTTTCTAGCAACATAAATAAAAGCAAAAAGGCCAACAATACCGATTTCGTGGCTGGTGGTTTCGCACCAAAGGTAATGATAGTGTTTTATCTTGATCGTTCAGTCAAACTATTTTAAATCGGTCGGTTGTTTTGTGGTATGTTAAAATTGAACCGATGGTGTCCTGATGCACTACTTCCATTTGGACTTCCATGGTTCGTGGCTTGTGACGACGACAATGTCGACAAGGGACTGGGAGGCGACAAGATAGAAAAGCAGATAGACAGGTGATCATGGAGTACGTTTTGGAAAGGCAAAAAAAAAGCAGTCGATTTTAGCCTCCCGTAAAAAACAGTTAGGAAACGGGCTTTAAACTTTCAAAATTGGCCATTGTGAGCTAGCAATTGCGAGTACGAGCTCTGAAATGTACCACCTTGACCACTACGGTCTGTGCAGACCAAGCCACCACCGTGACCATGTACCTCCCCTCCCCTGCATGCTGGATATAAGTAGACGCAACTCCATGGCAATTCTTCCATTGAGCCATTCAAAAACAAAATCTTCTACAGAGCCCCACCGATATCTCCGATACTCTCCGTAGTTAGGGAAAAGAGTATTGCTAGCGCGATGACTGGTACGCTCACATCTATCCCTCTGAATCAATCCGTTTTCGTATTTTTGTTGCAAGTTTGTTCTGCTTAAGATCTTTGATCTTCGGATAAATGTTCTCTTGTCTTTCCCTCCATCTTCCTCTTGGCTGAGCAATGTTGTTTCCTTTTTCGAGATGTTTTGCCTTCGGGCAAGGTTTCTAAATGGGTCAGCTTTCACTTTGATTTCCTATTGGTGGTTTGTTCTGCATATTGCTCAAAGATCCTAAGTTTTTCTATTTTTTTAACGGGGTTTGTGCCTAAGATTTTCTTACTACACGTATACAATACTACATCACGGTTGGCATTTTGGGGCACTTCAAGAAGTGCCCCTAAATGTCAATTTTATGCCTCAAATTATTTTTGGGGCACTTTATATAAGTGCCACGGGCGCTTATGGCGGTAAAGGTTATTGGGGCACTTCTTAATGTGTCCCCAAAAAGTGCCCCAAAATGTAACAATTAGAGGCACTTCAAGATTTGCCCCTAATTGAATTAGGGGCACTTTCTCAAAATGCCCCAAATACCTATTGGGGCACTTTGAGGAACTGCCCCAAATACATTTAGGGCAAATCTTGAAGTGCCTCTAATTGAATTATGGTTAAATTCAAAAATTGACTCAAATTATTCTTGACAAATGAACTAAATGTGTACCGAAAGTAACCTACAATCTGTTATAGAAATCACATATTGTATCCAATTCCATATATCCAATTACAAATCACATTTACATCCGAGACAATATGTAAACATCACTCAAACAATCACAAATCTGTTATAGAAATGATACACTTGGTGGAATCACATTTGCATGATCTGTTACAGAATCAATCACAAATCTGTTATAGAAACAATCACATTTGGACGACCAGCTTGCCCCACATCGGCTCCACGACCTCGTATATGCTAATCACAATAAACCTGTTCAAGCATAGTTGACCAAGGTATCGTTAGAAACTGTCTCACACATTGGAAACAATGCAATGTTCAGTGAGGAAGCAAAACATCGTACTGAAGAAAATATTGTGCAACTGAAAATGTACTCGCTCTGACCATACAAAAGAATTTGTATTGCACGTCTATGCAGTGTTACTAAGTAGTTGACATTCTCTGTTTGGAACATTTCTATTACTTACCAATGAAATATTACTGCACATCTATGTTTAAACTAGACATCTGTGTATTTTAGAAGCCAAAAGTTATGCAAGGATAACCTACTAAATAAACCACAGAGAATCCATGTATGAAATGACGTGCCGGTAATGACCTCTTCAATTCAAAGAAAACCTTGTGTTGTATCAGATCCAGGAGCTTTGAGAACACATATCTACATGAATAGTGTTAATGTCACCATTATCACCATGTGTGTGTTCTGTGTTGGAATCGACAAAGAGAGAAAATTAATTTCAAAAAATGGGGCTTAGGTGCAAAAATTCATTCTCGATATCAAATATGCGCAGTCTGATGGGTCTCCCTCTTGTAACATCCCAAATTTTGGAACTAATAAAAACTTAGTTTCACAAGACCCAAAATTCAGAACCAACAAAAACTTTTTGAAATACTTCACTAATGTTTGTGTTTTCCTTTATATTGCTCTGTTTGACCTTATGTTTGTAGTGTGAATTGTGCTGACTTGTGTGTGTGTTGTTGATCATGGTGTGTATGTGACTTGCTTGTATTGAATTTCTTGGAATGCTTATGTGTGGTGATGTTCTCTAGCCAGTAGAACCCTGAACCATCTTATCCAAAATCTTTTAACTCTAAAACTATCAAGAGAAACCCACCTTCACTCCTGTCAACCCATCTCCTTTCTAGGTTTTTCCCTTTTGGTTAAATCTTGGAAGATTGGGAAATACATCTTGGTGGATCTCATCTACTCTATACCATCCTTATCATAAAATCAAGTTTGAAAATATCTGGAGATGCTTGCTTATTTATCCATCTCCCCTTTGTGGCCTAATCAAAGACCTCATTCGTTCTTGACAAACCCTCTCACACCCCAAACTTATTTCTGAGGCTTGTGATCCAAGAACACCATTATTTCATGTGGATTTCCTAAGGCCATTCCATATTGAAGATTCCTGAAAAACCTCTCCAACTATCTGATTTTAGCCCATGATTTTAAATTAGCCCAAAATATCCAATTTAGTGAGTTTTGTGCTTGACATTGTTCTCTGAGGTGTGGACTACAAACCCATGTCCTTAGTTTCAATTTTTGGAGTCTTGGAACCATTAGATGCATGCTTGTTTTTGTGGCCAGAAAATAAGACAGAAAACTGTTTGTTAAAAAAAACCAGTGAAAAACAGAACGATGCCTTATGTTCATCAAGTTTCCCTAGCCTTGCGTATTTCACAAAAATTGTTTAAAATGTGTTTCTGGATGCTTTCAACATGGTGATCATTTACCAATTGAAACTTCCACAATCGGATTTTATTTGCTAGGAAAAATAAGCATGAACTTTTGGCAAGTTTTATCAGTTCCAACACTTAGCAGTTTTCTGAAACGAGGTCCTTCTGAAAAACCTTCTGGTACCCTTTTCACCCCATGATTTCTCTGTCCAAAAGATTTTACTAAAATTCTTTAAAAAGTGTTTATGAAAGTACGTATTTAGATCTTCAAAACCCAAGTTGAATCAAAAGATTTGGAGCTCTTTTGATCCTTCAAACATGCTGGAACTCTCTGCTGGTTATAACAGCATTCCCACACTTAGCCGTTTTTCCAGTCTGTCTTTAACTGAATTTTCTGAAACCATTTTCTGGACAGAATTAGACAGATCGTTTTGGGGTGAATTTGTGTGAATTGGGGAAGGAGATCATGTCCACTCCACACCCCAGTGCACCACCTCTCTAATCCAGCCTTGGGATGCCCTAGCCGTTGACCCGAGAGAGAGAGAAGGAAGAGAGAAGGAAGGCTGTGCGACAAGGAAAACGGAGGAGAGGGCAAGCTCCCTCCCGCACGCCACCATGCTCCTTCTCCACGCCACCGCCACCCTGCTCCACACCACCCTCACTGCATGCTTCCGTGCTCCACTCTCCCGTGTCCCAGCCCTCTGGACCTGCTCTGGCTCGCCCTAGAGGTCAACCCTACGAGAGAGAGAGAGAGGAGCCGAGAGAGAGGACAGTGAGGAAGGGGGAGATGCACGCTCCCTTTCCCCCTCGCTTGCGTACTCGATGTGTCTCCGTGTGCTCGTCGAAGGAGCCACCGAACTGGCGCACGAGGTTGCAGGGCTCCTCTGATTTCTTGCACCACACCTCACGGCCCGTGTCGCTCACCCGACGGAGCCATGATCGCCCCGTGTCTATAAGTCACGCCCCAGCCTCTTACCTCGCCACTAGCTCCCACTCACCCACCGCACACACCCCATCACCCCCTTTCCATCCCCTCTTGCTCCATGTGAGCAAGAGGAGAGCAAACACTCGCCGAACCCGAGCATGAACCAACCCGAAGCTTGCCGACGATCCAGACCACCTTCCTCCGCCATTGTTTTTCCGCATCACTCTCTCGGACCACGCGAACCTCTCTGACATGTTTTCGCGGCTGATTTCTTGCAGCATCGTCGCAATCATCCACGACGCCGTGCTCGACGCCGGTTCGGGCACGCTTTTTCGCCGCCGTCGTTGGAGGGCATTGTAGCTGTTTTCGGTTGCTCGCCTGCACTGCCTCGACCGGCCGCATCCACCGCAACCCCTCTCCGCCTCCGTTCGTCGACCCTAGGTGAGCTAACCTCGAACCTTAGCTTCAGCCGCCATTGCTCTGTGCACGCGCGAGCTCGGAAAGGAGACGACGCTCGTGGGCCGTTGATCTCCGGATCCGTGGCTCCGTTTAAACCGTCGCCGTGTTCTTTCCGCGCCGTCGGATCTCGATCTGACGATTGCGTACCCCTCCACTTGCGCGCGCACCGCCGTGGGCCGGCCCAGTCCGTTGGCCGCGAGCAGCAGCAGATCCAGCCCACCTCCGTGTCTTCCTTTTCAGTGTTTTATTCTTTTCCTGTTTTTGCAGAAACTAGACCCACTGGTTTAAATCGTTTTAAAATATGAAAACACCAGATCTAACCAAACCAAAATTCAGGGTTGTAGCCTAACAAGTTCTGAACCAGGTCCAAGTGGTAGATCCACTTTTGGACGACCAGTTTTAGCGAGATAAAATGAGAGGCAGAAACACTGCTTTTCACCAAGATCTCAATAACTATTTTTCTAGAATAGCTAATTTTGCAAACTCAACTGTTTTGAGAAGCCCTAAGTGATGCCTAGCAGTAGCCTTTGGTCCCTTGTGAAAATGGTCTTCCTAAATGAAATGGCTTGCAAATTGGTATGTGACCAGAGAGCTCTTCTAGGATTTTTGTAATTTTATTGATGATGATTTTTGATGTGAATCCGATTGTGTGACCTTCTGTATTCTTAGGAGCACCTAATCCTAGCTTGGTGTGATTTTTAGAGCTATAGACTATCGTTGGTGTATTTAACTAGTTGTTATGCTTTTTCTGTTATTTATTGTTTATAGTTTTATTTAACTATATACGATGTGTTAGTGTTTCTTTTGTGTTTTCTAGCATGTATAAGGGTAATACTATCTGTTATGAGTGTGTTAACTCTTGTTTATAGTATGCTAGGAAAAGTTAGTGTTGCTTGTGTTCATTAGGGAATACTATCACTAGTATGGATATTCCCTAGAATTTCCTAGTACTTAGGATTTGTATGGGTATAACATCCATTGTGTGGCATGATTTTAGAAAGTGTTGTTTGAGCATCAGTAGCCCTTCATATCTACTGATATTATAGCATGACCTCTGGTTACTTATTATTTTGTTCTTAGCAAAGCTTGATTAGTTAGGTTTATGGGTAGGATTACTTAGAACTTCCTAGCATGAGTAGCTCTTGTGTCTAGTTTAGGTTTTAATGATTTTACAAATAGCCAGAGGATAATTAACCTCTTAATGCCTTGTTATGATAGTGGAACACCCACTGATTTCCATTGCATATTGATTGAAGAATAGGTTTCTCAATCATAAGCATAGTTCCAATAGCCTTTTATCTACTAGATGTGAGTAGTTGTTTTCCCTGTTGGAAATTGAGTGGTTGTGTTGTGGTGAAGTATTTCTTGTTTAGATAAAAGTGCTTGCTGTTCATCTTTGCTTAAGATAGCTTTGTGATCTAGGCACCTAGCATGTATTAGTATAAGGCCCTTGTAAGCTTAGATCCTAGTTTGTTGCTTGAATGATTAGTTTGATGCTTGTGGTTGTTATTTGTTTGTGTACCACTTGTGGTTTTGTTTGGTGTATTGATTGTTGTTTATTTCCCTGTTTGCGACGCTAGATAATAACGCTACCGGAGTGGTATTTGGAGAGAATTGATCGAGGAAGGATGGGATTTTTATTTCTTTAATCAATGAGAAGAAGACCAAGGACATTATGCTGAAACCAGGCAAGCTACTTCACTGAGCTTGCATCTATATACCTCTATTTTGATTTACCTGTTTTACTATAAGTAGCATAAATGAATTATGTGGTGTTTGCCACGAAAGCTATGATTTTGAAAACCCTTTTCCAAATTACAAGTATTTTATTAAGACACCGATATAGAGGTGTCAGTGGTATACAATGATTTCGAAAGGAATTTGTTTACTCCAAAACCTTCTGTGAAAAATCTTTTTGGTGGGATTACGAACCACCCAAGTTTTGGTTAAAAGTATTTTGCTAAGAAAATTGGAAATGATCGTGAAAACCTTTTCAAAAAGTTTATGAAAAACTATTTTGTCACTCTATGTAGAGATATCAGTTGTTTATATAAAACTATAGGATGGGAAAAACATTGTTTATTCAAAACTCCTTTGAAAATCCTTGGATGAATTATGGTATACCGGGATGTCGGTATGGAAGTAGAGAAGTGAAGTGTGGTGATGTTTATGAAAAATGCACATTGTGTCTTTGTACCATGACTACCAGCCGATAACCTGTGCGACCACATTTACCCACATATGGGCAAGGGCGTAGTCATATAATTTGCTCGTGTTAGTACTGGATGCCTCAACAACGAGGATGACCTCGTTCCATGAGGGGATGGTTTGGTGACCTGCCCCTGACCTGGGTCCTCTTAAGTGAAGTCTACCGGAAGCCGGTATGATTGTCTTGTAGAAAGAGGATTGAAGGGCTCCCTTGGGTCCGCCGGGCAGAACTACGAAGTCCTCACACTTAGTTTCCGACGGGCATGGATTTAAGTGTCGATGGAACCGGTTTCGTAGCGGTAGGATCCTATACTAGCATGAGCAAAGGACAGGCTATGGCCGGGAACTCAACTTCGCATACCTCTGGTATGGCGGGACGTGGCTGACACGATGAGTGACCGGATGGGTGTGGGAAAAGCGTGCTACCTCTGCAGAGGGTAAAACTATTCGAATAGCCGAGTCCTCGGATATGGACAGTTGGGAGGCTGTCCTAAGACCATGTGCAAGTTTTACAAAGTTTTGAGATTTGAAAAGAAAATGAGGTGGAGATTGTTTTATGCAACTATACCAATGAGTTGGTATGAGGTTGCTGGAAAATGAGTGACCCTGAAAGGGGCTATGTTCGGAAAAGGAGGAGTTTTAGAAAAAAAACGACAAGATGGTGATTTTCGAGGAAAAGTTTTAAAAGAGATTTCTTACCTTTTCAACCAAAGGTATATTTTCAAGAAAAAGGTTTAAAAAGACTTCTTACCTTTTCAACAAAGATAGCGAGAAAACTACTTTTCAAAAAAAAAAATGTTTTGTCTTCAACAAGATTAAAGATCTACTCTTCTCTTTTTAAATAAAGATATAGAGTTTTTTTTTTTAACTAAAGGTTTTAAAGATTATCAAAACTAGTGCATGCTCAAGTTGGGGTAGTTTGCGAGTACAATCAAATGTACTCATATTGGTTTCGTCCCTGGCTATTGTCTTAGCCAGATTTTAGAAGAGGAGCAGTTCGAAGAAGAGGAGTTCACTGGCGTCTTTGCGAACTAGGGCGCTTCCCAGTCAGCTGCCTGTAGGGTTAAGGCGAATGACTTGGGCTCCACGTTGTTTGGTGATTTCCGCTGCAAGTACCTGATGGAGCTGATCACTTCACTCAAGTAAGTAAATAAATTCGGTATGTATGGATGTCTTTTGTTACCAGTTCGATTGTGCTTCAGCGACACACTGATCATGGGATCGCTGATGTGTAGGCACAAGGGTATTTCGGACAGCTAGTCCGGGGTCCCCACAGAGCTGGTATCAGAGCCATCCTGACTGTAACAGACCTTAGTTAGCATGGACGTTAGTTAGGAAAGCAAATATTTTGTTAAAAACCTATTAACACCAAAAGTATATATTTTTTTTTCCAAGGAAGTCCAGAAATAGCTTCCACTCTTCTCACCTTCTCAAATATTTCTGAGTCTTATCCCTCTATTTAAGATTTTCCAACGATTTATCTACTCCCTCTTACCCGTTCAAAATGCTTGACGCTGAACCCCAAGTGAGACCTAGTTAGCTAGCACCTGCCAGAGGAAGCCTCCATCTCGAATAATCAACATTCAACCTCAAGGTGATCGATATGCAAATACCCGGGTCGTCGATATCAACACAGCAAGAGACTCCCGAAGACCTTCGTTCAACGTCAACAATTCTACTCAAGTTGCAACCTCGACAATCTCAAGTATTCCAGCTGAAGCCTAAGGTGATGAAATGAAGACTTCATCAACCATGTATAACCAAGGCCCCTAGGAAAGACATATGATAGGAACTTTAGTTATATTGCCCGACTACCACGAGTATTAGGTGCCCATTGGTACTAAATGTACCTTGTGTGTTGTTTGTCTGTGAAGTTCTTTGCTTGTGTGTGCTCTGTTTGTGTGATGTTTTTCATGTGTGTTTCACAATCACGCCTTGTCGGCAGCACAAAGTAATTTCAAAAATTTCTCCTTATTATAAAAAACTCTTTTTGTCACCTAACCAAAAACCATTCTTGACCTCTTGTCCATAGCTGCACCTTGTTGCGGATATAAACCCGCCTAGGAAAATCTTCTCAGGTATTTTCCCTCTCATCTAAACCATCTCCCGTGAGAACTGACAGTTCCGCAAGATACAAAAGACCCCCGATCTTTAACCAAATAGCCTGAGATTTTCACAACCTAACCGGCAAGTCATTCATGCACCGTCTGGAGCAAGTGCGTGAAGATCTCGAAGGAAACTGCAATTTTACGCCAATCTCGTGAAGGCACGAGCCTCATCTCGCAAAATTAGTCTGTGAAATTTCAAGAATACTACTCTAACAGATCGTATCTAACTTTAGATAAACATCTGACCTAAGTAACCGCGATAGTACTAACTTCTAACTCAGGGCTGCATGCCTTGACAAGAAACGAAGACATAAGGAGGCTCATTTCAGATTGGCAACTAGAGGAACTCAAGGAGTGCATAAGAATTTCTACGAAGATTCGAGCTCAGAGACCACAAGAAGGAGGAACTACGACAAGAAGACATTGAAGAGAGATTCCTTAGGTTGGCAAAGAAGCAATATATCAGACTATCATTGAGTATTTGGAAACTCTTATATCAGAATCTATTATTCTTAATCTCTCAAGAAATAGTGTGATATTCCAATGTTCGTGTTATATAAAAGTAGTTTGGTAACAAGCCTCATGAACTTGTTAACAAATCACTTTTGTATGCTCAAACAATTGAGTGTCATATCCAAATAAACAGAACGTCAGGTAATCCAGTACATCTCAGCCTCGGGAATATGAAAAGTAGTTTGATGACAAGATTAGCTACCTTGTTAACAAATTCTTCTTGTATGACTAAGGCAATTCGATGTCCTAAAAGACACCCACATTCTTATACAACTAACTAATAGAAATCATCGATCCACATCCCAAACCACCTACCTCTGGAGCTAATTTTTAGACTCCTCCGGAAGCTCGATACCCTGGACTGTACTTCTTAGGATTCTTACCAAAGCTGTGTGAAGCTCAAGAACCAAGGAGGTCCACAATGAAGTTCCTCCTCTACTCAGCTGAAGAAGGCTAGAAGAATGAAACGACGGAAGCACCTGCTGTGGACAACATCAATCACCAAGCAAGCTCAGACGCCTTTAGAAGCGTATAACACCCTTCTTCTAACTAAAAATCGGAGAGAGTCGAGTACACCCACTCGACGCATTCTGAGAGCAACACGTCCCCATCTACGACCCTCGTAAGGCGAAACTATCAGGAAGTGATATCTGCACCAACCCCAAGCACCGAGGAGTGACACCCAAGATGAAGATCGTCATGCTACTCAGGAAGAGCGATGCCTCCAATTCAACACCAGCTGCAACCATCAACATGACCCCTCAAGATCCCCTTTTATGGGGGGAAGACGTGCACCACGAATGCCAGAACAGGTTAATAATTAGCTCCTTGCGCCTTAGCCTTGTAGTATCTGGAAGAAATCCACCAAGACTATCCATCAGCGTCAACCATCAAGTCACCCCATCATCAAGAACTTGGGCTCATCAGAGAAGATTATCAACAGAGAAAGCCCTCGCAACACCAAGTGGACAAGATCTCACATGGCGACCTCACTAAAGAAGCCTCGACCTCGGAAGTATAGTCAGCCCAAAAACCGTGCCCTCGTACTCCCCTGCACCCCCGGGCAAATCTCGAGGACGAGATTTATTTTAAGGGGGGAAGGATCTGTAACATCCCAAATTTTGGAACTAATAAAAACTTAGTTTCACAAGACCCAAAATTCAGAACCAACAAAAACTTTTTGAAATACTTCACTAATGTTTGTGTTTTCCTTTATATTGCTCTGTTTGACCTTATGTTTGTAGTGTGAATTGTGCTGACTTGTGTGTGTGTTGTTGATCATGGTGTGTATGTGACTTGCTTGTATTGAATTTCTTGGAATGCTTATGTGTGGTGATGTTCTCTAGCCAGTAGAACCCTGAACCATCTTATCCAAAATCTTTTAACTCTAAAACTATCAAGAGAAACCCACCTTCACTCCTGTCAACCCATCTCCTTTCTAGGTTTTTCCCTTTTGGTTAAATCTTGGAAGATTGGGAAATACATCTTGGTGGATCTCATCTACTCTATACCATCCTTATCATAAAATCAAGTTTGAAAATATCTGGAGATGCTTGCTTATTTATCCATCTCCCCTTTGTGGCCTAATCAAAGACCTCATTCGTTCTTGACAAACCCTCTCACACCCCAAACTTATTTCTGAGGCTTGTGATCCAAGAACACCATTATTTCATGTGGATTTCCTAAGGCCATTCCATATTGAAGATTCCTGAAAAACCTCTCCAACTATCTGATTTTAGCCCATGATTTTAAATTAGCCCAAAATATCCAATTTAGTGAGTTTTGTGCTTGACATTGTTCTCTGAGGTGTGGACTACAAACCCATGTCCTTAGTTTCAATTTTTGGAGTCTTGGAACCATTAGATGCATGCTTGTTTTTGTGGCCAGAAAATAAGACAGAAAACTGTTTGTTAAAAAAAACCAGTGAAAAACAGAACGATGCCTTATGTTCATCAAGTTTCCCTAGCCTTGCGTATTTCACAAAAATTGTTTAAAATGTGTTTCTGGATGCTTTCAACATGGTGATCATTTACCAATTGAAACTTCCACAATCGGATTTTATTTGCTAGGAAAAATAAGCATGAACTTTTGGCAAGTTTTATCAGTTCCAACACTTAGCAGTTTTCTGAAACGAGGTCCTTCTGAAAAACCTTCTGGTACCCTTTTCACCCCATGATTTCTCTGTCCAAAAGATTTTACTAAAATTCTTTAAAAAGTGTTTATGAAAGTACGTATTTAGATCTTCAAAACCCAAGTTGAATCAAAAGATTTGGAGCTCTTTTGATCCTTCAAACATGCTGGAACTCTCTGCTGGTTATAACAGCATTCCCACACTTAGCCGTTTTTCCAGTCTGTCTTTAACTGAATTTTCTGAAACCATTTTCTGGACAGAATTAGACAGATCGTTTTGGGGTGAATTTGTGTGAATTGGGGAAGGAGATCATGTCCACTCCACACCCCAGTGCACCACCTCTCTAATCCAGCCTTGGGATGCCCTAGCCGTTGACCCGAGAGAGAGAGAAGGAAGAGAGAAGGAAGGCTGTGCGACAAGGAAAACGGAGGAGAGGGCAAGCTCCCTCCCGCACGCCACCATGCTCCTTCTCCACGCCACCGCCACCCTGCTCCACACCACCCTCACTGCATGCTTCCGTGCTCCACTCTCCCGTGTCCCAGCCCTCTGGACCTGCTCTGGCTCGCCCTAGAGGTCAACCCTACGAGAGAGAGAGAGAGGAGCCGAGAGAGAGGACAGTGAGGAAGGGGGAGATGCACGCTCCCTTTCCCCCTCGCTTGCGTACTCGATGTGTCTCCGTGTGCTCGTCGAAGGAGCCACCGAACTGGCGCACGAGGTTGCAGGGCTCCTCTGATTTCTTGCACCACACCTCACGGCCCGTGTCGCTCACCCGACGGAGCCATGATCGCCCCGTGTCTATAAGTCACGCCCCAGCCTCTTACCTCGCCACTAGCTCCCACTCACCCACCGCACACACCCCATCACCCCCTTTCCATCCCCTCTTGCTCCATGTGAGCAAGAGGAGAGCAAACACTCGCCGAACCCGAGCATGAACCAACCCGAAGCTTGCCGACGATCCAGACCACCTTCCTCCGCCATTGTTTTTCCGCATCACTCTCTCGGACCACGCGAACCTCTCTGACATGTTTTCGCGGCTGATTTCTTGCAGCATCGTCGCAATCATCCACGACGCCGTGCTCGACGCCGGTTCGGGCACGCTTTTTCGCCGCCGTCGTTGGAGGGCATTGTAGCTGTTTTCGGTTGCTCGCCTGCACTGCCTCGACCGGCCGCATCCACCGCAACCCCTCTCCGCCTCCGTTCGTCGACCCTAGGTGAGCTAACCTCGAACCTTAGCTTCAGCCGCCATTGCTCTGTGCACGCGCGAGCTCGGAAAGGAGACGACGCTCGTGGGCCGTTGATCTCCGGATCCGTGGCTCCGTTTAAACCGTCGCCGTGTTCTTTCCGCGCCGTCGGATCTCGATCTGACGATTGCGTACCCCTCCACTTGCGCGCGCACCGCCGTGGGCCGGCCCAGTCCGTTGGCCGCGAGCAGCAGCAGATCCAGCCCACCTCCGTGTCTTCCTTTTCAGTGTTTTATTCTTTTCCTGTTTTTGCAGAAACTAGACCCACTGGTTTAAATCGTTTTAAAATATGAAAACACCAGATCTAACCAAACCAAAATTCAGGGTTGTAGCCTAACAAGTTCTGAACCAGGTCCAAGTGGTAGATCCACTTTTGGACGACCAGTTTTAGCGAGATAAAATGAGAGGCAGAAACACTGCTTTTCACCAAGATCTCAATAACTATTTTTCTAGAATAGCTAATTTTGCAAACTCAACTGTTTTGAGAAGCCCTAAGTGATGCCTAGCAGTAGCCTTTGGTCCCTTGTGAAAATGGTCTTCCTAAATGAAATGGCTTGCAAATTGGTATGTGACCAGAGAGCTCTTCTAGGATTTTTGTAATTTTATTGATGATGATTTTTGATGTGAATCCGATTGTGTGACCTTCTGTATTCTTAGGAGCACCTAATCCTAGCTTGGTGTGATTTTTAGAGCTATAGACTATCGTTGGTGTATTTAACTAGTTGTTATGCTTTTTCTGTTATTTATTGTTTATAGTTTTATTTAACTATATACGATGTGTTAGTGTTTCTTTTGTGTTTTCTAGCATGTATAAGGGTAATACTATCTGTTATGAGTGTGTTAACTCTTGTTTATAGTATGCTAGGAAAAGTTAGTGTTGCTTGTGTTCATTAGGGAATACTATCACTAGTATGGATATTCCCTAGAATTTCCTAGTACTTAGGATTTGTATGGGTATAACATCCATTGTGTGGCATGATTTTAGAAAGTGTTGTTTGAGCATCAGTAGCCCTTCATATCTACTGATATTATAGCATGACCTCTGGTTACTTATTATTTTGTTCTTAGCAAAGCTTGATTAGTTAGGTTTATGGGTAGGATTACTTAGAACTTCCTAGCATGAGTAGCTCTTGTGTCTAGTTTAGGTTTTAATGATTTTACAAATAGCCAGAGGATAATTAACCTCTTAATGCCTTGTTATGATAGTGGAACACCCACTGATTTCCATTGCATATTGATTGAAGAATAGGTTTCTCAATCATAAGCATAGTTCCAATAGCCTTTTATCTACTAGATGTGAGTAGTTGTTTTCCCTGTTGGAAATTGAGTGGTTGTGTTGTGGTGAAGTATTTCTTGTTTAGATAAAAGTGCTTGCTGTTCATCTTTGCTTAAGATAGCTTTGTGATCTAGGCACCTAGCATGTATTAGTATAAGGCCCTTGTAAGCTTAGATCCTAGTTTGTTGCTTGAATGATTAGTTTGATGCTTGTGGTTGTTATTTGTTTGTGTACCACTTGTGGTTTTGTTTGGTGTATTGATTGTTGTTTATTTCCCTGTTTGCGACGCTAGATAATAACGCTACCGGAGTGGTATTTGGAGAGAATTGATCGAGGAAGGATGGGATTTTTATTTCTTTAATCAATGAGAAGAAGACCAAGGACATTATGCTGAAACCAGGCAAGCTACTTCACTGAGCTTGCATCTATATACATCTATTTTGATTTACCTGTTTTACTATAATAGCATAAATGATTTATGTGGTGTTTGCCACGAAAGCTATGATTTTGAAAACCCTTTTCCAAATACAAGTATTATTAAGACACCGATATAGAGGTGTCAGTGGTATACAATGATTTCGAAATGAATTTGTTTACTCCAAAACCTTCTGTGAAAAATCTTTTTGGTGGGATTACGAACCACCCAAGTTTTGGTTAAAAGTATTTTGCTAAGAAAATTGGAAATGATCGTGAAAACCTTTTCAAAAAGTTTATGAAAAACTATTTTGTCACTCTATGTAGAGATATCAGTTGTTTATATAAAACTATAGGATGGGAAAAACATTGTTTATTCAAAACTCCTTTGAAAATCCTTGGATGAATTATGGTATACCGGGATGTCGGTATGGAAGTAGAGAAGTGAAGTGTGGTGATGTTTATGAAAAATGCACATTGTGTCTTTGTACCATGACTACCAGCCGATAACCTGTGCGACCACATTTACCCACATATGGGCAAGGGCGTAGTCATATAATTTGCTCGTGTTAGTACTGGATGCCTCAACAACGAGGATGACCTCGTTCCATGAGGGGATGGTTTGGTGACCTGCCCCTGACCTGGGTCCTCTTAAGTGAAGTCTACCGGAAGCCGGTATGATTGTCTTGTAGAAAGAGGATTGAAGGGCTCCCTTGGGTCCGCCGGGCAGAACTACGAAGTCCTCACACTTAGTTTCCGACGGGCATGGATTTAAGTGTCGATGGAACCGGTTTCGTAGCGGTAGGATCCTATACTAGCATGAGCAAAGGACAGGCTATGGCCGGGAACTCAACTTCGCATACCTCTGGTATGGCGGGACGTGGCTGACACGATGAGTGACCGGATGGGTGTGGGAAAAGCGTGCTACCTCTGCAGAGGGTAAAACTATTCGAATAGCCGAGTCCTCGGATATGGACAGTTGGGAGGCTGTCCCAAGACCATGTGCAAGTTTTACAAAGTTTTGAGATTTGAAAAGAAAATGAGGTGGAGATTGTTTTATGCAACTATACCAATGAGTTGGTATGAGGTTGCTGGAAAATGAGTGACCCTGAAAGGGGCTATGTTCGGAAAAGGAGGAGTTTTAGAAAAAAACGACAAGATGGTGATTTTCGAGGAAAAGTTTTAAAAGAGATTTCTTACCTTTTCAACCAAAGGTATATTTTCAAGAAAAAGGTTTAAAAAGACTTCTTACCTTTTCAACAAAGATAGCGAGAAAACTACTTTTCAAAAAAAAAAAATGTTTTGTCTTCAACAAGATTAAAGATCTACTCTTCTCTTTTTAAATAAAGATATAGAGTTGTTTTTTTTTTTTAACTAAAGGTTTTAAAGATTATCAAAACTAGTGCATGCTCAAGTTGGGGTAGTTTGCGAGTACAA
Organism: Poa pratensis; assembly: GCA_947311845.1. Lineage (NCBI taxonomy): Eukaryota > Viridiplantae > Streptophyta > Magnoliopsida > Poales > Poaceae > Poa > Poa pratensis. The sequence continues at coordinate 16,403,222 of CAMZMU010000098.1, forward strand.
TCAAATGTACTCATATTGGTTTCGTCCCTGGCTATTGTCTTAGCCAGATTTTAGAAGAGGAGCAGTTCGAAGAAGAGGAGTTCACTGGCGTCTTTGCGAACTAGGGCGCTTCCCAGTCAGCTGCCTGTAGGGTTAAGGCGAATGACTTGGGCTCCACGTTGTTTGGTGATTTCCGCTGCAAGTACCTGATGGAGCTGATCACTTCACTCAAGTAAGTAAATAAATTCGGTATGTATGGATGTCTTTTGTTACCAGTTCGATTGTGCTTCAGCGACACACTGATCATGGGATCGCTGATGTGTAGGCACAAGGGTATTTCGGACAGCTAGTCCGGGGTCCCCACACCTCTCCTAAAAGCAACAAAAGAGGAACATATGTATGACAACAAACAAACATCATGCGAGTACTTTATTTTGCATTGATGGAAGCATAGTTACTTAAAACAGTTAATTTATTGGCTGGACACAATTATCAGTTAAAAGTTTAAACACAAACTCCAATAAAAAACTAACACATTGTGAGAGGATAACTGTGTAGCTTGTGTAGATTATCCCTTCTGCATATAGGATATAGGCACTAACAAACCAACTTACAAATTCGGAAGCCCTCTATCTCAACTGAGACACCATAAAGTAACAATTAGATGGATGAAAAACCATTTGAGATTCCACTTAGAGGACACAAATAAATCGCCTGATTTTATTACATTCAGTAGACCTTGGAAAACTAAGAAATCATCTTCAGTATATATGAATTGGCTTCTTAAATGGATGGACTTGGACAATCAAGTCAAGCACTCAATGCTAAAGCATTTAAGTAATAAAATTATTGTAAATACTGCTAGGACAAAGGCTCCTCTGTTTGGTACCGAGAGTATTAGCAGAGGAAAATCCATTGCCAAGTAAGGGCCTTGACAGAACTAAGAGCAAAGACAGGGCCTGGGACACCCTTGGAACACAAGCAGATAGAAACCAGCTTTTCAGAAGCAAGAAATACACACCCCAACCTGATATAAGACCAAGTAAAGCTATGTAGTAGCAACTCCTGTACAATAAGGCCAGGCATGTGTTAGTATTCCTTCGCAATGGCCACAAACAGGAAAAAAGCACCATGATCACTTGCTGAGTAAAGACACAAACAGGTTGGTGATGTTGCTGCCATTACGCTAACAAACTAAACTGCATATTAAAAATAAACTGAAATTATTGTAATACGGTGCAACGACTAGCAGAAACGGGGCATAATAAACTGAAATTAGCTATCACATGGAAGTGTTGCCTAAAAGAACCCTAAAGAAATAATGGCAAGCTTGGAATACATTCATTCAGTAGCATATACAGAGAGACCTCTCCAAGTCTCAGTTCAGTTCAATTCATTATACAAGGGCAAGTAAATCTAAATTGTATACACACTGAACAAACAAGTGGAGAACAAAATCTCCACTTGTGCAACGTAGGAACAAATGCAGCAATCGCAACTGGAGAGGACGGAACACCTGCCAAGAACCTATGATCTGCTTGTATTCAGAGCATAAGAAACAGAGAAAATTAGCATACCTTATTTCCTCATATTAGTCACTTGATCTGGAAACCATCGAAGCTGTGATTAGCATCTAGTATGATGCATAAAGCGACCTGCAAAGGAGAACCGATAGATGATTATGTCAGATGAGTTCATAATACAGAAACAAAATGATTTCACTTTGATGATAAAGAGTAAGTGTGCAACCAATTCTCCCCAAAACGCATTTCAGCCAAAATAATTAGATGTGTGTGTGTGGCTCGTAGTGGATGGGAGGGACGGTGCTTGGGGGAGGTAGAGAAACGAGACAGATCCATGGACTGCGACTACACCTACGCGGCTTGGCGAGGAGGTGGCCGCGTTCCCTGCTAAGTGTCGTGGGGTCACTCTTCGACTACCCCACGGTGGGGATACCTGGGTCACGCCAAGCCTATCAGCCTTATGACGAGGGCCCAAGGAAGGCCCAAGGAGGACGACGTGCGGCCCAAGATAGTCGACGTTAGGTCATGTGACCCCAGCCATGCTTGTAAGCGCCATCGGCACCGTTCACCTGAGACCTAGCCTACCATATAAAGGCTAGGAGGGTCCTTCGTCTAGGGTACGCTCATAGCCGCCACCACAAACCCTAGCGAGATTGCCATCTCGCCATTGTAGCCACAACTCGCCATTCAATACCAGACAAGCAGGAAGTAGGGTGTTATCCTCCGGGAGCCTGAACCTGGGTAAACGCCTTGCTTGTCAGCCGTCGTGATCACCAGCGCTCATCTCTCTCCCCTTCAATCAACCCGGGCTACACAACCCAGGGATTTGCCGAGTCCACACCTCGTCAATTGGCGCCGTCTGTGGGAAAGAACGAGCGCTGGAACCATGGTCGCACCGGCTCCATCGACTTTGAAGACCGACGTCTGCATCACCAAGGAACCAATCTGCTTCGGCTCCTTCGAGTACACCTTCCACCCGCCGGCCCACCGCTCGGTGTACGCCGATCTGCATGTAGGTATGTGCCTCACCTTCGGTACCATGCACTACTTCGTAGACAGCTGTGGAGTACTCAGATCCACGGCGATCGCACCGCGCGCGGCGGTAGCACCCGCATCTGCCGCGGCTGCCCCAACCACGCCCTTACCTGCCGTGGAGATCGCATCTACTGCGACTGCGGCGACAGCATCTTCGACTGCTGAGAAGATCGCATCCGCCTCGACTACACCGACCGCCTCCGCTGTGGCAGAGATCGCGCCCAACACGGCCACGCCATCAGCATCTCCGGCTGTCACGAAGATCGCATCGGCTACGACTACATCGACCACCTCGACGACCACCGCGCGGATCGAGTCTACTTCGACTACCTCGATCGCGTCGCGGGCAAGCCCAAGATCTACGTCGACCACACCTTCGCGCGCGACGGAGGTCGCGTCGTTCTACCCCGCGCCACTCGCGTCTCCGTCGACTTACAAGATCGTCAACAAGTCAACCGCGCCCGCGCCGACGACGGCGACATCACTCCTCGCGTCAGCGGCGGAGATCGCGAGGCTCCAGGGAAGGAACCTCGGCAGCGACTGTGGTACCCACCACGTTGCGTCCATTTTCGGCTCCGAGCACGGCTCGGACGAAGGAAGCAGCAGTGGCAGCGCCCGGCCCACTCCCCAGACATACCCCGCGCAAGTCTTCATGATCGGCCCGAATCAGGGCAACGGCGACGAACCCGCATACCCACTGGAGGTGGTCATGCCGGACCAGGTGACGCGGCTCACCATCACCCGAGAGATAGCAATCAGAGCCCTGAAGCACGTCGAGGACGGCACGTACCCCCCACCAGACGCACCTGATAACCCCCAAGAGCAAGGGATCACTGTAGCACCTCTCAATGTGGAAGTAAGGTATCGATCCGCAGGAGCAAGAAGAAAAAGTTATCTATTCCCTACAACTAAAGTGTCACAAGTTTTAGTTGATTATGCACTAAACAAGTTTAAGGAGCAAGGTGGTTGGTTTGATGGATGTAAAAGTGTCCCAATCCTCTTCTTTGCAAGAGGACAAGACAAAGGTAGTAGTAAGTGAAAGCTCTCAAAGAGAGAAAGCCCAATCCTCTATGTAGCAAGAGGACAAGCTCAAGTGTGTGTTTCTAGGATGCTTGGAAATAAGGCCTAGGGATCATACTTTCACTAGTGGACACTCCCAACAATTGAATACATAGATATTTCCTCTTCACTTTGCTACTCTGAACTATTCTCCCGTTGGATAGAAATACCAATCTACTGCGTAGGGCTACAAGAGCACACCTTAAAGTCTGAGTGAACAAACACCACAATATCATAGAACACCAAGACCATCGTGTAGGGCTACAAAAGCACACCTTAAAGTCTGTCTTCCACATCTAGGGAACCCCAAGGTCACTATGAGTGCCCCAAAATAGTACTAAACAAACACCACAATTTTATAGTGACATCCAACACAAAGAATAACTCATGGTAAGTATTTCTGTAACCTTTAGCCTAAGAGTCACACACGGTGCGCACACTGTCAACTTCACACCATGGGACAAAGGTGACTCCGGAAATTACATTAATAAAACCACTTGAGTAGCACAAACAATGAAGGAGAAACATCCATGAATTCAATTAGATTACAAAGCTCATGATCACATAAAGATCACATCATGGGAGAGAGATGAACCACATAGCTACCGGTAGAGCCCTCAGCCCCGAAGAAGAACTACTCCCTCCTCATCATGGGAGGCAGCAACGGCGATGAAGATGTTGATGATGAACACGCCGGAGGAGGATGGAGCCCTCCGGAGGCGTTTCCCCCCTCCGATCTTCTCCGGCGGCAGCCTTCTGTCTCTCTGTTTTGTGGTTTTGTGTTTCTCCCCGCCTCTTCCAGAGAACGACGGGGGACCTTTTTTATAGGCGTTTTTAGGTCAAGACGAAGGCGGTGGAGCGAAGATCGACGGCAACAGAGCCACGAGGCCCAAACGGGTGGGTCCCACGCGGCCACAGTACCTGGCCGCGTGGGCCAGGCCCATTTGGCCCTCGGGTCTCCGTTTGCTTGCTTCCTTTTTCCGTAGTCCTTCTTCCTTCCAAATATTGACGCCCGTAAATTTCCAGGTGATTTCGTTGACGTTTGGGTCCCTGAAACATTAAAATACAAAACTAGGGTTTTCTGCCTGTGCAGGGTTAATTCCAAATAAATGGGAAAACTATGAAGTATTCCCAAAATCATGATAAAACATTGATATAACCCTTATATGATGCAAATATGATTGGAATATAAGCAGTTAAAGTGCAAAGTTCATGTATGCATTTTACATGCATCAACACCCCGGGAAGACCTTATGGCGGTCCAATACCTGCTACGGAAGGAAGGGGAGCGACTCCGCGCAGAGAAGGCCGAGCTACTCCGACGCAAGGAGGAGGCTGACGCGTCGAGCGCCAGGAGGGCCGCTTACTCATTCACTGCCTCAACAGAAGTCTCACAAGGAGCAAGGCGCCACAGGGCACGCGTGCCCCTGATGACAGAGGTCGACCGCGCTAGAGTCACCCGCAACCTCGAATCATCATACATAAGCGAAGACGCAGACGGGATACCCATCCCCAAAACGCCCGGAGCCGCGCTCATGGCAGTCGAAACATACCTGCGGCTGACGCAGCCGCCCGAGGGCGACTCGCGCGCTCTCCTCCACAAGCAGCGGATCATGTCTATCAAGGCAGTCGAAGAAGCTCTGATGAACAAGGCGCCAACAGAAAAGGTGCGAGAAGATCGAGGCCACCGCGACCGCGAGCCCGCAGCACTCGCAGGCCCGGCGGCAAGACAACTGCGACAACCGCAGCCAGGCGAGGACCTCCGCAACGTCATCACACAGAGGACGGTGGACCACAGCCGCACCCAGCGGACGGTCAGCACGCCCAATACTGACGACCGCAATGACGGTGACTTCGAGCCATGCGGCGCCGCATGCTTCAGCTTCAACATCCGCGACACAAGAATGCCCAAAGGCTTCAAGCTCACGGCAGAAGCAGTCAAGTACGACGGGAAGCAGGACCCGAGGCTCTGGCTAGAAGATTACCTCATAGCCTGCAGTTGCCAGGGCGGTACTTCGACTACGGCTATGCAATATATCCAGCTGATGCTCACGGGCTCTGCACGCGGGTGGCTCAACACTCAACCCAAGAACGCCTTCAGGACGTGGGACGAGTTCGCGGAGGCCTTCGTTAAAAGCTTCCTGGGGACGTACTCGAGACCGACAACTTTCGTCGAGCTACAAGCATGCAAGCAAGGTCGAGACGAGCCGCTCCGGTCCTACATCCAGCGTTGGACCCTGCTCCACAACACCATGGAGACCGCCTCGGAGGACCGAGTGATGGATGCCTTCATGCACGGCGTCTCCCGCCGCGACCTCCGCGAGGAGTTTGGTAGGCTCCGGCCGAAAAACATGATCGAGGTCATGAAGATAGCCAACCAGTGGGCAGACGGAGAGGACTCGGTCCGCGATAGTTCACGCTACTCCCCGAAGGACGAAGCCGGACCAAGCAACTGGCGAGAAGGACGCCACAAGAAGAAGCCGCGTTACAACGGCAACGACTCAATCGAGTTAGTAGCGGCGGGATTCCAAACCCCCCGTGAGGATGAAGCGCGCGACAGCAGTCGCCAATACAACCATGTACAATATAGTCGAAGTGGCGGGGACCAGAGTCCCCAATACAGCCAGGGGCAATACAACCGAAGCGGCGGCAGCAGCTACCGTAGCGACGGAGGCCATAAACGCGAGTGGCAGAAACGCACACTAAGCCCAGCGGAAGAGCTGGAACAACCCTGCAGGCACCACATGTTCAGGAACCCGGAAACGGGCAAGTGGGGATCCAACCACCTGTTGAAGGACTGTCGAACGAGGCCATGCAGAAGATAGTCACTCCAGCACCCGCGGCGCAGCCAATCGCGCAGCTGGCCATCCAGGCAGCACCCGCACCCGCAGTCGCTAATCCAGCACAGGCGGCGGGAGCCTTTCTGCAGCAGCAGCCGCAGCAAGATGCCCCACCGGTGGTCCAGGACGCATATCCAGCGGCACGCGGACAACTCAACATGATGCAGAAGGGGCGCCCCTCAAACAGGACCCAGAAGATCATCACTCGCCAAGTTTTCCAGGCCATCACCTGTCCACCTGCAGTACCCGACTACCTGAGAGGGTCAGAGACACCAATCACGTTCTCTAGACCAGATCACCCGCCTGCAGTACCACGACCCGGGCACGCCGCTCTGGTAGTCGAAGCTCTGATCGGAGATTACACCCTAAAAAAGGTGTTCATGGACGGAGGCAGCGGCATCAACATCATCTTTGCCGACACCCTCAGAAGGATAAACAGGCCAACGACAAACTTGGCGGCATCAGAGACCACATTCCATGGCATAGTACCAGGGCAAGCAGTCACGCCCATGGGAACGATCACACTCGACGTCATCTTCGGCACACCCGAAAACTTCAAGAGGGAGTCGATCGACTTCGAGGTAGCCGACTGGAAGTCGCAGTACCACGCGATACTCGGGCGCCCAACCTTTGCCAGATTCATGGCAGTACCTCACTACGCCTACCTCATGCTCAAGATGCCTGGGCCCAAGGGCGTCATCACGATGCACGGCGACTTCGACCGCTCCAACAGCTGCGACCGCGAGTTCAGCAAGATCTCCGAGTTCTTCGGAATGGAAGAGCACTTCGAGGCGATGGCAGTCGACAACGACAAAACCATCTTCCCGCCACGCAAGAAGCAAGCCAAGGACGCCGCCTTCAACACGACTGACGACATGACAACTCATCAGGTCCACCCGACGGACGCAAACAAGACAGTCAAAGTGTCGTCGAGTCTGCCTATCGCATAGGAAAGCGCGCTCGTCGAGTTTCTACGTGAGAACTGGGAGATCTTCGCCTGGCAACCTTCTGACATGCCAGGCATACCCAGGAACCTCGCTGAGCACTCTTTACGCGTCCACAAGGACGCCAAACCCGTCAAGCAGACCATGCGACGCTTTTCAGGACCCAAACGGGATGAAATAAGCAAGGAGATCGATCGACTGCTCCACGCCAAATTCATCCGAGAGATCAAGGACTCGGACTGGGTAGCGAACCCAGTCCTGGTGGAGAAGAAGAAGACGAAGAAACTCCGCATGTGCGTCGACTTCACCGCCCTCAACAAATGCTGCCCCAAAGACCATTTCTCGCTCCCGCGGATAGATCAGATCATCGACTCGACTGCAGGCTGCGCACGCCTATCCTTCCTGGACGCCTACTTAGGGTACCAGCAGATCAGGATGAACGTCGACGATGAAGAGAAGACTGCATTCATCACACCCCACGGCGTCTTCTGCTACCAGACGATGCCCTTCGGGTTGAAGAACGCTGGAGCCACGTACCAGCGCACAATGCAAGCCTGCCTAAAGGGGCTAATCGGAGAGATCGTCCAAGTATACGTCGACGACATAGTCGTCACCACTCGCACGGAGGACACTCTCATCGCCGACCTCCGCAAGGTCTTCGCCGCCCTCAACGAGTATCAGATCAAGCTGAACCCGGACAAGTGTGTCTTTGGCGTGCCAGCCGGAGAACTGCTCGGGTACCTCGTCTCTGCAAGAGGAATCGAAGCCAACCCGAGAAGGTGCAAAACATACTCACAATGCCAGCACCGACCAAGCTTCATGAGGTGCAACGCCTAGCCGGCCGAGTCGCAGCTCTCAGCCGGTTCATAAGTAAGTTGGGAGAAAAGGCCCTGCCTTTCTACCAACTGATGAAAAAGATAGACAAGTTCGAGTGGACAGAAGAAGCGCAAGTCACGTTCGACCAACTCAAGAAAACACTCACGACTTCCCCAGTACTGGTGGCGCCACTGGAGAACGAGCCGCTATACCTCTACGTGTCAGCCACGAACAGGGTGGTCATCACGGTACTCGTAGTCGAACGAGAAGAAGAAGGACACAGTTACCCTGTTCAGCGACCCGTCTACTACCTCAGTGAGGTGCTAACCTTGTCCAAGCAGCGGTACCCGCACTACCAGAAGCTAGCATACGGAGTCTTCATGACATGAAGGAAGGTCGTCCACTACTTCTCCGAGCACTCCATCACGGTAGTAAGCTCCTCCGGGCTCTCCGACATCCTGCTGAGGTACGTGCTGCAGATGAACTTCCCAACGCCCTCCAACAACGAGGCAGAGTACGAGGCCCTGATCCACGGCATGCGGATGGCCAAGAACTGCGGCGCCACTCACCTCATGATCTACGGAGACTCCTACCTCGTCGTGCAACAAACCATGAAGCAATGTGACGCCATCGCCGACAACATGATCGCCTACAGGGACCTGTACAACCAGCTGGAAGGTACCTTCGACGGCTGCGAGCTGCGGCACGTCGGCCGCGAGAGCAACGAGGAAGCCGACACCCTCGCCAACCTGGGCTCAAACAAAGCGCCAGTGCCACCCGGAGTCTCCGTCAAGCTCCGGCCCGTGCCAGGATCCTCTACATCGACAACGAGCACCACCGACCCGCCCAGCACGAAAAAGGGCCTATGGAGGTGATGCTGATCGAGCCCACATGGACGAGCCCATACCTGGCTTACATACTGCAGCAGAGGGTGCCAACAAACCCAGTCGAAGCCAAGCGCGTCATACGCCGCTCCAAGGGCTTCACCATCATCAACGGGGAGCTCTACAAGCGAAGCATCTCGGGAGTCCTCCAAAGATGCATCGACCCAGTCGACGGTCAAGCCATCTTACTCGAGATCCACGCTGGCATCTGCGGGCACCACGCCAGCAGTCGAGCCTTAGTAGCCAAAGCCTTACGAGCCGGGTTCTACTGGCCCACCGCAATGCAAGACGCAGAAGAACTCGTGAGGAAATGCCTCGGCTGCCAGGAGTTCGCCAACAAGCCGCACGCACCAGCATCAGCACTAAAAACCATTCCACTCGCCTGGCCCTTCGCTCAATGGGGGCTCGACATGGTGGGTCTACTCAAGAAGTCCTCGCCGGGAGGACACACGCATCTCTTGGTGGAAGTCGACAAGTTCACGAAGTGGATCGAAGCTGTACCTATTACAAGTTCGACTGCCTCCTCGGCAGTTAACTTCATCAGGTCGATCATCTTCAGGTTTGGAGTGCCGCACAGCATCATCACCGACAACGGCACGAACTTCACAGCCGACGAGTTCAAGGATTTCTGCTCCGAGCAAGGCATCAAGCTCAACTACGCATCTGTCTCGCACCCGCAGTCCAACGGACAGGTCGAAAAGGCCAATGGCTTAGTCTGCAAGGGCATCAAGAAGCGCCTGCGAGTACCATTGAGGCGCGCTGTAGGCGCCTGGGTTGAAGAGCTGCCATCTGTGCTGTGGAGTCTGCGCACTACGCCAAAAGATCCACTCAGTACACGCCATTCTTCATGGTCTACGGAGCAGAAGCAATCATGCCATGCGACATCAAGTTCGACGCGCCCCGAGTGGTGGCTTATGACGAGTCCAACGCAGAAGAAGCACTCGAGGACGACATGGATACCCTGGACGAAGCACGCGACATCGCCCTTACCCGCACAGCCGTGTATCAGCAAGACTTACGCAACTACCACGGGCGGCGACTGCGGCCCAGAGCGTTCGTCCCTGGCGACCTTGTCCTCCGCCTCAAACAGAAGAAGGTGCACAAACTCGCCTCCCCGTGGGAGGGTCCATACATCGTGACAGAGGCAATCGGCGGCGGAGCTTACCGCCTGAAGGACTCGAAGACGGGGACAGTCTGCAACAACCCGTGGAACGTTGCGCAACTGCGCCGCTTCTACGCCTAATCGACTCCCCCTTGTAACAAAGTGTACTATGTCAAGAGGCGGCAGGTTTCAGACGCACTCTTTCCCTTACCAGGGTACCTGAGGGGACTGGAAGGGTTTTAATGAGGCGGCCTGCTCGCAAAAATCAATGAAGTGATTTGTGGAACAAGCTCTCCCCTTTACTTTTTTAGTCAAAAAGCAACATAAACCTAGGCCGTCACCCGACACACTCGGGGGCTGCGCCATACAGGTCCAAGTAGAAATCCTAGGCCGCCACCCGAAGCACTCGGGGGCTGCGCCGCACAGGTCTAAGTCAAACCTAGGCCGCACCCGAAGCACTCGGGGGCTGCGCCATACAGGTCCAACTCGAAAAATCCTTGGCCGCCACCCGAAGCACTCGGGGGCTGCGCCGCACAGGTCTAAGTCAAACCTAGGCCGCACCCGACGCACTCGGGGGCTGCGCCATACAGGTCTAACTCGAAAAACCTTGGCCGCACCCGAAGCACTCGGGGGCTGCGCCGTACAGGTCCAAGTCAAAACCTAGGCCGCCACCCGAAGCACTCGGGGGCTGCGCCGCACAGGTCTAAGTCAAACCTAGGCCGCACCCGAAGCACTCGGGGCTGCGCCGTACAGGTCCAAGTCAAAACCTAGGTCGCCACCCGAAGCACTCGGGGGCTGCGCGCACAGGTCTAAGTCAAACCTAGGCCGCACCCGACGCACTCGGGGGCTGCGCCGCACAGGTCTAACTCGAAAAATCCTGGCCGTCACCCGAAGCACTCGGGGGCTGCGCCGCACAGGTCTAAGTCAAACCTAGGCCGCACCCGACGCACTCGGGGGCTGCGCCGTACAGGTCCAAGTCAAAAGCCTAGGTGCCACCCGAAGCACTCGGGGGCTGCGCCGCACAGGTCCAAGTCAAAATCCTAGGCCGCACCCGACGCACTCGGGGGCTGCGCCGCACAGGTCTGACTCGACACACCTCGGCCGCACTCGAAGCACTCGGGGGCTGCGCCGCACATGTCTAATTCAAAATCCTAGGCCGCACTCGATCCGCTCGGGGGCTGCGCCATACAGGTTTACAGAAGTCTACAAGATACAATTTACTCACTCGGGGGCTACCCCCACCTCGGCATACATACACTCATATTTCCACTTGGAAAAATTGCTTTTACAAGCTAACGCTATACAACAGCAGTCTACTACTCTTATTCTACAGGCTCGCCCTTTGGCGCATCGAGTGGCCCTACAAGGTGCTCACTAAAGCTCTGGACCTGCTGAATCATCTGACGCGCAGCCGCAAGAGTATCGGCGTAGTCACCCTCTCCAGGCAAGCCGTCAAGCACCTTGTACAGTGGAAGATTAGGCCGGTGCATTCGAACGTACGCCAGCGCCACGTTCGCCCCGGCAACAAGTTGAGTGTGCACGACTTCCTTCAACGCACTGCCTTCACGGAACCTCTCCAGCAGCGCAGCCAGTCCATTAGGCTGCTCGTTGTGCGGAAAGTACACCCTGTTGATCTGCCAGAGGGTTTTTCTACAACCTTCCAAGAGCACAGCAGCCCGCCAGGTGCGATCCAACATTCGAGCCAGTACACTACCTCTGGATTTATTGACCAAAACTGACGCGCTTCGGGTGAGTCACCGGCGGCTTCTTTCTCCACCCGCTCGTCTACTCGACTTTGCTCGGCCTTCCAGTCAGAGTTCACATCTGCATCAAGACCCAGAGCTAAGAACAGTAAAAGGATAAAGAAGTCGAAGCACAGTGCTAGAAAACCAACCTTGCAGCTGCCGACTGATCAAGTCCATCTCGCCTAGCAGAAACTCCTCTCGCTGAGAGAACGGCGCAACGGGCCGCGACCTCAAGCGCTCCAACTCCAACTCCGCGCTCTTCAACTTCGACTCGAGCTCAACAACCTTGTTCCTCATGAAGGTGATCACTCGTTGATCATTCACGCTTCGCGCAGGAGCTGGAGGAGCTCGACGACGACGAGTGGGTGCAGCCGAAGAGGTGTCCTCCTCGTCGCCCGCACCAGTCGTTCCAGCGACCCCAGGAGCTTCGCCCATCTCAGACTGCCAAGTTCGACAGCGTCAAGCAAGGAAAAGAACACATTCATTCAAGCTTAGATATGAAAGAAGACTCGAAGGCACAAATTCACATTTCAACATCAGCATGTTCGCGGCCAGAAGACCCGCAAACTATATAGTTCATTACAGACCAAGAACCAAAAGCAGAAGAATCCTAAAAGAACGGAGTCTACATCACAGACTCCGACTGGGAACGGCTCTTCCTAGCAGCCAACTCTGCAGCCTTGGCAATCCTCTTCTCGAAGGTGGCGACCAACTTTGCAGCCAGCTGACTCGCCTGCGCCTTCACACCGCTAAGGGACGCGGTCCTGCCATCAGGCTTCCGAGGGAAGTCGCTGACAACCTTCTCAAAATCACCTACGACTTGGTGACCAAGAAGTAGCTGGAAAGTGAGCTCTGAGCCGCGTACCGTCTGCGCACGCGTGTAGTCCGCCAAGGTGGTCGCATTGCCTTCGAACGGAGCCGCAAGCGCGTCAACAGCAACGGCGGTGGCTTGCTGGGGAAGATGCTCTGGTGCACAGTCGCCAAGGCGCCTGTCGACTTCTGCAGCGCCGCCGAAGCATACGCGCAGACGCGGTCCATGAAGCCAACAGCCTCCGCCAAGCCGACATTCTCGCTGGAAGTCCCTTCTGGAGGAGCACCTCCGCAAGTCTCTGATCAAAAGAAATCCACACCCGTAAGACATCAGAAGTCGACAAAAGGCAAAGTAGGCACTGAGCCGAAATACTTACTTCCAACAACATCTGCGAGTGCGAGCAAGCGGTCGACCTGGGTCTTCTCCAGATCATCCCGAGCTTGTTCACGCTCTTGGGCCTCACCCAGCGACTTCTCCAGCTCCGCGACCCGCTTCTTCATGCTCTCCTTCTCGCCTACGGATCTCCTTAGCAATAAAGGCAGTCGAAGCACCCCTCGAACACAAGGGTTCACACTCACTATTCGCTTGCTCCAGAGCAGTGCGGAGCTGATCCCTCTCCTGCTCCATGCGAACGAAGGCTGCGGCTCCCTCCATCTGCTGGCGATAAAATGGCTGCAGGAAACACAAGACATCAATCTGCGCCCGACTATTCTAGTCACGCACATCTTCGGGGGCTACTCCCATCGGGAGCGCTGTTCGCGCACCCGATACAGATTTTGCAGACGAGTCAAAGGACACTTACATGCTCAAGCAGCCCAGCGTCAACCGGAGTCGCATCAGCAGCTTTCTCTGGCACGGAGGAGGTCGAAGTCTTCAAGGCCAAAGCGTCACCCGCCAGAGCCTCTTCTCGGTCGTCTTCGCAGTCTGCTCGATCATGGGAGCAGAAGTGTGCTCCATCTCACGAGGGGAAGAACAACAGCGCCAGTACGGTCGCTGTGACAAGATAACAATTCAAGGACTCGCAAGTGAAAAAGCACACTCGACAAAAACAAGGCAATGGTTACGCGACTAACCTGGCGACATCACATCATCTTCACTTCCCAGGGAGACGGAGGCCATCCTCGCAAACTCAGTCGGCGGTGCAGAGCCGAGGGGAGGCACGACCAAAGGCTCAGCCAGGTCACTCGTGTGCCTAGCGCCCGAAGACGACTCGCTCGTCTCTTCCTCGTTCACACCCGCCTCCTTCACGGGCGACGAAGCAGAACCAGAGTCGCCACTCTTTCGCCTCTGCCGCTTCCGCAGCGGCTCCTCATCTTCATCATCCTCCTCCAACTCTTCACTCGGAGAGGTGGCGGAGGGAACTTCATCGTCATCAACCTCGTCCTCCTCAGGGAACTCTGCCTCTTCATGAGGTCCATTCTCCATCAACGGAGGAAGACTGACATAGCTCGAACGACCCTGTCAGCAAATGAAGCATTCGAGTCAGGCAAAAAGATTCGACAGAAGAAGATACAAGACAAAAGCAAAGCAAACGAAGCTCACCTCAGGCACAGGGTTATTAGGCCCATACGGCTCGACTGGGCACTTGACATTGCACGGGTCAGCGGCTCGGAGACTAGTGATGCTCCTCACCTTCGACTCGACTGCGTCATCATCGAGCTCATCGCCAACATCCTCACGCGCCCACATTGGGTGGACGCGAGTGCGGAGCGGCTGCACCCGAAGCCTGAAGAAGGTGGCGATGAGGTGAACTCCACCTGTCTCGCGCCCAAGACTTTTCAGAAGGCCACGAAGAAGCGTCAGCAAGGGCTGAGTCGCCTCCCTGTCCTCCTTCGACAGCGGGTGCGCCCACGCGTTCGTCTTCCGCAACTCGCGATCAGCCGCGAAGTCGGGAAGCCCTTCCTGGTCGCACCTGATGTAGAACCACTTCTTCCGCCAGCCCTGGACGGAGTCGGACTTCTTCATCTGAAAGTAGGAGGTGTCGCCACGCACCTGGATGCCGAAGCCGCCGACTGGATACACCTGCTTGCTCTTCCCCACGTTCCTCCTCACGAGGAATAGCGACTTCCACAGCAGCCAGTTGGGTGCGATTCCCAGGAAGCACTCGCAGAGCACGAAATAGCTCGCGATGCTCAAGACGCTATTGGGAGTCAGATCGTGGATCTGAATCCCATAAGCGTACAAGAGACCACGGACGAAATCGTGGAGGGGGAACCCGAAACCCCGCGGAAGGAAATCCACGAAGCAAACGCGTTCCCCCTCGCGAGGAGCGGGGAATACCTCTTTCCCAGGAGCGCGCACCGTCGCCTGGTCTGCCGGCGGCAGCAGCCCCTGCGCGCGGAGGGCCTCGAGGTCGGCCTTCTTCACCGACGATTTGACCCAGTCGCCGTCGGGCTTCTTCATCACGCTCGCCTCGGCGGCGGCGACGGCGCCAGCACCAGGCTTCCCCCTCTTCATCGCGGCCTTGCTCATGGAGGGCGGAGGAAAGAAACTGGCAGAAAAGAGCAACAATGGCGGAGAGAGAGCAGCGGAGACGAGGGCAGAATGGGGATGGAATGAACTGTTCGCCGCCGCGGTGAAAAGTATATACCGCGTGGCCAGTTAATCCAGGCCGTCCTCAGCGAAACCGCACTCCACAACATCATCTGGCCGTCCACGTGTCGCGCGGAGATAGCAACCGTCGCCGGCCACGCCGCCCACTACGCACGGGAATCAAGGCGCCATCATCACACCGCGAAATTTTCGCGCCCAACGGTCAGTACAAAGCGGCAACCGCTGTCTCCAGTCAATACTGACAGTGGGACCGCACTGTCACGTCCCATCGGGCACAGAGTGCGCCAAAAACGTCAGCGCTGACGTCAACCGCGAAGGCGTAGGAAGTAAGCCAACGGGCTGATTGAGAACTCGAACAGTTCATTCGAGTGCAAGAAGATTCAGTAAGCTCCAAGAGCTGAACAAACTTGTGCAGTAAGCCAAACCGGCCGAATACACAGTAAGTCACGCAAAGCCAGTCGCGACTCCAACAGGTCGAGTCCCTTCTTTACTCCCATCGGGAGCGGGCTTTTCGACTGAAGAAAAATTGAGTTTAACCTCAATTGCAAGCAATTCAGCTTAATCTCGGGGCTACTCCCATCGGGAGCGCTGTTCGCGCTCCCGAGTGACTCAGAACATAGCAGTCGAAAAATCACCGACTAAGGCTGTACGCACAGTATTTTACCCAGCAGTCGACGGTTCGACTAAGGAATCCTCCATAAGCCCTGAACGGCCGGAGTCGACTAACTTTACTTGTTCCTTTCAGGAACCCGACGGCGTGCCCAGGAGGAAGGAGTCCTTTACCCGACTCTACGATTCGACTAAGCACTCGGGGGCTCCTGTCGTGGGGTCACTCTTCGACTACCCCACGGTGGGGATACCTGGGTCACGCCAAGCCTATCAGCCTTATGACGAGGGCCCAAGGAAGGCCCAAGGAGGACGACGTGCGGCCCAAGATAGTCGACGTTAGGTCATGTGACCCCAGCCATGCTTGTAAGCGCCATCGGCACCGTTCATCTGAGACCTAGCCTACCATATAAAGGCTAGGAGGGTCCTTCGTCTAGGGTACGCTCATAGCCGCCACCACAAACCCTAGCGAGATTGCCATCTCGCCATTGTAGCCACAACTCGCCATTCAATACCAGACAAGCAGGAAGTAGGGTGTTATCCTCCGGGAGCCTGAACCTGTGTAACAGCCCCAAAATTTGTGAACCAAATTTTTCACTTTTGTATCCTCTTTTGCATCATGGCATGCATGCATCATTGCATCCTTTTAAATTGCTAAACAACACACTAAAGTGGTTTGTCAAGAGTTGGAAAACTAAAATGCCAAACTTGCCCAAACATTTCTACAAAGCAATGCAAGCGCTCAAACTTGCAAACAAAATTGCTTTGACAAACTATAATTGTCCAGGAAGTTCCCAGAATTCGAATCAATATTTTGACTTGCTTCCAAATTCTAAAAGGAATTTTATTGGGGTATTCTCAAAATGCCTATAGCAACTTCTTATTTTTTTGCCCAGTCAATTGGACTCCAAATGCTTCGTAATTTTTATGGGTGCTGGCCCAAGGTACAAGGAGGCTACCCAAAAATTTGCACAATTTTTGGAAGTGTTTAAGTTGCTCAATTAAATCAAATACAGCAGCTGGAGTTTATACACAGTGCTAAAAAGGACCTATCCGTGAGAAGTTCAAATACTTCGGGGGGGTTTTCAAAAGAAAAGCAAAACAGCATCTTCTACCTGTAGCCATGCCGCCATGGCGCTGCCTCCCGACGCGCCTTGCACGGGGCCCCCCCTCTGCCCTCTCCACCTGCACGGAGAGCTCGCCACCACGCGCCCCACCTGCCCCTCACTCCCTCCCAGCCCCCACTTGCTTCCTGCTCCCCTCTCTCCTCCTTCTCCACGGGCTCACCATGGCCGCCATGAGAGCCGAGCTCGGCGCCGTCGAGTGAAGCGTCCCCAAGCGAAACGAAGACCACCACGACGTCCGCCTCGACGTCCTCCCTCGCCTAGCCGAAGGAATCGAAGGGAGACGCAGTGAATCACCGCCGCCATCCGCTTCCTCCGCCGACCACCGCGCCGCTTCGCCGGCCGATTTCACCGCCGCCGAGCCGTCCCCGCCCTCGCCGTAGTCACCAACGTGTTCCTGGTGAGCTGCTGCTCCTTCCCATTGCCCTCTGTTCCTTCCCTCGCTCCCTGCGTCGCCGTTTCCCCGCCTGCCGCCGTGCGACGCCGTGTTTCTGCCGACGCTCGGATAATCCGATCGAGAAGCGACTCGGATTTTCCGATTTGATCCAGTACTCAATCCTCTCTGGTCCTTAGAGAAAATTTGCACCCGCTCCAAGCATCGGATTTTCCGAGTTTTGCAAGCATCGGATCTTCCGATTTTTGTCAGTGCCGAAAATTTTAAGTCCTTAGCCAAAATTTGTAGAAGCTACTGTTCAATCGGATTATCCGATTTAAACTAAATTCGGATATTCCGATTTAACACAGTACAAAATAATCCTCTCTTCTAAATTTATTCCTTCTTTCTAGTTTGATTACAATTAGTTGGGTTTGTGTCGGATTTAAATTAAAAACCAAGACATGAACAAAAGAGGATTGTAAAATAATTCAAATCACCTATTTAATTTTAGAGAGTTATAAAAATAATAACTTTCATCGGTGCATTCTAAAATTGGTGTAATATACCAAAATGCTCATAAATTATGGATTAATTTGTAGCATCATTTCATGCATATCTACCTCATTTCGAGCACACGAAAACATTAAAAACATTGTAGAGCAATATTTTCTCTATCGGTGAATAATTATTTCTCGCTCCCCATTTAAAATTTGGACGACCTTGCTAGAGAGCATTTAATAAGTTTAGTACCTTAATGTTGCCATGTCATCATGTGTGCGCATTGCATTTGTGAACGCATGTGTGGTGATTGATTGTTCTCTTCCGATGTTTTGTATCTCGATAGATCAAGCAACCGGGGGTACCCACAATACCCCGAGGATCCGTACTATCACCCCGGTGAACAAGGCAAGCGTAATCCCCCTCTGAGCATATCTTATCCTATTTTCCGCAATTATTTTCTCCACTATAATATGGCATGCGGTTCTAAATGTCTTTGCCTGGATTAGAGTATCCTACTAGTTGCATTAGAATCCTGTTGCCAATACCTGTTTTACCTTCCTATTACCATAGGTTTGTATTGTTGGCCAGGGAATACTTACTATGCTATGCAAGTGCTTAGCCATGCTTAGTGAAATGCCTAGTTGTACTAGGGGTGGTGAATGCTGGAAATAGGTGATAACTTGTGACAGTGATGTTGATGGTGGAGAATTGTGAAGATGGATAATAAAATGCTAAGAAGGTGGGGATGAGAGGCCACTGTGGTTGTGGTGTTTTGTCTCGTTCTCGCCGCCTAGGTGCGAGTTCTATACCTCTTGAACCAAGACTGAGCGTGCAACCATGCGTGAGGCCTATGCATTTGCAGGAACCCTCATAGACTAAATAACTCGAGCGGGGCTAGCCAGGGTCCTCTAGTTCGGGCTTCCATTTGCGCGTGCGTGAGTTGGTGGCTGAGAATGGTATGAGGATGGTGGTGTTAGGAAAATGAGTGGCCGTGGGGCGGGGTGTTGTGATCCTGGCAGTCCTGCCGCCACTGATGATCCTGGAAAGTCCTTAACGAGGGAGAAGTCGACACCGCTCCCACCCAGCCGGCTTTCCAAGGAAGAGAGCTAATGCGCAGGTAATGGGCCGGACGGTACGCGTGGCAAACATTTGTACACCCCTGCAGGGTTAAATCTTTTCGAAAAGCCGTGTCCGCGGTTATGGACGAACTTGGGAAGTGAAGGTAAGATCATAGAATAACTTTAACGGAATGATTAAAAACTGGGTACTAGAGGTACCACTCACAATGCAAGGTGAGCTTCCTCGAGGGTGATTCGGGGAGGTGCCTTTGATGAACAGGTACAGTGGTGATGTGAGAAGGTGATAAAGAAAGAGTTACTTCTTACCTCTTTTGAAAATACTCTGAATAGTCGATGCCTTTGAGTTATGTTTTCATAAATAAAATCAGCTTTATGCAAAACAGCCATAAAACTTGAAAGCCTCATCGAGCATATATTAGCTCTTAATCTTGCGAGTTCGTCGAACTCAACGTCGTTTGTTTTGTTTCAGAGGAGGACTTCACCGACCTCGAAGGTGGGTTCTTTGTGGACGTCGACGAGTAGTCTGGGGTTCCCAGGTGGCAGCTTGGGACATCCTGGAACAGCTGGCGCTGTGATGTTTATCTGTAGGCCTCTTAGGCCATATTTGGTTCTTGTTGTTTAGAACAACCTAATTCGCTTCCGCTTGTTGTAATGTTGGGTCTGTGACCTCTGGTTGTCATTTGCTATCTTTCTCTATTATAAGAGTTGAACTATATGATTTGTGTCGTAGAGTCTGTGATGTGCCAGTTGTTCCACAAGTCTTGATCTTCTATTATGCTTGATAGTTGTGCCTGTGTTAAGGCATCAATCGGGGTGTTGCGTTGTCGATGATGTCCAGCAACGCCTGCCAAAGGTTTTGGCCGGGGATTGGTAAACCCGTAACCTCCGGTTGTATCGCTTAACCGGTGACACACAGCATCACTGTATAGCAGTCGGGTCGGGCGCCACAAGTTGGTATCAGAGCAGTACTGCCTGTAGGAAACCCTTCTACTGGTCGATGTTGAGTCTAGTGTTTGTGAAAATATTTTTAACCTAAAAATGAGTTGTGAAAACCATCTTAGGATTCTTTTTACTCCTTATCTGGTTACCCTCTAATCTCGGAGCAATCTTACCTCGATTTGAGTTTAAAGGTTTTACTTCTCATCTGTTACTTCAAAATGATTAGAAACGGGGTGGGTTCGACCTTTAGTGTTATGTGTCACGTTGCTCCCGCTGCGTTGCAATCCCAAATCAACTCAGATGTTTCTACCAATCTAATCTTTGATCCTTTCTTTGGGTTTTAACCCACGGACTTGAACATAAGGTCCCGGATTGTGTCAACTAGAGTGTGTTAAGTTGTGATTTCTTAACTCTCACTAGTAGCACATGATGCTGATCTTTGACCCAAGTTCTATCTTGTTGTTTTCCTTCTCGCAAAGTATTATCGTCCCTAGTCTGTGTACTTGTGTAGACGCTAATGCTATTGTTCGACCATTCGGAGAAAGATACTAACTGTGTCATTGTCAAATCTCCAGAATGGCTCGAGGAGGTCGTGGAGGCCGTGGTGGTCGCGGTAACCACAATGATGATGAGGATGATCTGCCGCCACCACCCTCGATGGCTGAGGTCTTGATGGCCATTGAGGAGAACCGTGGGCGCAATGAGCGCTTGCTGACAGTTGGTGCAGCAGAATGCACGGAGGAACGAGTGCAACACTCTCACTGAGTTCCTGCGCTCCAGCCACCCACCTTTGCTGATGCTAAGGAGCCACTGGAAGCTGATGATTGGCTTCGTGCTTTGGAGCGCAAGTTCTCCGCGCTGCATGTCCCATTGGCTGAGCAAGTCAACTTTGCCACCTATCTCTTGGTTGGTGCTGCTGGCTGTTGGTGGGAAAGCCATGTGGCTTTGTTTCCAGCCAACCATGTCTTCACCTGGGCTGATTCCGCACTGCCTTCCGAGCGGAGTACATTCCCCAGCCATCATGGACTTGAAGAGGAGGGAGTTCCTGGATTTGCAACAGGGACGGATGGACCTCCGCACTTATGGTCGTGAGTTCAACCATCTTCTCGTTACGCCCCAAGGGACGTGACCAATGATGCTGACAAGCAAGAGCTGTTCCGCAAGGGTCTGAATCCGCAGCTCCGCTATGAGTTGTTGCCCTTCAGGTTCCAGACCTATCAGGAGCTGTTCAACCAGGCTTTCACTCTTGAGCAAGGAAGAAAGGAACTTGAAGCTTCCAAGAGGCCCGCACATGGGGACCACCAGAGTTCCTCGGGTTCTGAGAGCAAGAAGCGCAGGGTGTTTGTTCCCTACAGCGCCGTACCTCGTGCTCCTTCATGCCGAGAGCAGCAGGATATAGGCCACCTCCTCCGCGCCCCACTACTTCGACACTTGGGTAGGCGGAAGTGGGTACCGTCCTATGCTACCTGCTCCACCTGGAGTCACTTGCTACACCTGTGGCCAGGCTGGTCACTACTCCAGGGAGTGCCCCCAGAAGGCACCTCTCGCGATAACTCCTGCACGAGCCCCTGCCACTCCAACTGGCAAGGCTGGACCTATTGTGCGTGGTCGCCTGAACCACATCTCTGCTGAAGAAGCTGAAGAGGACCCCGGCGTTCTATGGGTGAGTTACGAATCAACGGCAATACAGCTACAGTTTTGTTTGACTCTGGAGCATCGCATTCATTCATATCCATAGCTTTTGCAAAAGACCACAAATACCGTTCGAGAAAATGAGCCTCCCTTGGTGATCCACTCCTGGTTCCAAATGGCAAACCGATGGGTTACTCCTGAGGTCCAGATTAATATAGGTTCCTTGTCTTTCCTTATGCCTTGGTAGCTCTGAAGTCCAAAGGCATTGATGTCATACTGGGCATGAACTGGCTAGCAAATACCAGGCTAATCTCGACTGTGCTGCCAAGACCATTACTGTGACCGCTCCTTCCGGTGACATTGTGAGTATTGGCCTGCAACATCAATACCTCCGTCCGCCATCGTACCCCGCTCACCTGAGATTCTCCTTTGCTTTATGGAAGGCGAATCCCCTCCTGAAATCCAGGACATACACGTGGTGTGTGACTTCCCGGATGTGTTCCCGGAAGAGTTGCCTGGCATGCCTCCTGACCGAAGTGTGGAGTTTGTCATAGAGCTACTTCCCGGTACCGCTCCAATTTCCAAGAAGCCCTACCGTATGCCGGTGGAAGAGTTGGCTCTGTTGAAAGAGCAAATTGATCAGCTGTTAGCTAAGGAGTTCATCCAGCCTAGCAGTTCACCTTGGGGTTGTCCGGTACTCTTTGTCAAGAAGAGGGATTCTACCGTGCCTCGTCTAGTCTCTGACTATCGACCGTTGAATGCGGTGACAATCAAGAACAAGTATCCTATTCCTCGCATCAATGATCTGTTGGATCAGTTAGCTGGTGCAACGGTATTCTCCAAGATGGATCTGAGGTCAGGCTACCATCAGATAAAAATCAGAAAGGAGGATATTCCAAAGACGGCATTTGTTACTCGTTATGGCTCATATGAGTATACCGTCATGTCCTTTGGTCTCACAAATGCCCAGCTACTTTCATGAGGCTCATGAACTCCATCTTCATGGATTATCTTGATAAGTTTGTCGTCATTTACATTGATGACATCCTCATCTATTCCAAAACCAATGAAGAGCATGAGGAACATCTTCGTTTGGTTCTGACAAGACTTCGAGAACACCGCCTCTATGCCAAGTTCTCCAAGTGTGAGTTTTGGTTGGATAATCTCATCTTCCTTGGTCATGTGATATCCGCTGATGGTGTGGCTGTCATTCCTGACAAGATTCAGTCCATTCTGGATTGGAAAACTCCAATGTCAGTCAAGGACATTCGAAGCTTTCTCGGATTGGCGGGTTACTACCGCCGATTCATCGAAGGTTTCTCCAAGATAGCCAAGGCCTGACTGACCTTCTCAAGAAGGATAAAAAGTTTGTATGGTCGGCCGAAGCTGAAGAGAGTTTCCAAACACTGAAAGCCAAGCTCACGTCCGCTCCTGTGCTTGTCCTGCCGGACACAAGCAAGGATTTCGTCGTCTTCTGTGACGCCTCTCTACAAGGCTTGGGTTGTGTATTGATGCAAGATGGCCATGTGGTGGCTATGCTTCTCGCCAATTAAGCCGCATGAGCTCAACTACCCAACTCATGATCTAGAACTTGCCGCGTGGTCTATGCTTTGAAGCAATGGAGACCATACCTGTTTGGTAACCGTTGCGAGATCTTCTCGGATCACAAGAGTCTGAAGTACCTCTTCACCCAGCCGGATTTAAATCTCAGGCAAAGGCGTTGGTTGGAGTTAATCACGGACTACAATGTGAGTCTGAACTATCAACCCGGCAAAGCAAACGTCGTGGCTGACGCGCTAAGTCGGAAGTCCTATTGCAACAATCTGATGATTGAAGAGGCCCAACCTGCCTCTATGAAGAGTTTCCGTTTGAACTGGAAATTGTTCCCTCCGGCTACCTTGCAAATCTGGAGATCAAATCTACTCTTGTGGACCAGATTAAGGATGCTCAGAAGCGTGACAAGGGTATTCTGAAAATCAAGGAGAACATTGCTAGCGGGAAGGCCAAATGTTTTTCTGTCAATGAATCTGGAGTTGTTTATTTTGGTGACCGCTTGGTAGTGCCAAAGAAACGAAAATTGAGGGAGTTGATCCTCCAAGAAGCTCATGAATCTCCTCTCTCTATTCATCCCGGTAGTACCAAAATGTACCAAGACCTTCGGCCACAATTCTGGTGGACCCGTATGAAACGAAATTGCTAGGTATGTTGCTGAATGCGACACCTGTCGACGGGTAAAGGCTGAACATCAAAGGCCTGCCGGCACTCTTCACCCTATTGCTATCCCGAGTGGAAATGGGATGAAATTGGTATGGATTTCATTACTGGTCTGCCGAAGTCTCCAAAGGGACATGATGCCATCTGGGTCATCATTGATCGACTATCAAAAGTGGCTCACTTCCTCCCAGTTCGTGTTGACATTACAGCTGCCAAGTTGGCAGACCTGTATACCTCTCGTATTGTCGTCCTTCACGGCATTCCCAAGAAGATAATTTCTGATCGTGGAAGCCTATTCACCTCCAAGTTTTGGACTAGTTTCCAAATGCATGGGAACCGTCTTAACTTCAGCACCGCTTTCCATCCCCAAACTGATGGTCAGACCGAGAGAGTGAACCAAGTTTTGGAAGACATGCTTAGGGCATGTGTAATCTCTTTCGGTAAGGATTGGGAAAAGTATCTCCCTTTCGCGGAGTTCTCCTACAACAATAGCTATCAAGCTAGTCTGGGCATGGCTCCATTTGAGGTTCTCTATGGAAGAAAATGCCGCACTCCTCTAAATTGGTCTGAGACCGGAGAGAGGGCACTCTTTGGTCCAGATTATCAATGAAGCTGAGGAGAAGGTTAGAATCATAAGAGAGAATCTGAAGATTGCTCAGTCTAGGCAGAAGAGCTACTATGATAAGCATCATCAGAAATTCACTATGAAATTGGTGATAAAGCTTATCTCCGTGTCTCTCCCCTTCGTGGCGTTCGCCGCTTCGGAATCAAAGGGAAATTGGCGCCTCGCTATGTTGGCCCTTCACCGTTCTGGCCAAGCGAGGAGATCTTTCTTATAAGTTGGAGTTACCGGTCATCTTTCCCAATGTGCATGATGTGTTCCATGTATCCCAACTTCGCCGGTGTTTCAAAGATCCTATCCATGGGGTCAATCATGAAGAGCTGGATCTCCAGGAAGATCTTACTTATCGTGAGCATCCTATCCGTGTCCTGGATGAAGCCGAAAGGAAGACCCGGAACAAGACTACCAAGTTCCTCAAGTTCAGTGGTCTCATCATTCCGAAGAGAAGCAACTTGGGAACGAGAGTCTAGTCTTCGTGAGGAGTATCCCGACTTCTTTTCGCAATCTTAGAATCTCGGGACGAGATTCCTGTAAGGAGGGTAGAATTGTAACAGCCCCAAAATTTGTGAACCAAATTTTTCACTTTTGTATCCTCTTTTGCATCATGGCATGCATGCATCATTGCATCCTTTTAAATTGCTAAACAACACACTAAAGTGGTTTGTCAAGAGTTGGAAAACTAAAATGCCAAACTTGCCCAAACATTTCTACAAAGCAATGCAAGCGCTCAAACTTGCAAACAAATTGCTTTGACAAACTATAATTGTCCAGGAAGTTCCCAGAATTCGAATCAATATTTTGACTTGCTTCCAAATTCTAAAAGGAATTTTATTGGGGTATTCTCAAAATGCCTATAGCAACTTCTTATTTTTTCCCCAGTCAATTGGACTCCAAATGCTTCGTAATTTTTATGGGTGCTGGCCCAAGGTACAAGGAGGCTACCCAAAAATTTGCACAATTTTTGGAAGTGTTTAAGTTGCTCAATTAAATCAAATACAGCAGCTGGAGTTTATACACAGTGCTAAAAAGGACCTATCCGTGAGAAGTTCAAATACTTCGGGGGGTTTTCAAAAGAAAAGCAAAACAGCATCTTCTACCTGTAGCCATGCCGCCATGGCGCTGCCTCCCGACGCGCCTTGCACGGGGCCCCCCCTCTGCCCTCTCCACCTGCACGGAGAGCTCGCCACCACGCGCCCCACCTGCCCCTCACTCCCTCCCAGCCCCCACTTGCTTCCTGCTCCCCTCTCTCCTCCTTCTCCACGGGCTCACCATGGCCGCCATGAGAGCCGAGCTCGGCGCCGTCGAGTGAAGCGTCCCCAAGCGAAACGAAGACCACCACGACGTCCGCCTCGACGTCCTCCCTCGCCTAGCCGAAGGAATCGAAGGGAGACGCAGTGAATCACCGCCGCCATCCGCTTCCTCCGCCGACCACCGCGCCGCTTCGCCGGCCGATTTCACCGCCGCCGAGCCGTCCCCGCCCTCGCCGTAGTCACCAACGTGTTCCTGGTGAGCTGCTGCTCCTTCCCATTGCCCTCTGTTCCTTCCCTCGCTCCCTGCGTCGCCGTTTCCCCGCCTGCCGCCGTGCGACGCCGTGTTTCTGCCGACGCTCGGATAATCCGATCGAGAAGCGACTCGGATTTTCCGATTTGATCCAGTACTCAATCCTCTCTGGTCCTTAGAGAAAATTTGCACCCGCTCCAAGCATCGGATTTTCCGAGTTTTGCAAGCATCGGATCTTCCGATTTTTGTCAGTGCCGAAAATTTTAAGTCCTTAGCCAAAATTTGTAGAAGCTACTGTTCAATCGGATTATCCGATTTAAACTAAATTCGGATATTCCGATTTAACACAGTACAAAATAATCCTCTCTTCTAAATTTATTCCTTCTTTCTAGTTTGATTACAATTAGTTGGGTTTGTGTCGGATTTAAATTAAAAACCAAGACATGAACAAAAGAGGATTGTAAAATAATTCAAATCACCTATTTAATTTTAGAGAGTTATAAAAATAATAACTTTCATCGGTGCATTCTAAAATTGGTGTAATATACCAAAATGCTCATAAATTATGGATTAATTTGTAGCATCATTTCATGCATATCTACCTCATTTCGAGCACACGAAAACATTAAAAACATTGTAGAGCAATATTTTCTCTATCGGTGAATAATTATTTCTCGCTCCCCATTTAAAATTTGGACGACCTTGCTAGAGAGCATTTAATAAGTTTAGTACCTTAATGTTGCCATGTCATCATGTGTGCGCATTGCATTTGTGAACGCATGTGTGGTGATTGATTGTTCTCTTCCGATGTTTTGTATCTCGATAGATCAAGCAACCGGGGGTACCCCACAATACCCCGAGGATCCGTACTATCACCCGGTGAACAAGGCAAGCGTAATCCCCCTCTGAGCATATCTTATCCTATTTTCCGCAATTATTTTCTCCACTATAATATGGCATGCGGTTCTAAATGTCTTTAGCCTGGATTAGAGTATCCTACTAGTTGCATTAGAATCCTGTTGCCAATACCTGTTTTACCTTCCTATTACCATAGGTTTGTATTGTTGGCCAGGGAATACTTACTATGCTATGCAAGTGCTTAGCCATGCTTAGTGAAATGCCTAGTTGTACTAGGGGTGGTGAATGCTGGAAATAGGTGATAACTTGTGACAGTGATGTTGATGGTGGAGAATTGTGAAGATGGATAATAAAATGCTAAGAAGGTGGGGATGAGAGGCCACTGTGGTCGTGGTGTTTTGTCTCGTTCTCGCCGCCTAGGTGCGAGTTCTATACCTCTTGAACCAAGACTGAGCGTGCAACCATGCGTGAGGCCTATGCTTTTGCAGGAACCCTCATAGACTAAATAACTCGAGCGGGGCTAGCCAGGGTCCTCTAGTTCGGGCTTCCATTTGCGCGTGCGTGAGTTGGTGGCTGAGAATGGTATGAGGATGGTGGTGTTAGGAAAATGAGTGGCCGTGGGGCGGGGTGTTGTGATCCTGGCAGTCCTGCCGCCACTGATGATCCTGGAAAGTCCTTAACGAGGGAGAAGTCGACACCGCTCCCACCCAGCCGGCTTTCCAAGGAAGAGAGCTAATGCGCAGGTAATGGGCCGGACGGTACGCGTGGCAAACATTTGTACACCCCTGCAGGGTTAAATCTTTTCGAAAAGCCGTGTCCGCGGTTATGGACGAACTTGGGAAGTGAAGGTAAGATCATAGAATAACTTTAACGGAATGATTAAAAACTGGGTACTAGAGGTACCATTCACGATTGCAAGGTGAGCTTCCTCGAGGGTGATTCGGGGAGGTGCCTTTGATGAACAGGTACAATGTTGGTGAATGTGAGAATGTGATTCAAGAGAACAGAGTTACTTCTTACCTCTTTTTAAAATACTCTGAATAGTCGATGCCTTTGAGTTATGTTTTTCATAAATAAAATCAGCTTTATGCAAAACAGCCATAAAACCTCGAAAGCTAATCATCGAGCATATATTAGCTCTTAATCTTGCGAGTTCGTCGAACTCAACGTCGTTTGTTTTGTTTCAGAGGAGGACTTCACCGACCTCGAAGGTGGGTTCTTTGTGGACGTCGACGAGTAGTCTGGGGTTCCCAGGTGGCAGCTTGGGACATCCTGGAACAGCTGGCGTTGTGATGTTTATCTGTAGGCCTCTTAGGCCATAATTTGGTTCTTGTTGTTTAGAACAACCTACTTCGCTTCCGCATGTTGTAATGTTGGGTCTGTGACCTCTGTTTGTCTTTTGCTATCTTTCTCTATTATAAGAGTTGAACTATATGATTTGGGTCGTAGAGTCTGTGATGTGCCAGTTGTTCCACAAGTCTTGATCTTACTATTATGCTTGATAGTTGTGCCTGTGTTAAGGCATCAATCGGGGTGTTGCGTTGTCTGGAGTGAGGTGTACCCAGCAACGCCTGCCAAAGGTTTTGGCCGGGGATTGGTAAACCCGTAACCTCCGGTTGTATCGCTTAACCGGTGTCACACAGCATCACTGTATAGCAGTCGGGTCAGGGCGCCACAACCTGGGTAAACGCCTTGCTTGTCAGCCGTCGTGATCACCAGCGCTCATCTCTCTCCCCTTCAATCAACCCGGGGTACACAACCCAGGGATTTGCCGAGTCCACACCTCGTCACTAAGCAAGGAAGATGATTTGTTTCAAGTTACAGATTCAACAGTACAAAAGAACAAACATAAAATGCTAAGTTGATTAGGAAATCACAAGTATAAAATTATCTAACCCATTTTATCAAGCACCAGATCTACTAAGCAGACCAGGGTATCATCAGGAGGTCAACTACAAGTGAATATATGAAGCCCACAAGTCAAGTATATCAAACTACACTAACAAATGATTTATACAAGTAATTATGTCACCATATTATTATGAAGCGTCTGTGGAAGTCATCCACCACATCTAGCAAGAAACTGACTCATCTTCTTAGAGTTCCGGACCCAACTGAAGATTTTCTTCAGTCAATCACTGACAGAGACCTATGCTAGTAAGCTCACAAGCATCCTCAAACCTAGATACCAGAGCACAGCATCCTCTCACACACACACACACACAAGTTCATTACTAGGATAATCTGCAGCAGAACCACAACCTAATTCCTAAACGAAATCCTCACGGATCGTCAGTAATACAGAGACCACACGATCACCACAGCCATTTCAGAGCAAGGAGGAGGAGGAGGAGGAGGAGCTAGAGGAGTAGGAGACCGGAGAGCTCACATCGAGAAGTTGTAGCCGGGGCAGGGCTTGGGGAAGCTGCAGTAGGCGTAGTCGAGGAAGTAGATGTAGGAGCACACGTCGCCGTGCTTGCGATGACCGCAACACCGCCGTCCCGTCGGCGACAGCAAAGCCACAACACTAGTCCAGCACACCACCTTGACCATCTTCGCCGAAGAGTACGAGAGCGTCGACCAGGAAGGTGGAAGCGACGAACTAGGGTTAGGCGGTAGCGACCGTGTGGGGGCTGGGGCTGGAAATCAAGTTGGGGAATCAGTAGAGAGGAGAACGCCGTAGCGGCGCGTGTAGGCGGCGGCGGGAGAGGCCGGAGACGGCCGGCGCAGAGACGGCGCGGGCGGAAGGAGCCGGCGTTGGCCGGAATCATGAGTGAGGCAGCGAGCTAGGGTTAGGGTTCGCAGATAGGCTCGATTGGAGGGGGTACGAAATCGTCAGCGCGGCGGTGGGGAATCAGTAGATAGGAGGGCGCCGGAATTTCGCCGGCAAGCGGTGGCGGCGCAGGAGGCCGGCGACGGCCAGGGCAGCCGGGCGGCGGCGCGCCTCCCCGAGAGGGGAACGGGAGCGAGAGAGGAGAGATGAGCGAGAGGAAATTTCCTCTTAAATCACTCGGTATCGCCCGTTTCGCTTAAGGTTTTCCTTCGTGGGCTCAGCCCATTTACTGGTTCGCTCGCTCGCCCGCTCGCCCGCTCTTGTATTTACTAGTTGAATCGGCGCGGCGCACGCCGCGCCCTTGATGCTAATTTGTGGTGATGAATTATTTTTTGCTTTGGTTGCATAATATATTTTGCAAGTAGAGTGGCAGATTTGATTTGTATAATACATTAAGCTTTGTGCCTGTTGTTATTTGCATCCGTGTGGTGATTAGTAGTGAAATAGTAAACCGTAGGGGTTCTCCCCTACGGTAGAAAAGTCAAAAAAAAATTAGTAGTGAAATAAAATGTTATTAGGAGAGGAAATATTAGATGGGTGTTCGTGTTTTTTTTGTTTTTTGTTTTTTGTCAACAGATGTTTCAACCGGTAAAAATGAACAGGTGCAACAATGTAATCCACGTGAACAACAATAAATTTGTAGATCATTAGAAAATAATCGTCGACATTAAGTAAAAGCTACTCTTGTATTTCAATTCAAAATGGTAAAATTCGTTGGAATTTGTCGTCTTGAGTATCTAAAAAATGTTAGCAATTTTAAATGTTCAAATATTTATAGGATTGTGTTTGTATGTTGCCATATTTAATTAAGCTACATAATCGGTGGAATACAGTATGTAAGTATTTTTTAAATTGAACTTCATTTAATTAGAGGGAATGCATTTAGGTTGTCTCTAAATACTGGCCAAGTTAAAATGTCCAAAAATGTTTGTATTTTTTTGTAAGTAGTTAGCATGTATTTTTCTGGACCTTTTTTTTTTCATATTTTCCGTATATAAGTATTTTTTAAATTCAACTTCATTTAATTAGAGGGAACGCATTTAGGTCGTCTCTAAATATTTGGCAAGTTAAAAATGTCCAAAAATGTTTGTATTCTGTTGTAAGTAGTTAGCATGTATTTTTCTGGACATTTTGATAAATTTTTCATATTTTTCTGATGGATAGATTTTAAACTATTCATTTTGCAGTATTTTTTTGTTTTTCTGGAAAATATGTGAGCAAACTGGGCCCACATGTCGGAGATTTAGCAATTTCTTAAATCTATGTGAAAAAGTGTAAGTCACTGACAGAGCGGGCCAACCCCGACGTCGGGGTGACGTTAGCAGAGGCCACGGCGGCCACGGTGAGCTCGCCGGCGTCGAACCGCCGGCATCTGGGACGCGGTTCTGGCCGTGTGGGACGCGCTTGGATGTGGGGTACCCAAAAGTGGCGGCGCCGCTGCGGTTTAGTGGCTGGAGCGTCGCCGGCGGCGAGCAGTCGCGACGGAGGGAGCAGAGGCATGGCGCGGACGATTCCGGCGCGGCTCCGACGTCCCAACACGTGGCGCTCAGCGAGGAGGGAGAAGAGGCGATGACGGAGCCGCCCGTGTGCGTCGATCCGATGGGGGAAGAGCAATGCGGTGGCAAGCCGCGTCGGCGGCCGCGGCGATCTCGCCGCCGCACGTGAGAGAGAAAGGGGGGAAGGGGGGATGTGGCGAATTTTTTCAGCGGGGTCCGTGGGATTTTCGTAAAACGCGGATAGGTTCTCTGCAGCGAGAAAGTGTGGGCTGCGGAGCAACGTTGCGATCTGCGAGGGGTTTTTTTGAAAAACGGCATGGGTATGCCGTGCGGACCGTTCGATCGGCGGATGACGGCGCAAATTAAATCACTGTTGATGTGGACAGTGTACAATAGTGACACTGTAGCTTGAACAGTGCACGGAGGCCTCTCAGGCTGAGAAAGTGCTCGACGATATAATTTTTAGAAAACACGGGGATTTTTTTTTGCAAAAAATTTGGCAAAATGTGTCAAATGTTTGTGCGAGTTTGGATCCAAAATTGAGGAGTTAGAGTCGGCAAAACTCAAAACCGTTCGCGTGAACCTACTCGTTGACGCGCATATATTTCACGTAAAAAAAAGAAAAAAAAATTGGGGAAAAAAAGAAAAAGGAGCACTCAAAACAGTGGACGGGTGGCTGAGCATTTCACGTAAAAAGAAGTAAAAAAAATTTGGGGAAAAAAAGAAAAAGGAGCACTCAAAACAGTGGACGGGTGGCTGAGCACGTAAAAAAAAGTTAAAAAAAATTTGGCATAAAAAAAAGTGAAAAAAGTGAGCACTGTTCATGTGAACACTTACCGTTCCAGGAACAGTGGTCGGGTGGCTGAGAGGGCGAGAAAATGACGCGCCTTAATATAGTGACTAGTGGAATTTGGTGCGGCGACACGCCGCACCCGTTGTATCTAAAAATGTCGAAATTTAGAAATAATGTTAGTTAATTTCTGTAATTGGGAAAATTTACGTTTTTAAAAACGTTTAGATTCTAAAAATTGTTGAAAGTGGGAACGTACATGTCACGTTCATACCGCGCGGGACCTTGGACCGGCTCCTCTCCCCATCCACAGTAACGAGAGGCAATTTGTGAGCGAACCCGCGAGTTCCACCGTTGTTGCCGCCGATTCGGCGGATTCGCCGTCCTCCGGCAGCCGCTCCGGCGGCGGGAGGACGGGGAATCCCCGGATCCGGCTTGTACATAGTGTAGGGGTGCGTGGGTGTGCTGCGGGCGGCGCTGTGGAGATGGCGGCGGCGTCGGTGGTTTTTGTGGGCGGCGGTCCTCTCCTCGATTGGAGGCACTATGGTGTCCTCCGTCGATCTGCTGCTCCCGGCGACCCCGTGGCTCTCCGGAGTCGCGGTCGTCGTCGTCCCCTCGCCGGAGTCCGTGGGATGGCGGCTCCGGGTTTGAGGTTTCTAGAAGGTTCTTCTGTGTTACTGCAGGTCGTCTTCGACAGCGGCGAAGGGTGGAGGTCCTTAGGGGTCGAGGGCGTCGACTTCCCGGTCCGCGGAGGGGCTTCGTCCAGTTCCAAGGCGTTGTGGAGAAGCAGCGGCGGCGCGCCGGCGCACGTCCTGAGCTGGAGGTTGAAGACGGGATCCAGGAGGGGTCTTTTTGTATTTTTCTTTGTCTTCTGGATCTTTCTGTAAGAAGCCTGTTGTAATTCGTGTACCTTCTACCGCAAAAAAAGTACATGTCACGTTCATAAAATAATCGGGCTTCAAGGAGTTATATTTTTTTGTTTGGAGGGTTTAAATTTGAAATATGGATTGAAATGCTTTAATTTGTTTATTTTGTTTTCTTAAAATTCTGCCACAAGTTGAAAATTTTGAATCTTCCAAACATGTTTGTTTTTTAGTCGTGTATAATTGGTTTTATGTTTTGGAAATGTTTAGGCTCGAAAAATTGTTCAATTTGGAAAGTTATTAAGATTGGTATTTTTGGAGACTTCAATTTTAAATTTGGATTCGAATGTTCTAACATGTTTGTGTTTTTTGCACAAAATTTTCCAAATATTGGTTGAAGCAAAAAAATCAATTTTTTTGTATTTGTTGTTGCAATTTTTTATAATTATTTTGATATTTTCTAATATTTGTACGATGATTACCAAGTTAGTTCGAACGGTTTTTATTTGCTGGAAATTGTTGAAGTGAAAGGGTAGCACCTGTCAGAAACCTAACGCTTTCAAATAAGGTATCAGAAAAGGGTGAAATTCACGTTAATTTATCTGGTGCGGTTAAATATTTATCGGATGTTTTCACGTTTGCAAAATGGTCAGGTTTGAAAGAACACTATAATTTTAGAAGAATCGAATTTGAAGTTATAATAAATATGAAGGCGTTATTTGATTTAAACGCCGTAACATGTTTGTGTGTTTCCCGCAAATTTATACAAATATTTGAC
The DNA here is from genome assembly GCA_947311845.1 of Poa pratensis. Lineage (NCBI taxonomy): Eukaryota > Viridiplantae > Streptophyta > Magnoliopsida > Poales > Poaceae > Poa > Poa pratensis. Next base: position 16,436,724 of record CAMZMU010000098.1, read on the forward strand.
AATACGGGAAATTCAAACTTTTCTTTTGCTGCCGTATTTTCTTTGTTTTCGTTTTCGATATTCTGTAATATTTTGTGGATGATTATTTATGGAAATGTTTCCATTTTCTGTTTTTGCTTTCAAATGATTATTGGAAATGATTATGTTGTTTCCATTTTCTATTTTTGCTTTAAAATGATTATTGGAAATGGTTATTTTTTTTTGTATTTTTTTTGTTTGAACTTGGATTGGATTGAATATTTTTTCAAATTTGCAACACTTGTAATAATTTAGAGAAGGTCCCAAAGAATTTTAAATGGTTATTTTGTTTTTTACAAATTGTTAGAAGTTGGTTTGAAATTTTTTGGAGTTGTATTTGAAAAGTTTTGTAAGTTTTGGGAAATAGAAAAACGAAACAGGAAAAAAAAGAGGGCCGGGCGTGCCGCGCAGCAAGCAGGCCGGCCCAGCAGGCAGCCCAGGCCCGCTGGGTCGTCAGCGTGACGTCACGCGCGGCCGGCCTCTGCCGCGGCGGCGTGGGCGTCGCCGGCGCCGCAGCAGAGCGCGCTCGGACTCGCGCGTGTGGCCGCGGGATGCGCGCGGACGCGGTGTGCCCGCCAGCGGCGGCGGCGCCGATTTTGATACGCCGGAGCGTTGCCGGCGACCTGCAGACGGTGCGGCAGCCTGCGACGGCGGCGGCGTCGATTGCGGCGAGGTCGCGCCGTTCCGGCACGCGAGAGTGGGCGTCGTCGCAGCAGAGCGCGCTCGGACTCGCGCGTGTGGCCGCGGGATGCGCGCGGACGCGGTGTGCCCGCCAGCGGCGGCGCCGCCGATTTTGAGACGTCGGAGCGTTGCCGGCGACCTGCAGACGGTGCGGCGGCCTGCGATGGCGGCGGCGTCGATTGCGGCGAGGTCGCGCCGTTCCGGCACGCGAGAGTGGGCGAGGAGGGTGAGCGCGCGACGGCGGACGTCTCCGTGTGCGCCGATCTGGACGGGGAGGGCCGGAACGGCGGCGGAGCGCGTTGGCGTCGCCGGCGACGGCGGGATCGCGGGAGAGAGAGGAGGAGAGAGGGGGGAGTGCGCGCAGTTTTACGACGGGGTCCCTGTGTTTTTACGAAATTTCGTTTTGGTCCTTGTCTGCGAGAAAGGGTGGGTAGCGGAGCTAATTCTCAACTTTTTTTTTTGAGTTTTTTAATTCTCAACTTGTGAGGGGCGTTTTTCAAAATCTGTGATGGAGATGACGCTAGGGCCGTTGGATTGAGAATTGACGGCCAGGATCGAGACTGTACTCAGGTGGCTCTCAGGCCGGCAAAGTGCATTGCCTTAATATATTGAGTAATTTATTTATTCGTGTCGATTGCACAGTTTCCGTTCGACGCTTCAAGTTCAGCCAATCAAGGGAAGAACGCAGCCTGTATGCATCTGTTTGACCAGTCACAGAAAAGCACTTCTTTTTCCGTTGCTTCCTCCCGCCGTATGCATCTGTTTCTTTTTCCTTTCTTTTTCCCATGTTTTTTCTTCCTAATTTTCTTTTATTTTATTTTTCATTATTTTTTCCTTGTTTTTTCTTTCTAGTATGTTTTTTCACGCTTTTTTCCATTTTACTTTATTTTTTTACCTTTTTTTGTTAAATCATGTTTATATTTTTCACTACTATTTTTCTCATGTAGCTTTTTTTTTCACCTTATTGTTAAATTGTGTTTCATGGTTGTTACATTTTTTTGTTCCACGAGTCTTACAGGTTTGTTCCACTCAATCTAAATTATGTTCGCTAGTAGTCATGATATTGTTTCTCACGAGTCTTATCAGAGCGCACGCTATCAGGAAAAAAAGTGCAATCGCACGATCTGCATTGGTCAGCTAGCCAACAACGAGGCCAGGTGCGTTAGTCCCACATTGCCGAGCGAGCAAGAGAATCACCTACTTAAATACCCCCGACGCACACAGTGGACATGAAATCCTCGCTCGTTCGGCCTCAGCCTCACAGCGCACAATACCGCAACGGAGCTAGAAATTGAGGAGTCATTAAACAGTTCATGGGCCGCAGAACCTATGGCCCAACATGGGGTCGCGCGGGCGCTAGAGAGGAGCACCCGAGCGAGACAGAGTTGGATTAAAAGCTTTGCATAAACTAACTCAAATTTGAATCCTCTAAAACTCATGTTAATATATAAACGGAAAATCTAACTAGCAGGCGCCTTACAACGGGCAAAACTCGACGCACCTACGCTGACCGTTGATAGGCGAACATGTGGACCAGATTTGTCACGTCACCCACGTTTTGCAGCCAACGTTCCTTGCGGTCAAACCTTATCTTCTCGTCAAAACGTATCACCACACGAACAAGGAGGGCTTTCCCGCGACGGTGCAACCCTCCCGCCGCCGCTTCCCCCTACCTCCTCGTCCTCCGGCTAGAGCTAGTCGCGGCGGCCGTTGGCCCAACCTCTTGACCCTCCTCCTTTGACCCGCTGGCCGCCGCCGCCTACCATCGTTGGGCTTCTCCAGGAAGGGCACCACCGCACCAGGGACTACAACCGGTGTAGGCCGGGCTGTAGAGAAGTCGGAGCTCCCACATGGTCTTCTACCTCGCTGTTCCTCGCCGTCGTATACGGCATGGACTGCTTCTCCTACCTCCAGCTGTGTCGTTGTCTCCGTGCCCGCCGAAATATCTGAGTTCTTCCAGGTGCTTCCCCGCCTCGTTCCTCGGCAACTCCAACACGCCGCTCCCGGCGAGGGCGCCGCTCTTCGACCTCCTCCCGCAGGTTCGCGTCCTGGTAGTGTGTAATTGGACCACCTCCGCTAGCAGAGCGTCCCGTGTCTTGGCTGAAACTTCACAGGCGGGACACTGTATTGCATGGCCGTGACATAGCATGCAGGCAAATCTTGCGATGGGAAGCTGGCGTTCTGGATGCTGCATCCAGGCTCATGTACTGGATGCGCTCCTGTCCTGTTCATCCTTCTGCTGCTTATTCAGCGGAGGTGACAAGCTCTACTTTTCCATGCATTGAACGTGTTTGTCAAAATGTCCACTTGAGAAATAACTCCATTTCCAATATTTTTTCAAGCTCTTCAACCTGTCAATTATTTGTGACCTGGTTTGCATATGTAAGCCATTTTAGTATGATCCTACCGAAAAGATTACAACGTTAATTCGGAAATCTAATTGTAGCACGGTATGTGCGTGGCAAACCCGCACAACGCTGTAATAACTGTTGATTTCCAATCAACGCTCCATTGATCGTACACGTCGGGTGCACGGGTCATAGGGAGTTTTCAGGCATAGGGCGGTGCACAAGTACTAACCACTTTCCGGCGGTGACCAAGCGGCGGTGTGTCCCGCTTTCCAACCTTCTCACTGTGTCTGATAGTTACCCGACTGTCTATATAATAGTTAACCACCAAAAATTGATGGAGTTACCCTTGTTTTATGATATAGTTATCCACCAATAAATTGGTATAGTCACCCTACTCTCTATAATAGTTACCCACTCAGTTTTGATGGAGTTGCCCTCCCTGTACTGATGAAGTTACCCATGTAATCCACCACGAAATCGATGTAGTTACTCTATTCCCTATTCTCATGTAGTAGTTACCGATCAAGTAATGATGGAGTTACCCACCAAAAACTAATGGAGTCACGCATGCGTTAATGCTATAGTTATCCTCGCCATGAAATTTATGTACTTATCCTAGTCTTTTGGTAACCTATCATGTACTGATGGAGTTACCCATCATATACTGATGAAGCTGCCGATGTGTTTATGATATAGTTATCCATCATGAAATTGGTGCCACTCTCTCGGTAATAGTTACCGCCAAATACTTTGGTGTTACCCACCCAGCTCCGATGGAGTTACCACCCCATATTGATGATCCAACACGAAATTGATGTAGTTTTACCATACTCTCTCGATAGTAGTTAGCCACCAAGTACTGATGGAGTTACCCACAATATACTGATGGATTTACCCATGTGTTCATGACATAGTTATCCACCACGAAATCGATATAGTTATCCTAATATATGTGTAATACTTACCCACCCATTACCGATGAAGTTACCCACTAGTACTGATGAAGTTACCACCATAATACTGATGGAGTTACCATGTGTTCATCCACCACAAAATCGATATAGTTATCCTAATACCTAGGTATACTTACCCACCCATTACCGATAAAGTTACTCACCTAGTATTGATAAAGTTACCACCCTAATACTGATGAAGTTACCCATGTGTTCATCCACCACAAAAATGATATAGTTATCCTAATACCTGGGTAATACTTACACACCCATTACCGATGAAGTTACCCACCTAGTACTGATGAAGTTAACACGCTAGCACTGATGGAGTTATCCATGTGTTCATCCACCACAAAATCGATATAGCTACCTATCCTCTAAATAATATCCTCTAAGAAATAGTTACCAACCCAGTACGTCTGGAGTTACTCATGTGTTTTAGGGTGTAGTTGTTAACATGAAATCGACATAATTATCACATTGCTACTTATGGAGTTGCACTGGTGTTTTAGTGTTTAGTTACCCACTTGTCTACGATATATTCGATTACACACTTATGAAACTAGGAGGTGACTTCAAAACTCAAGAAAATCAAAAAGAAATACCAAAAGTGGTATCTAGTTTCAAGGTGAAAACTAGTTGTTGATAAGGTTGATAACTTACATATTATTGTCTAGATAACTCACGTGTTACCAGTGGGTAACTTTTGGGTTCAAAAAAAAGTTGTCGAAACATATCAATATGTGATCTAATTTTGAAAATCTTGTCGCGACAAGTCCAACGGTGAAAACGGATTCTAAATCGGATAAACGGTTTGAGATATAAAACTTTTTGAAATTTCGAATTTCGCATTTAATGCAGGATGACATCAGCATTTTTGTTTTTTATGCATGCATGCAAAGAAGTGCTATTTCTCATCCCGCGTCCAGGCTGGACCGCGCTCCATGACGCCCACTGCGTACGAATATGCTAATTAGCAGGCGCCTGATACATAGTCATGTCCATATATAAATATCACAAAAATAAAATAAAAATATGCAACACTCTACAAAAAATGAGAAATTTTATTACAATTATTATTTGAATCTTCAAAAAATACATTTAGAGGCATTTTGCCAAATTGCCCCAATAGGTATGATATTTGGGGGCACTTTGATAAAGTGCCCCAATAGCTCATGACCTTTTGAGTCACTTTGCTAATCTGCCCCAATAGGTAGTACCTATTGGGGCACTTTGCTAATCTGCTCCAAAATGAAAGCATTTAGGGGTACTTTGAATAGTGCCCCAAACAAAGTGCCCCAATATATCTACCGTGGTGTAGTGCAAGTCCAAGTCGAATTTATGCTTGAGATCTTTGATCTCCGGATGAATGTTATTATCTTTCCCTCCATCCTCCTCCTCTTCCATTTCTAAAAAAAAAAAAAATCCTCCTCCTCTTAGCAGAGCAATGTTGCTTCTGTTTGGAGACCGTTTGGCTTTGGGTATGATTTTAGAACGGGTCAGTTTTCCATTTGATTTCTTAGACAAAGGCTTAATTGTTGTACATGACAGTAGTTTGAGAAAGCAGCGTTGGATTGGGAATTTATTTGCGTCTTGTCTGAACTTTTGAAGGCCGCAACCCGGGAGCTGCACTAGCAAAGGTGGAGGAGGAGCATACCAAGGTAAAAGAAATCCCAATCCAACCTCTCAGTCTGTTGCGCGTTCTTGCGTTCGATCTCTCTGATCCATGTGCTTCTGTTTTCTTTCCTGCAGTCCCAGGTCGTCACCGAGATGCTCTGCTTCCACTACATGATCCTTGTTGTGGCGATCGGTCTCTCCATGTCTGGGCTGGCCTGGTCCCGCTACAGTAGCCCCGCCTTGGCCGTCGTCGTCACCGTCTTCTACTTCACGCTCGTCACCATCGAGATGCAGGCCATCCTCGCCATCAGCATGGCGAGCAAGCCCGCCCCGTCCCGGATTCCATCTCCCCTGAACGAGTGGATGGTGGCCATCTCAGTCTGGCTCTTCCTCGTCACCTACTTCCTCTTCTACGCTTCCGTGAGCCTCCACGCTCTCGAGCCGGGCTACTGGGGCCTCATCGTCGCCGGGATCGCTAGCGCCGTGAACCTCGCCATGACCGTCTACACCATGCTGCATGTAAGTTCGCGTGCTGTGTTTGGTTCGTTCCTGAAAGTTGCGCCTCATTTGCTTGATTTTTTTTGTTTGAAATGGGGTAGTCCCAGGCTCTGCGTCGAAATGATGCATACGGCCTCATTTGCTTGATGATTTTACCAAGTGTTCCTTCTCGGATTTTCCAGCGTCACGTCTAGCCGCGGAGCGGATGCATGTGGCCGAGGAAATTGGAGCATCTTGGAGTGTGGAGAAAGGAAATTAACCACATTTTACACAAATTCAAATGACATTTGCCTATTACTCCGCCGCCCTAACCCTAGCTGGCCTCTAATAGTCGTCGGAGAGGTAGATGACGCCGCCGTCCTTGGCTGCGGGATGCCGCGGCGGCCCTGCCTCCGCCTCCTCCTTCAAGATGGTCGGTGGCCGTTCCGCCGCGGGCTGCTGCTCCAGCGACGCGCGCATCGCCAGTTAGTAGACCGGGCAGTCTTCCGGATCGATCGGGTGGCGCGGCGGTGACATGGGGTCGCTGGTCCAGCGAAGGTGATCCACGGTGAAGCCAGGCGTGTGCCCGTCACCACCGGCATCCCAGAGAGGCGACAAGACACGCCATTCTAGGGGGAGCTTAAGTTGGGGCTCGGGGTCCTCCTTGACGGCGGCGACGCTACACCGCTTTGGCCCTGACTCCTCTTTGACGACGGCGAGCTTGCGCCGCTTGACGTCGGGCATCTGCTTGACGGTGGCCGGGAGCTTGCCGTGCACCTTGCTCCCGGGATCCTCCTTGGCAGCGGAGAGCAGTGCAGAGCGCGGTGCGGCCTGGCGTGGTGGCTCTGCCGGGACGGTGGGTCCGCTGGCACGCTGGCGCACCCATGCGAGCACACCCTCAAGCGTGCGGCCATGTGATGATCCCGAAGAACAAGTCTTGATGCCTGCACAAATAAACGGGATTTAGGTTGAGACTCCAAGTGCAGAGTGTGTAGTAAGTGGAAGACAGTTTTCCCCACGAGGGGTGACTCGAGGGTTTAATATCGAACTCTCGGGGAATCAGAAGTGGTAGATTTATCTTCTTATCCTTCTTTTGGTTACCTACAAAACAAGGTTAGATGTTTTGGTCCTCAACCTCACCTGTGGTTGTCAAGCACAAGGTGTAAGAATGATATCAGGATAGTTATGCAATGCAAACAAGAAATAAATATGCAATGATGGTGGATGCAATGATAAATGATATTTTTGGGTTTTTGAATGATGTATGCAAGATGAAAAGTATTTTTGTATTTTCGGATTTAATGATGGCTGAAAATAGAAAAGTGGTATATGATGTTGGAAAGGTGTTTCTTATGATTAAAAATGGACTGTGGTTCATGGTTTCACAAATGCACTCTCTCTTTAATAAGTGGTAGACAATGGAATACACAAATTTAACATATGAGATTGCAACACAGGGTTTGATAACAACTTACTTAGATATATGGGCATCACGTCCTAACATAGAGATCTTTTGGTTATTAACCTCTCTTATACTCCACCAAGATGCGAACTAAATCATAACACCTCAGTAATTAAGATAACTCAGAGCATAGCATTAAGTATCATGACATGAAGTGAAAATAAGAACATGCTAGATCTAGTCATGGAGTAGTGGCAATGGTCACGCCCACATCCCCGGTAGCATGGTATTTTAGTTTATCCCTAAAGTAAGGTAAAGATACCAAAGTGGATCGCAGAACTTTCTCTCACGTTCACTGCACTAGCCACCCCCGTTACTCCAACTAATGCACACGTTCCCCCACACACGCTCTCATAAACATGCTTGATCAAAACAAGTAGACAAGAACGGGGTACATAATATGCATCTATACTCATAACTGAAACAAACATTGCAATCTCAAACATATATTAACTCATAAAGATCCACCACAAAGGTATTACAACGGTGACCGTAATCATGTTCAGCAGCTCATACGGTGCTAATTAGTGAAGCTCAAGAGAGGATAGATACATAAGTTATTTTCACAAACCCATAGTCCAGAGGTGGACTACTCCCTCTTCATCATGGAGACGGTGGAGAAGTTGATGGAGAAGATGGAGACCACGCCGGCAGCGCCCCGCCGGAGTTTTCCCCCTCCAATCTGCAGCTCCTGATCTCCGTTTCGGTGTTTCTGTGTTTGTGCGGCGCTCCTTCCAGAGAACGTCGGGGGACCTTTTTTATAGGCGTTTATAGGTCAAGACGATGGAGGTGGAGCGAAGATCGACGGCAACGGAGCCACGAGGCCCGAACGGGTGGGTCCCACGTGGCCTGGTACTGTGGCGCGTGGGCCCCCTCGTTTGGCCCTCGGGCCTCCGTTTGCTTGCTTCCTTTTTCCGTAGTTCTTCTTCCTTCCAAATATTGACGCCCGTAAATTTCCAGGTGATTTCGTTGACGTTTGGGTCCCTGAAACATTAAAATAAGAAAACGGGGTTTTCTGCCTGTGCAGGGTTAATTCCATAAAAATAGGAAATCATTAAGATATTTCCAAAAGCATGATAAAACATTGATATAACCCTTATATGATGCAAATATGGTTGGAATATAAGCAATTAAAGTGCAAAGTTCATGTATGCATTTTACATGCATCACCATGCTACCGGGCCTTGCGGGGCTTCGTCGCGTACTGCTCTGTGTCGTCCTAGTGCTCGAGAGCGGTGTCCCTTTCCTGCCAGAAGCGATCGAACGAGGAGACGTAGTTGTTAGCGGCGTTGTCGGGGTGACGCCGCTGCTGTCATGGCGTCTCGCAGCTCCAGAATTTGGCGCCCGACTTGTGTCAATGAAAAGACGGTCCCGCCTATCAGAGGGCATGTGTCCAATCACTGTCAGGTACCCCCAAGAGGGACTCCAAAGATGGGGACCTGTTCGAAGGTGGCGGACATAATTTGAGTCGGGCCAGACACTTGGGGGTGGGGCGAATTTCGTGTCCGGCCCCCATTGGGCCTTTGGGTGTGCTTTGGGTGCTGCCGGTGGAGAGGGTCTTATTTCCACCTTTCTGTTGTGCGGGCTAAAGTCCAACGAATCCTAGGCTAGCTTTCGACCCATGTTTTCAAATCAGATCGTTTAGAAACTGGGCCTTGATTTCAAAATCCCTTTTTCAAACCTAAACCAAAAACTTCAGTGCCCCAAAAATCATGATGTTCCAATGCTTGACCTTTTACAATGTTCTTTTGTTTTTCGCAGCCGCTCCAATACGGTCTGGCCTTTCTTTTTAAGATAATACATGTCTCATTTGTAAATAAAGATCAAATTCTAGGCCACGTAGATATCGACCTGACATAACTGAAATGGTAGGTTAACATAAAAAATATAATCCGGACCGAAGAAAACCCTCAGTCTACCCCTTTCCTCCGGCACTACCGTGGTAGAGAACCAAGGAAAAGTGGATTTAGATCACCTCGTCATCCAAGTTCGAGCAACTCCGTCGTTGATCTGCAGCTTTATCGATCTCGAAAGTAGCTTGTCAAAAGCAAAATCATTGTCGTTTAAAGAATCACACCAGGATGACTCCCCAGACATGTTATCGAATTTCAGATCCGACACCCCGGCGCGACTACGTCGCCGGAGGAAACAAGATCTGACAGGCTCTAATTATGAACCCAGCACAAGATTCACTATCTTTTACGTATGTCACCAACACCGACGAGCGTCTACACGTACTCCTGGCCAATCTCCCGAGCTCAACTCCAACACTGGAACAAACGCCGACGCAACACCGATGACACAAGTATACCATAAGGATGCCGCCGAGACACCATCTCCACTTGAACAGACTACCATCCGGTTCACTCACCGACCACATAGTGGAACACCACATCGAAGAAGAATCCCGAACACTTTTATTCACCGCCACCCAAGCCAACACATCGAGCGGCCGAAAACTTAAATTACAGAAATTTAAAGCTACATTGATCTGCACACGCGAGATGCGACGACCCACTCCCACCAACGACCAGGCAACCGTCAGCGGGAGCCGCCGGAGATCGCGTCGGAAGGCTGGTCTTTCTGTCCTGGTGGAGCGGAGGAAAGCGAAAGAACCATACGGTCTGGTCTGGGAGCTCGTACTCTGCTCCAAAACGGGAGGCTGCCGTACGTATATAGGACATGTTCAGTATACAGGAGAAGGAGAGTCCAAAGTTCAGTCGTTGTCGGGGAGCTACCCCGGGTAGGGTAAGTTGTGGTATAAAGAGCTATAAAGAGTGGACCGGGTCATGGTCAAACCGGGTCAACCAAGACCCGGAGGGACCGAGACATGGTGTGACTGCAAACCGGCTCATGACCGTCGGGTCACTTAGGCCAGGTCATGTTAGCCGGGTCATCTTAACCGACATACCAATGTCGGTCTACTCTTGTTCTTTCTTATGTGCAGGAAAGATATGAGGAGAATCCGGCATATCCATGCCGGGTTAAGTAAGAGAAGAAAGCTTACCTCGGTTAAGAGGTCAATGGCTTTTGTCTTCTGGCCTGGCAGAGGAGCACGCCTGGCCGGAGAACCCGGAGCCTGACAGACCGACATCCCGGGATGGGACAGCCCGGATAACCTGGAACAAGACAGGAGAAGTCTTGTCATGGCAGAGACGACCCGGAGATCCCGGAGGCGCGGGTCTCCTGCAGGAATCCCGGAGATCTCTGCAGGAGCACATGCTGCCACCGTGGAGGATAGAGCCGTTGCCACCAGGACTGCTATAAGTACCCCTGTACCTTCTCCTGTGCGGGGGACGGAAGAAGAGAGAGCTCACTTGCCCCCTTTGTGTTTAGCTTCATCTTCTACCTCGTACCACTGTTCATAGTTAGACAATACAGCTCAAGGAGCAGATCTTGTACTTGTGCTTGTGCTTCACCCATATACATCGAGAGGCAGGCAGGAGTAGGGGTGTTACCTCCCACGAGGGCCCCGAACCTGGGTAAATCCGTGTGTGTTCTTGTGTGTTCTTGGTTTGATGTCAGTCCGTGCGCGCTTCTCAGCGTGCAAGCCCTCCCCGGATACCTCCAGCGTCCTTACGGCCCCACACTTAGCCATACCCATGGCATCTGCCGTGACACCACCACGACAGTTGGCGCCCACCGTGGGGCCAGCAGCGGCGCTGGCTGGAGTCTTCATCCGGACGGGTTCCATCACCACCTCCGGCGACGTGTGCTCAGCGGGTTGGTGTGCAAGCTCGGTGACATGCACTTCGTCAGCGACAACGCAGGTTGCTTCGGCGGCAGGCCTCTCCCGGTAACGGCTGCCTCATCGCCTTCGGCTCCCTCCACACCTACGTCGCCACCGAGCTCGTCCGCAAGTACCCCGCGCGGGTGCTGGAGGCAGAAGATCCTCCTGCTCTTTGTGCGGCTCGCGCTCGGCGCATCACTCGCCCTGAGAGCCGCGCAGAGGTCATGATGACCGGAACTGCGACTGGAGCTGGTCTGGAGGATGATGCCGAGACTCCGGAGAAGTCGGTTCGGACGGCCAGGCCACCTCTGGAGAGGGTGACCCACGAGCAGGGCGGCCCGTCCGAATCCAGGCCTCTTCCTCTGGATAAGGTGATCGAAAGGCTCGCTGTTCCCATAGTTCCTGGTACGGGTGTAGCCCTGACCGAGGAAGAGCTGGAGCAGCAGCGCAAGGACCTGCATGCTGAGGCCATAGAATGGCCAAGACTAGAGAAGATTTGATAGATCGATGCGTGAGTATAACAAGGCTCATGGCCTTGATGCTGCTCGCATGGCTGATGTGCGAAAGAGAGGCAAAGGCCTCAATGTAGAGATGGCTAGGATGGTAGATCCGCGTCAAGCGCGACTCGGGTAACGGCAGCGAAGCCGAATTATAGCTCCCCAGCCAAGACCCTTAGAGCTGCAGAGGCAGCAAGGGCTGAGCTAGCCGGATTAACCGGCGAAGCTTACCAGAAGCAACAAGCAAGAGTGAATGAGTTGGTGGCAATGGCCAACCGACAGAATGAGGCATATTTGAAAGGCAACACCATGGCTGGGGGTTCCCAGATTGTGCACTCGGCTAAGGCCGGCAGTCAGAGGTCCAAGGGGCAAGCTTCCTCGCCACATGCGAGTAGAGATCGTAACCCGAGTGTAAACTCGGGAAGGAACAAGCAGATCCAGACCTACAACCCGGATTATGCTAAAGAGCAATGGCCGGGCAGAACGGTGCAGGCGAGCTAGGAGTAACCCGGCTCAGGGAAATCCGGGTCAGGGGAATCCCAATCCAGCTGGCCGAGGTCAACCACCTCGGTATCCGAATCACACCATGCTCAGCAACACCCAGGGCTGCGCATGTTCAGGAACCACAAGGTGTTGACCAGAGGAACAACCGCTATGACGATGGCAATTCGGCTCTGGAGAGAGCCGGATATCAGAGTATGACAATGCACTAGGGGACAGATTGGGACCGCGCATGTTGGCGCCAGGTGATGCACGCATCAAGTTGGACAGGCTCCATTGGTCCGAGATACTGGAAGAGCAGGGCCCACCTGGACCTAAATGCTTCGGGCCCCGAATCATGGGGGAACCGTCAGTGCCGCACTTCCAGTTGCCCCGAGGTTCAAAGACCTATGATGGTAACTCCAAGCCAGAGGACTGGCTGTCGGATTATCTCTCGGCAGTAAATGTAGCCGGAGGAAACCGCCGATGGGCGGTGAGGTACATACCTCAGATGTTGGAAGGGCCAGCCCGAATTTGGCTGAACAATTTGAGTGAGGGCAGTGTCAACTGCTGGCTGGATTTTGAGGAAGCCTTTGTGAGTAACTTCTCTAGCACATACAAGAGGCCGAATCGGCCACAGCAATTGGCTATGTGTGTGCAGAGGCAAAATGAAACTGACCGAGACTACTTGACTCGGTGGAGTACAGTACGCAATTCCTGCGAAGGAGTTGTGGAGGCGCAGGCCATTTCATGGTTTGCCCAGGGATGCCGACATGGCTCCATGTTGTGGCAAAGATTACAAAGGGAGATGCCGGCCACTTTGGCCGAGACAATTCGGATTGCAGACAGTTATGCACTTGGGGATCCAATGCAGCCTCTGCTCAACTCGACTGAGCCGAGTCGACGAAACCCGGGTAACAGCAGACCCGGACAGTTCGGGCCCAATGATAGCCAGAACTTTGGGCACAAGAGAAGGGAGGATCGGCCGGATCTTCGGTACGGGTCAAACATGGGCTGCGATAGACCAGGAGCAACCGAACGCTGGTAGCAGCCAGAGGCCGAAGATCGGCCCAGCTTGGGGCCAGAACCAAGAGGGAAAGAAGCCCTGGGGCAAGACACACAACTGCCTGCCACTTATGAGGCAATGCTGGATGGACCATGCAGATACCACACTAATGATAAGCGTGGGCCAGCACATCACTCGACGCGGCAATGCAGTTGGTACCATAGGACATTGAGGGAAGGAGCTGGATCCGGAGCAAATCAGAGGGTAGGTCCTCCGAGGCCACCACTGCCAAAACCTCAGCAGCGCGTTGCGCTAACCGGAGCAAACAACACTCCGGTAAACCGGCCGAATCAACAGCAGCAACAGAGACCGAATGATAACAGGAGGGAACCGAATGATGTGAATCAGGTGAACCACGGAGGCAACTATGGCAATGCTGGCCCTAATCGCCAGAATGAGTACCATGAAGCCCATCATAGTTATGTGGTGTTCGTGACCGAGGCAACTGACAAAAAGAGTCGGGCGCGGCGCCAGATGGAGTCAATGCTGTTATGCCGGCTGTGCCAAAATATATGCACTGGTCGGATCAAGAGATTACCTGGGGGATAAAAGATCACCCCCGAATCATGCCAACCCCAGGAGGCTATGCTCTGGTGGTGGACCCAACATTCATTGGGCCCAACCAGAATGTCAGATTCAGCAAAGTTCTGATTGACAATGGCAGCAGTATCAACATCATGTACCGAGATACAATGGTGAAGTTGGGTATCACTGCCAACATGTTGTTGCCAACCGACACAACTTTCATGGTATATAGTGCCTGGTGTCTCATGTGCACCAATGGGTAAGATGTGGATTGATGTATGTATCGGCACCAAAGAGAACTCCAGGACCGAGACTGTCCTGTTCGAGATAGTGGACCTTGAGAGTCCATACCATGCACTGCTCGGCAGGCCAACTCTGGCCAAGTTCATGATATCCACCCACATGGCTTACTGAAGATGAAGCTGCCAGGACCAAATGGTATCATTACCATTGCGGGTAACTACAAGAGCTCCATCGAGTGTGCCTCGGCTGGCTCTAACTTGGCCGAGTCTCTGATCATAGCAGCTGAGAAGAAAAAGATGCAGCAAGTGGTGGCCATGGCTCAAGCTGCGCAACTCGGCATGCCGGGAATGGCACACGTGGAGCAAAATGCGGCGTTGAGCGCCCAAGGAGACCAAGAAGATCTGTTGACCCGGAGCACCCTGAGCGCAAGGCTATCATAGGGAGCGGGTTAACGGAGAAATAGGAAGGCGAGCTCATCCAATTCCTCCGTGAGAACCGAGACATTTGCATGGTCGAATCATGACCTGGAAGGTGTTCCGAGGGAATTGGCTGAGCACTCATTATTTGTAAGGCCCGAGATGAAGCCCGTGAAGCAGCCGATGCGGCGACTTTCAGACGAGAGAAGGCAAGTGATACAAGATGAGCTAACCCGGCTACTGGCAGCCGGATTCATCATGGAGGTACTGCACCCGGACTGGTTGTCTAACCCGGTCCTGGTAGAGAAGAAAAAGATGACCCAAATGTAGCCAAAGTGTGGCGTATGTGTATTGATTACACGAACCTGAACAAAGCATGTCCTAAGGATCCATTCCCGCTGCCTCGGATAGATCAAGTGATCGATTCCACAGCCGGGTGTGAGCTGTTATCCTTTGTAGATGCTTATTCTGGTTTTCACCAGATACCGTTAAATCCGGATGATCAAATGAAAACTGCATTTATCACCCCGTATGGGGCTTATTGCTATCGTGTCATGACATTCGGCTTGAGAAATGCCGGTGCTACTTATCAAAGGTGTATGCAAAAATGTTTGCAGATCAAATAGGAAAAAATGTGCAGGTATATGTCGATGACATAGTCATAAAAACTAAAGAGAAATCAACCTTGATCGATGATCTAAGAGAAACATTCGCAAATTTGAGAAAATACCGGATGAAACTTAACCCGGATAAATGTACATTCGGTGTACCAGCAGGAAAATTACTCGGTTTCCTTGTATCTAGCCGAGGTATCGAAGCTAATCCGGTAAAGATTCGGCTATTGAAAATATGAGGTTGCCTCAAAATCTTAAAGATGTGCAAAAATTTACTGGTTGTCTTGCATCCCTAAGCCGGTTTGTAAGCCGGTTAGGAGAAAAGGCTTGCCCTTGTATCAATTGATGAAAAGAACCAATAACTTTGTGTGGACTCCACAGGCAAATGCGGCTTTTGCCGAGTTAAAAAAGATGTTGGTCACTGCTCCGATACTTGCTTCCCCACTGCCCAAAGAGCCGATGTTGCTCTATATTGCAGCCACAAACCGAGTTGTGAGTGCTGTAGTAGTGGTGGAGGGAAGAAGATGGCAAAACCGTGCAGAGGCCGGTGTATTATCTGAGTGAGGTGATATCGACGTCCAACAGAATTACCCTCATTACCAGAAGATGGTGTATGGTGTCTATATGGCAGCCAAGAAGTTGAACACTACTTTCAAGAGCATCCAATAAGGGTGGTGTGTGAAGCTCCTATCTCGGAGATCATTGGATGTAAAGATGCAAATGGCCGAGTTGCCAAATGGGCAATCGAGTTATCCCCTTACACTCCACATATGAGAGAAGAGATGCAATCAAGTCTCAGGCATTGCCGGATTTCCTTGTGGATTGGGCCGAGATGCAATATGAACCACCAGCCCATGACCCGAATTACTGGACAATGCATTTTGATGGATCCAAACAAAGATTGGTTTGGGTGCAGGAGTAGTTCTTACCTCACCGAAGAAGGATCAACTGAGATATGTGCTGCAAATTCATTTCACAGCATCCAATAATGTAGCCGAATATGAGGCACTCATCCATGGGCTTAATGTGGCCAAGGAAGTTGGATTCGCCGAATTGAATGCTTCGGTGATTCGGCTCTGGTTATACATCAAACCTCGGGAAATTGGGATGCAGTGGATGCCAACATGGCATCATATCGATTTCATGTGCAGAAAATTTCGGATTTTTTGAAGGATGCGAGTACACACATATACCTCGGGCAGAGAATGAAGCTGCCGATGTGCTATCCAAACTCGGTTCATCCAGAGATCCAATTCCACCCGGAATAGCTTGGAGCATTTGAGAAAGCCATCCATTAAGCCATCGCCAGAATCCGAATCAATTTATATCCCGCCAATGCCAAAGTCAGATGCAGTTCCAATGGATGTTGATGTCGGTTATGTCGGGGATAACTCGGGGACTGCCAAGCAGAACCCGGGGACTGACGAGGAAATGTCGGACGAGCTAATAGATGCTGAGCCAATGGATATAGATATGCCAGTGTTTCCTGTAAGACCTGTTCCGGAGTGGGCACAGCCTATAATGACATATCTTGTTGATGGGAGCCTGCCGGATGATAGAACCGAGTCTAGGCAAGTACTGAGGAGAGCAAAAGCGTACACCATCATCAATAAGGAGCTATACAAGAGAAGCACAACCACAGTGCTGCAGAGGTGTGTTGACCCGGCAGAAGGAGAAGAAATGCTCCTGGAGATTCATCAAGGGGAGTGTGGACATCATGCCTGCTCAAGGTCCTTAGTGGCCAAAGTATTTAGGCATGGGTTCTATTGGCCCACTGCTTTGCAACAAGCTGAAGATATAGTCAGAAAATGTGAAGGATGTGATGACTCCCAAGTGCAGGAGATCAATTGTAGTACCTTTCAAATAGAAAAGGTTGTCGAACCCACGAGGAGCTGAAGGTATTGGTTAGTAAGATTGATAAACAAAGCAATGAAAGATGCAAGTTTTTGGTATTTTCGGTTGTATAATTCCAATGCAGCAAGTAACATTAGCAAGTGAAAGCTCTCAAAGAGAGAAAGCCCAATCCTCTTATGTGGCAAGAGGACAAGCTCAAGTGATGTGTGACTTATATGTGGCAAACGTTCCCGAGGGCGGCATGGATATTGCTAGGCATAGAGATTTATTAAACAACACGTTGAATATCTTGTCAAGTTTTAATCTTCTTTGGACGGAGCCATAATTAGGTATAGCTAAATAAATAAACTACAACCCCTTATGATGGATCATGTGGCCAAGTAAATGACTGCACAAGAATTATTAAGACATAAAGTCCCACCATAGCATTAAGCTCTAAGGTCCCCGATACTAATACCCTCATAATATAACTTCATGACTCGGTCTCAGGTTTACATGTCCTCCCAAGTCTCATTCAATTCATTATACTACGGTGTTCTCCTATGAGCCCATATAGGTGAAGTGTTGTGCAGTCGACGTTCGCACAACACCATCATAGAATCACATAAAAGATAAACTCTTGACAAAATACCAACACATGTCATATATAAATCATTGCCAATTCATCCTATGCCCTCAGGAACATACGGGAACTACTCACAACGTGAAGACATGATGTGATTCAGTGGTATAAATGATACAACACAATCTGAAAATATAGTCTCACCACAAAACAATGACAAGTAACTAATCATACACAGGTAGAATAGCACTTTAACAATAGCTAGGGTTCAACAATCTCAAACTATGAGGGGGATGAAGTGGATCACGAAGATGGTGATGGAGATGGTGCTGGTCTTCACGGTGGTGTTGATGGAGACTTCCGGAGGGGGGTGGAGGAGCCTACCGGAGGTGATTCCGGCAGCGTTTCCCCCTCCGATCTTCTCCGGCGGCAGCCTTCTGTCTTCTGTTTCGTGTGTTTCGTGTTTCTCCGCCGCCTCCTTTCGCGAAACGCCAGGGGACCTTTTTTATAGACGTTTTTAGGTCAAGACGGAGTCGGTGGAAGAAAAATCGACGGCAACGGAGCTCCGAGGTGGAAACGAGCCTGTCCCACGCGGCCTAGGGTTTTTGGCCGCGTGAGGCACTCTCATTCCCAAATGGTTGGGCTTCTGGCCTTCACTTTAAGCCCATTGCGTTCGTCTCGAAAATTCTGAACCGTGCTCTTTGACCTTGCCCTTTTTGGAGTCCCGAAGCTCCCGGAAAGTCTGAAACACTAAAAAGACGTTTTCTGGAAAAACAGGGTTAATTCCAAATAAATGGGAAAACTATGAAGTATTCCCAAAATCATTATAAAACATTGGTATAACCCTTATATGATGCAAATATGATTGGAATATAAGCAATTAAAGTGCAAAGTTCATGTATGCATTTTACATGCATCAGGATGTCAGAGATTTGCAAAAAAGATTCACATGCCAACCTCGGCACTCAATACAATTCCGATCACTTGGCCCTTTGCTGTTTGGTGCCTTGATATGGTGGGAGAATTCAAGCCAGCCCGAGGTAACATGACTCATATACTGGTGATGGTGGACAAATTCACCAAATGGATAGAGGTAAAGCCAATCCGGAAATGTGATGGACATACAGCAGTGACTTTCCTGAAGGACATAATTCTGAGATATGGGTATCCACACAGTATCATCACAGATAATGGAACCAACTTTGCTGTGGGAGAATTTGCTCGATTTTGTGCCGAGAAGAGAATTAAGCTGGATGTAGCCGCAGTGGCACACCCACAGGCCAATGGGATGGTAGAAAGATCAAATGCATTGGTGCTAGATGGCATCAAGGCTCGGTTAATTGCACCATTGTTACGCACTCCGGGTTGCTGGATAGATGAGCTCCCAGCAGTGTTATGGGGTCTCAGGACCACACGAATCGATCGACTGGATATACACCATTTTCTTGGTTTATGGAGCAGAAGCTGTTCTGCCAACCGACATACAATATGATGCACCAAGGGTGACAATGTACACTGAAACCGAGGCAAAAGAAGCCCGGGAAGATGGTGTTGATCTACTTGAAGAGGCACGAGAGCTGGCCTTATCTCGATCAGCAATATACCAGCAAAACTTCCGACGCTATCATAGCCGGAAGATCAGCCCTCGGGTGTTCCAAGAGGGAGATTTGGTACTGAGGCTGGTGCAACGCACTGCAGGCCGACATAAGTTGACACCTCCATGGGAGGGACCGTTCATCGTGAGCAAGGCTCTGCACAATGATTCATACTATCTTATAGATGCACAGGAACCATGAAGCACAGGATGGACAAATCCGGAGAGGAAACCAAACGTCCATGGAATATAGCTCTACTCCGACCCTTTTACTCATAAAGGGTGCAGTGTATGTATCTCGGTTTCTATATGAATGAAATGTCGGCACCCGAATCAAAAACTCGGGGACTGCCTCGTCTATATGCTTGTGTCATCTGTTTGTTTTTTCATTTATGTTTTTTTCCTATGCCGAATGATTTGAAGCCTTGACTCGAAGTTCAAAGTACTGTATGCTATCTTATTGTGATCTTGTGACTCGACTGACAAACGCCAAAAAGGCAGTCAAGAGCTGAGATAATGGTTTGTAGTGAACATGAAAATGAACTGGGGACTCGGCCAAAGATGATTCGGCATAGCTTGTTTACTAACCCTGTTTTTTATATTTGTTTATGTCGGATGACTTTAAACCTTAACTCGAATGTTATGAAGTATTGTATGCTATAATTCCTATCTTGTGACTCGACTGTCGAACGCCTAAATGGTAGACAAGAGCAAAGATTGACAAGTATAGTGAACAAGAAATAAACTCGGGGACTCGGTTTAAATTGATCCAACATAAACCTCGTCTTGTTCGAATTAAGCAAAATAAAAATAGTCTCGGAGGAACTTAAAATGTATATTACATCTGCACCCGGCATTCCGGGGATTTAACAGTTTGATTCATATAAATTAAGCAGCGGCTTCGGAGGAAGGAGCAGCCTTGGTTGCTGGAGCAGACCCGGTTGACGCAGGAGCCTCGGTGGTAGGAGGAACCTCGGTCGAAGGAGCAGCTTCGGTTTCCGGAACAGATCCGGATGAGGGAGCAACCTTGGTTGAAGGAGAAACTTCTGTTGCAGGAGTGACTTTTGTCGGAGGAGTAGCAGATTCGGGGCAGTTGGGGTAATCTCACTGCTTGCCGATGCATCAATAAGATCAGACATTGTCTTCAAGAGATATCGGTAGCACTTTGCTTGGCCGGATCAACTGCTGGCTCTTTGGAAACCTCGACAGCAGACGGTTTCGCAGTCTTAGCCGAGTCATCGGGAGTGGAAGACTCGGAGTCAGAGTCACCATATTCTTGCTCAGAGTCATCTTCAGCATTGACTTCTTCCACTTCTTCCTCCTCATCATCCGAGTAAACCACACCAGGTTTGACTGACCGAGTGTTGGCAAACCTGGCCATGAAGGTAGCAGCTTCTCCACGCTCGCAATTAAAGCCGGGTCAGTAGCCCATAGGGAGCCATCGCGCAGTGTACGCAGGCCGTCGAGGTTATTTTCTCATACCAAGTCATCACAAAGAGCAAAGCTGCATCGGCCCCGGCACGAGCAGAAGAAGATCTCCATTCCCTTAACCGAGACTCGGTTTGCTGAAGGCATGCAGATATTGGCAATGGTCTTGACACTGGGAGATTCGGGCCACAGACATTGTAGGCTCGGATACTGGCATTAAGAAGCTCGACACCGATGCTCTTCAAAGGAGAAATGCGAGCTTGAAGTGCGATCAAGTGATCCTCGATGTCCCAAGCCTCGGGTAGCGGAGCTCCAGATGCTTCGGCCCTCTTAGCTCGGGCCTTCTTCACAGTATTGGCTGCTGCAGCTTGGCAGTGCTCAAAGTGTTCTGAGAGCAAATAGGCTGACACCGAATCAAATGAGACACCGACACAAAGTTTCATGTAAAGAATATAACAAAAGGATATGATTCGGAGAACTTACTGTCCATTTCGGCATTAAGCCTGGTGAGCTCAGCCAGCCACTTGGCAGCATTTGTTTTGAGGGCATCAACTCTTCTGAGGCTTTGGTAGCCTTAGCCTCGCATGCAGTAATGTGCGTCTGATCTTCTGGTCATTAGCAGCACGTTTCTCCAGAGCTGCCTTCAGCGTGTTCCTTTCCTTCTTTAGCTCCGTCCTCTCCTTCTCGACCCGGTCAAGATCCCGCTTGAGCCGAGTCACCTGGATTGTTCTTCCTTAAGAGCACGCTTGTGCTCAGTTTCCTTCTTCTTCATTTCCTCCTGCTGATTCTGGAAGGAGAGCTTGAGCGATCGGTGCTCCAAGGCTAAGTTCTTGAAGATCCGGCTCCGAGTATTGGTGCAATCCTGCCAGAAGGAAAGATGTTAGCGATGGGTAAAAAGAATCTCGGGGACTGAAGCCCGAGATTGGTCAAAGGTCATACCGAGTCAGCTAGACATGAAACTCGGGGACTGCTTGTCCGAGTTTATGTAAGCTCATGCCGGGTAAACTCAACATGAGACTCGGGGACTGGGCATTCAAGTATTTTCAACAAGTTAAGGTTAAAATGATCAAGTTTTTTGAAGATTTGCGCCGAGTTACCTGTTACTCGACGAGTATCAGTTACTCAGCCCGAATCTCGGGGACTGTGGATGGTGTGACTATTGATCATTTTAGAGCAAGTACTAAGTTCCGAAAGATTTACCTCGACAACCCTGCTAGCCTGAAGGCCGAGACTGCATGGAGTGTAGGGATTGTGCAACCAGGCCGGGGCCAACCGGATGTGGATTTGCCGGGTAGAAGAAACTTCACTCGGGTCCCGGCGTTCCAATCCATCACGTATTGCCCGACCGAGCCGAGGCTCTTATCACTCGGAGTGCGGAGACTCGGAAGAACATGCTGTTGACCCGGGGGCGGGAGATCATCTCGGAGAGGTCTTGGTACGCCCGGTTGGCTGTTGGAGTCACAGTAATTTGTTTGCCCTGGGCAGTTGAGGGTTGGCCAGAGGCTTGTTGAGTTGGCACACTTGGAGGCGGCGGTACCGGAGTATGGACCGGCGCTGGGGGTGCTGCTGTTTCCGAGGCTTGTCTTGCTGCAGCTTCTGCTGCTTCTCCTGCTGCAGCCTCTGCTGCTTTTTTCTGTTGCTGCTGGTCCTTCTCCTTCTGCTGTTGCTTCTTTGCTTCTCTAGTTGCTGCTGCTGCTTCTGTTGTTGCTGTTGTTGCTTCAACTTGTTGTTGCTTGGTGTGCTTCTGGGGGAGGGTCGAGGCTCCAACGTAGACGAGGTCAACTGGAGTCTTACCTCGCTTTGTCTCCAAATCCTTAAGAGGAGAGAGGGGAGTTTGGTCTTGACCCGGAGCCGAGGTTTGCTCGGGAACCTGGTCTCCTCCCAGATCCGAATCAAGATTCGGTGGCGGAATGTCGGTTGAGCTGGCGCGCACCGGGGAAGGGATGCTCCTCCGGAGCTGCTAATCCCGGTGTTGTCCGCCCGAGGTGGCGATGAAGGAATAGGAGAAAGAATAGAAGTATGGGTTTGCTCTGTGGTGATGGGATCACTGCATAAACCAAGGAAAAATGTTAATTCGGATAAGATTAACATTGGTTGAAGGAAATAAGGAAAGAAGGAAAGCAAGAAAAGTTATACGAAGTTTATCTTACCCCTTGCTGGTTGGCAGACCTTGGCCTTGCGCTTGATAACGACCTTCTTGGCTTTCTTAGCCGGAGGAGCCGCTGACCCGGACGCACCGGCGCGTTTCCGAGATGTGCCTTGCGTACCCGGATTGGCTGTAGCACGAGGTGCAACCATGAAATAGGGATAGCATCAATGGATCTAGGATTTGACAATCATCATCTTCGTCGTCGGACAAGTCTTGAACGAAGACGGGCGGATGGCTTACCCGAGGTAGAAGCCTTGGCTCGGGAACCGGCATAAAATCCTCGTTGTCCGGGTCTTCAGTCTCTCAGGCCGCGGGCGGCGATCTTTCGTCCATTTCCTGGTCTCCAAGTCCCCATCTTCGGTGGCTTGTCGAGTAAACCGCTGCAAGAAAAGCAAAGAAGACTCGGATTAGACTTAGGGCGCATGGCCGAGATAAAAGTAGCCTCGGGAGGCAGAACTACGTCGATTCAAAGGTGACAAACTAACCGTAGGAGGAAGCCGGGATCGCTCAAATGGCTCTACACCCCATTGCCAGTCGTCCTCCATGTCGGTCTGGGCGATGGCCTTAACCCGTCTCCTAACCTGAGGATGGGTGAGTTCATGGGTGCTGACCCGGGTAGGGTCCAGCACGCCACTCATGTGGCAAATCTTGTGCACACGATACTGAAGAGGATTGACTCGGCGAATGGTGAAGGTCCTCAAGAGGTCGTCTGCACAGAACTTCTTTTCCAATAGACCCTCAAGGGTTTGGTGGATCAGTTGGACCTCAGGGATGCTGTCCTGCGGGTCATAATTCCAGTTTAACTCGGCTGTGGGGGGAGCGATGTTGAACTCCGGCAGATTGAGAACATCCCGCCCTTCTGGACTCTTGACGTAGAAAAAGGACCTTTGCCACTTCCGGCAAGATTCCAAGCCAGTGATCCGGGGAAAGGGGGAGTGTTTCCTCGGAGTGATGCTAGCCGCTCCGCATGCGGTCATCTCCTTCACGATCTCCTCCTTGTTCGGGATGGTTTGTTCCGGAGGCGGAAATACTTGGCCCAGGCGGCAACAGTAGGCCAGAGGCCGAGGTACCCCTCCATGAAAGAGTAAAGCTGAGAGAGATGTGATGGCGTTGGCGGGAGATGGTGAGGTTGTAGACCGAAGTAGTTGAGAAAGTCCCGGAAGAAGGGGCTAGCTGGGAGTCCAAACCCGCGCTGGAAATGCGCAAGAAAGACCACCCGTTCACCCTCTTCAAGGGCCGGTTCAAGTTCCGACCAGGACGCCGACATATGACCTCGGCCGTAATACGCCGGGTCTTGAGCAGCCAGTCAAGGTCATCTTGCCCTACATCAGATCCCTCCCAGCCACCTCGTGCAGCCGATGACTCGGCCGGGTCGGGAGTACTGCGGCTTGACATCTCAGGGTCAGAACCTGCAAAAAGTACAATTACAATCGAATAAGTAATTCGGAATTATGAATCCAGACTCGGAACAAGTAACTCGGAGAGATGATGCAGATTACTCGGAAACCGAGACATATGACCGGAACAGCCGTGCAAGTGCCTAAAGAGTAGAGCACGGGAACCGAGTTATTTAATTCGGAAACTAAGCTATAATCACCCGGAAGGATAATTCGGAAAGATAAGTGATAAGTGATTCGGAAAGTCGAGTTAAGTGATTTGGGAGAAAGTTACAAACATGATTTTGCATGGATCTGTGAAAAAAAGATCTACCGAGCGAGTAAAAAAGAAGTAAAAATCATGAGTTAGGGCAGAAAAGGAGGAAACCATCAGGAGCTCTGTCCGCATGTCAATACGAAAAGATCTAGAAACACATCTGAGTAGTTCTATCTATGCGCAACAAGGCTAACCCTAGCAAGGCTAGTTTGGAGATCTAGAGCATTCTAGTGATGAACTACGAAGAACACGCGAGGAAGAACACTTGAGATGGCGCAAAAGAAGATGGAGATTTGAGGGTCCATACCGGAGTGCAGAACCCGCAGGAAGGGGTTCGGCGGCGGCGGCGCGGACGAGTCCGGTCGTCGGCAATGGCGAAAGTTCTTCAAGGTCGCAACAGGGCGGAGTGCTCTTCGCGGCGGCGGCGACGGAAGTGCTAGCGCGGTGGAGAGGGAAGCGGAGGAAGAAGAAGGAGTTCCTCGTGCTCTCCTTCCCCTATTTATAGGCGTGGAGGTGTGCGGTTCCTGAAGCGGTGGGAGCAGTTCCCCAAACCGCCCCGAAACTGAAGGCGCACGATCTGGACGTGGTAACGGTCCATTAATGGACGTAGTGGTGGGTCCGCCATCATTGGCGCGGTTACCCAGGCGCCGCGCGGTGCGGTCAAGTACAGTCAAAGGCTGTGCCTGATGTGACTGAACACAACACGCGTGACGTGTGCAGCGTGCGGTGTGCGGCGCGCGCAGAGGCGTGGTCAGCCGTGCACACAGATCGAGGCAAGCCGAGATAAGAAAACCGAGACTGAAACCCGGTGAAGTCAGGAGGAGTCGCGTAGTTCCGGTTGGACCAAGCCAAAGATGAGATTCGGATAATATTATTTGGTTTGACTCGGTAAAACTTGGTCAGACCGAGGCTTACTTGAGCCGGAAAGGCAGGTAATCTGGTTTGTTTTGTTAAACCTGGCGTGGCCCTCCATCCGAGGCTGTAGGACCGCACCAGGTTCGGGGACTAATGTCGGGGGGCTACCCCCGGGTAGGGTAAGTTGTGGTATAAAGAGCTATAAAGAGTGGACCGGGTCATGGTCAAACCGGGTCAACCAAGACCCGGAGGGACCGAGACATGGTGTGACTGCAAACCGGCTCATGACCGTCGGGTCACTTAGGCCAGGTCATGTTAGCCGGGTCATCTTAACCGACATACCAATGTCGGTCTACTCTTGTTCTTTCTTATGTGCAGGAAAGATGAGAGAGAATCCGGCATATCCATGCCGGGTTATGGAAGAGAAGAAAGCTTACCTCGGTTAAGAGGTCAATGGCTTTTGTCTTCTGGCCTGGCAGAGGAGCACGCCTGGCCGGAGAACCCGGAGCCTGACAGACCGACATCCGGGATGGGACAGCCCGGATAACCTGGAACAAGACAGGAGAGTCTTGTCATAGCAGAGACGACCGGAGATCCCGGAGGCGCGGGTCTCCTGCAGGAATCCCGGAGATCTCTGCAGGAGCACATGCTGCCACCGTGGAGGACAGAGCCGTTGCACCAGGACTGCTATAAGTACCCCTGTACCTTCTCCTGTGCGGGGACGGAAGAAGAGAGAGCTCACTTGCCCCTTTGTGTTTAGCTTCATCTTCTACCTCGTACCACTTCATAGTTAGACATACAGCTCAAGGAGCAGATCTTGTACTTGTGCTTGTGCTTCACCCATATACATCGAGAGGCAGGCAGGAGTAGGGGTGTTACCTCCCACGAGGGCCCCGAACCTGGGTAAATCGCGTGTGTGTTCTTGTGTGTTCTTGGTTTGATGTCAGTTCGTGCGCGCTTCTCAGCGTGCAAGCCCTTCCCGGATACCTCCAGCGTCCTTACGGCCCCACACTTAGCCATACCCATGGCATCTGCCGTGACACCACCACGACAGTCGTTCCGCTGCCTGACTGCCTCCGCGCGCGTCATCTGACATTCTTCAGGAAGGTCGGGTTTTTTTTCAGTCGTATCCAAGGAAATTTCTAAAGTTCAAGCTTAGATAGGTCACCGGCCCACTTGGAGTCCGAGGCGGTTCGCCTCCTCTTTATCGTCGAGTTCCTTGTGTCGAGGGAAAATCATAGCGTGTACGAGAACGCGATTGAGAAGAAGGAAACCCTAGCCGACGTCCTTTTTCTCGTCCCGATCTGCTTGGTTGGTTGGTGGCGGTATGGCTATGGCGCTGCGCACAATGGCCGCGAAGCTGAAGCAGAAGATGCCCACTGCTGTCCAGCGGGTTTTCACCTCTTACCGTAATCCGGTTCGCTCCCCATCTCAATCTTCTACCGCAGTCTTAGTCTTCCGATTGATGCAATCGGTTGATTTGCCGTCCTGTAATGCGTGATTAGTCAGATATATTATTCTATTCTTTTTGCCTGACGAGTCACGACGGAAATTTGTTGCATGTTCTCGCAGTGATGGAGATAGACCTTGTTGGTTAAATTTCATGTTAGTAGTCGAAAACAGAGTTAGTATTTGTATTCAGAATCGACATGTGCCACCCACGACTTTTCTCTTACTGGAGACATACTGCTTTGGTGATGCATGTAAAATGCATACATGAACTTTGCACTTTAATTGCTTATATTCCAATCATATTTGCATCATATAAGGGTTATATCAATGTTTTATAATGATTTTTGGGAATATTCATTTATTTCCTATTTTTATGGAATTAACCCTGCACAGGCAGAAAACCCCGTTTTCTTATTTTAATGTTTCAGGGACCCAAACGTCAACGAAATCACCTGGAAATTTACGGGCGTCAATATTTGGAAGGAAGAAGACCTGTGGGCGAAGGAAGCGAGCAAACGGAGGCTCGAGGGCCAAACGGGGGGGCCCACGCGGCCAGGTACTGTAGCCGCGTGGGACCCACCCATTTGGGCCTCGTGGCTCCGTTGCCTTCGATCTTTTCTCCACCGACATCGTCTTGACCTAAAAACGCCTATAAAAAAGGTCCCCCGACGTTCTCTGGAAGGAGCGCCGCACAAACACAGAAACACCGAAACGGAGATCAGGAGCTGCAGATTGGAGGGGGAAAACTCCGGCGGGGCGCTGCCGGCGTGGTCTCCATCTTCTCCATCGACTTCTCCACCGTCTCCATGATGAAGAGGGAGTAGTCCACCTCTGGACTATGGGTTTGTGGAAGTAACTTATGTATCTCTCCTCTCTTGAGCTTCACTAATTAGCACCGTATGAGCTGCTGAACATGATTACGGTCACCGTTGTAATACCTTTGTGGTGGATCTTTATGAGTTAATATATGTTTGAGATTGCAATGTTTGTTTCAGTTATGAGTATAGATGCATATTATGTACCCCGTTCTTGTCTACTTGTTTTGATCAAGCATGTTTATGAGAGCGTGTGTGGGGGAACGTGTGCATTAGTTGGAGTAACGGGGGGTGGCTAGTGCAGTGAACGTGAGAGAAAGTTCTGCGATCCACTTTGGTATCTTTACCTTACTTTGTTACCTCACTAGGGATAAACTAAAATACCATGCTACCGGGGATGTGGGCGTGACCATTGCCACTACTCCATGACTAGATCTAGCATGTTCTTATTTTCACTTCATGTCATGATACTTAATGCTATACTCTGAGTTATCTTAATTACTGAGGTGTTATGATTTAGTTCGCATCTTGGTGGAGTATAAGAGAGGTTAATAACCAAAAGATCTCTATGTTAGGACGTGATGCCCATATATCTAAGTAACTTGTTATCAAACCCTGTGTTGCAATCTCATATGTTAACTTGTGTGTTCCATTGTCTACCACTTTATAAAGAGAGAGTGCATTTGTGAAACCATGAACCCCAGTCCATTTTTAATCATAAGAAACACCTTTCCAACACCATATACCACTTTTCTATTTTCAGCCATCATTAAATCCGAAAATACAAAAATACTTTTCATCTTGCATACATCATTCAAAAACCCAAAAATATCATTTATCATTGCATCCACCATCATTGCATATTTATTTCTTGTTTGCATTGCATAACTATCCTGATATCATTCTTACACCTTGTGCTTGACAACCACAGGTGAGGTTGAGGACCAAAACATCTAACCTTGTTTTGTAGGTAACCAAAAGAAGGATAAGAAGATAAATCTACCACTTCAGATTCCCCGAGAGTTCGATATTAAACCCTCGAGTCACCCCTCGTGGGGAAAACTGTCTTCCACTTACTATACACTCTGCACTTGGAGTCTCAACCTAATCCCGTTTATTTTGCAGGTATCAAAGCCTTGCTCTTCGGGACCATCAAGACGTTTTCTGGCGCCGTTGCCGGGGAATCGTAGCTGAGAGATTTATCCAAGGGTGTGCATCATCGCATTCATCTCACAACAAAGTCAACGTCACCAACTTGTGCTAACACCTAAGCTTGGGGAGGTTGCACCTACGTGAGCACCATCTTATCCATCTTTACTTACAAAGCAATTTATTTGTTTTGTTAGTGTCATTGCATATCATATCATATTTATTTCAGTTTTGCATAAAAAATCAAAAATACCAAAAAAAACTTGCTATAATGGAAAAAAGAACCTTTTGGCCATTTAGTGTTAGGAACTTTCCTCAAGATATGAATATTCCAGTTGAGAATTTGAGGTAGATCCTAATGTCACTAAAATGATTTATGAACACCGTTTTTCTGGGAAACCGAAAGAAAATGCTCTACTCCATCTTAACAAATTTAATGAAAGATGCAAAGTGTTAAACTTGACTCATGCCAATGCTAATGTGATCAAAGTAAAGCTTTTTCCTTATTCCTTAGCTGGAAAAGCTTTAGATTGGATATTAAAATGGCCACCTAAAATTTTAGCAATTGGTTTAACCTAAAAGCTTCATTCATTGAAAGGTTTTGTTTTTCAGAAATGGTTTACAATATTAGACAAATAGTTATCACCTTTAAACAAAAAGAGGATGAACCTATGGTAAAAGCATGGGAAAGGTTTAGAGGTATAGCTTATGGAATGGAACATGGCATGAGAGATTGGATGCTCATGCATATATTTTATAGAGGATTGTCTGAAACCTCTAAACTCTTTTTGGATAAGGAATGTAAGGGTTCTTTCATAAATGTTACTATTGCTGATGCTTACATTCTACTTGATGGCTTGCTTTTGGAAGTGAAAATTAAAGAAAGTTTAGAAAAAGCCCAAGTACCTGAAGATGTCTTTGATGACCGTTATGAAATATTCAACCTATACAATAGGGAAAAGAAAGTTGAGGAAGTTAAAATGCTTAATGAAGTCAAGGATCCTTTGCTTGACTTAGAAAATTGTAGCTTGCATGAATTAATATCTATCTTACAAAAATTTGCAAGTGATCCTTCCATCAACACTAACCAAGCAGGTTTTGGTTCTTATATTGCTAATCATGTCTTGAAAGAAAAGATTGCTAGGTACAACCAAGAGGCTATGATACCACCTAAGCTTGGGGATATGTGGATACCTAAGGTACTAGTAACTATTGGAAAAGAGACACACCATGCCATACTTGATCTAGGATCTAGTGTCTCTGTTTTATCTAAAGAACTATATGAAGTGCTTGAATTGAAAAATCTTGAAAAATGCTCTATTGAACTAGCACTTGCTGATGACTCTATTAAACATGCTTTGGGAAAAGTAAGTGATGTTATGGTAGAGTTACATATGACTTTTGTGCCTGTGGATTTTCTAATCATGGATATGGGGAATAAAACCTCTAGTCCTATTATTCTTGGAAGACCTTTTCTTCGTACCACAGGTGCTATCATTGATTCAAAGGAAGGGAATGTAAAGTTTCAGTTTCCACACAAGAAGTGCATGGAACACTTTCCAAGGAAGAGGGAACCACCAAAGTTCAAGCTCCCTCATGAGCTTCGTCCACAATAAAACAACAAGTAAGAAGCCTAGCTATATGGCTATAAAGAAAGCGCTTTGCGGGAGGCAACCCGGTTATTTTTATGTGTGATTTTCTTTGTGTCCTCTTGCTGTAACAAGAGATTTTGTTTAGTTTAGGTTCTGGAGTTTTTAATAAAGTGCCAAGTTTTACCCTTTTTGGTTTGAAAAAGTTGCTTATAGCGTTCGGAGATTTTATTCCTGCACGAGTCAGTGCACGGTATGATTTTTAATTCTTATTCTGTAACTCCGAATGAGCTCATATTTGAACTGTAGTTGCAACTTTTCATCCTCTGTATGCATGAATTTTTTCGGAATTTTTCGAGAAAGTTTGGTAGGGTAGAAAAATACGTTTTGCTGCTGCTGTTTTTCTGGACAGATTCTGTCCCATTTTGTTTGATGCATGCTTTGAGCTTTTAAGTTGAATCTTTTTGATCCAATTGAGTTTATGAGTAGGCATACAACATTATACACTTTCTGGACATGTCATATGAATTTTTGTTCAAGGATTATATGCAGCAAGGAACCTATTTGTTTATCACTATTAATGCACCCCACAGAAAAGAGATGGGAGAAACGGTGTTTTGAAGTTTTTTCACAGGGATTGGAGGAGATGCACCAAGAGCTATCCAAGGATGGTGAAGACCATAAGCTTGGGGATGTGAAGACAACCCCGCTGGACCTACACACTCTCGGTTTGCACACGTCCAACTTCTGTTTTTCGATCGAAACACTTTATCGCATAAACTTGGAGCGTCTTTTTGTTTTTGTTTGAGTCTTGAGAGACCACCACACTATCAATTATATATGAGAGAGCTACTGGAAATATGGGTTGAAATATGTTGGATGCTTTTATAAGATTGGGAAAAGGGATGTTTGACTTGATTTTTAATGATACATATAGTTGCATGATTCATGAGCTTGTTTATGAGTAATAGTTTGCAAATTCTTTTTGTAGAGCTATCACTTATTCATGTTTTGGTGCTGATTGTTATTTACTTGGTTTAACATGGATTAGTTAGTTCTATGGACACTCATGCATGCATCTAGATGGTCAACTTTCTCCCTTTTGCTAGCCCAAAAACTCCAACAAGCAAAAACTTGTTTCCAACACCTTCAACCAAAGTTATTCCAGTGAGTCCACCATATCTACCTATTGGCTTTATGCTATTCCGAGTATGTTTAACATGTTGTTTGTGTTATCTTACCTCTGAATGAAAATGTTTATGTTATTGATTGCAATGGAAAAAATTGGTTATATAGCTCTCACGAACTTGATGCACAATTTTTTATTTGCATAATAAAACTTGACCCATTGTGATTAAGATTATGATGTTTGTGGCTTGATGAATGTTTTGGGTTGGAAGTTAGCCCATATGTGCTGTCACATGGCAAGCTTTCAACACGCTCTTCATCTCATTTAGTTGATATCATGTGCTTTTGTCTATGGATGCTTATCATGTTGAAATAAATGTGGAAATAAGTGAGTTTAAATGAGTTTGTGTAAATGGTTAGAGAGACGCCTGGGCCGCTAATCTAAGCCATGCATCATTCATGGTGGAAATTTACTTACATACTATGGTGAACCTTCTGTGATACACCTTGCAATAAAAAACTATTCCAAATGGTAAATAAAAAGGGTGTTGAGATTGTTCATTTTGTTTGTTTGTCTTGTCATTTTGATATGGGCTTGTTCCATATCTTGGGACAAGAGGTACCCCAGTTGACGCTCTTGATGATACTATTATGCTTACAATGATATTTAATTGAACTTGCTTTGTTTCCAAGTTGAGTAACACATGGTGTAAGTACTTGTATTCAAGGGGCATGAGACATTCAACCCTTTATCAAGCACACTACTCATATTTGCTTTCACTTTAACCTTAATCATTCAAGATGCTATGATAGGGGCAATGAGAGCTTGACACCAATGAATACCTTATTGCAATCATTAACTTAAGTAGAAGAGTTTGGAAGTTGGATGAAACTTATGCATGCTTTACCTCTACTCACATATACATCTTTCCAAAGTGTACACCTATCATATTCAGATTTTCATCTACACTCTATGACCATTGTAGGATGTTCTACTTATCATTATGCATACATGTGTTCCATATTACTTGCTACCATGTTACACTTTGTGAACTATCAATGAACATCCTTGTCTTGAATACTTGATATCACTTCATAAACTATTTGCATATTGCTACTCCTTTGAAGAATGAATCATTTGACTATATGTAGCAATAGTAATCATCTTTGATATTCATTGTTAAGTATTAAATTGCAAAGTCCATGTTAGTTTTATCATCTTCATACTCGAGGACGAGCATGGATTAAGCTTGGGGATGTTGATGCATGTAAAATGCATACATGAACTTTGCACTTTAATTGCTTATATTCCAATCATATTTGCATCATATAAGGGTTATATCAATGTTTTATAATGATTTTGGGAATATTCATTTATTTCCTATTTTTATGGAATTAACCCTGCACAGGCAGAAAACCCCGTTTTCTTATTTTAATGTTTCAGGGACCCAAACGTCAACGAAATCACCTGGAAATTTACGGGCGTCAATATTTGGAAGGAAGAAGACCTGTGGGCGAAGGAAGCGAGCAAACGGAGGCCGAGGGCCAAACGAGGGGGGCCCACGCGGCCAGGTACTGTGGCCGCGTGGGACCCACCCTTTGGGCCTCGTGGCTCCGTTGCCGTCGATCTTCTCCACCGACATCGTCTTGACCTAAAAACGCCTATAAAAAAGGTCCCCCGACGTTCTCTGGAAGGAGCGCCGCACAAACACAGAAACACCGAAACGGAGATCAGGAGCTGCAGATTGGAGGGGGAAAACTCCGGCGGGGCGCTGCCGGCGTGGTCTCCATCTTCTCCATCGACTTCTCCACCGTCTCCATGATGAAGAGGGAGTAGTCCACCTCTGGACTATGGGTTTGTGGAAGTAACTTATGTATCTCTCCTCTCTTGAGCTTCACTAATTAGCACCGTATGAGCTGCTGAACATGATTACGGTCACCGTTGTAATACCTTTGTGGTGGATCTTTATGAGTTAATATATGTTTGAGATTGCAATGTTTGTTTCAGTTATGAGTATAGATGCATATTATGTACCCCGTTCTTGTCTACTTGTTTTGATCAAGCATGTTTATGAGAGCGTGTGTGGGGGAACGTGTGCATTAGTTGGAGTAACGGGGGGTGGCTAGTGCAGTGAACGTGAGAGAAAGTTCTGCGATCCACTTTGGTATCTTTACCTTACTTTGTTACCTCACTAGGGATAAACTAAAATACCATGCTACCGGGGATGTGGGCGTGACCATTGCCACTACTCCATGACTAGATCTAGCATGTTCTTATTTTCACTTCATGTCATGATACTTAATGCTATACTCTGAGTTATCTTAATTACTGAGGTGTTATGATTTAGTTCGCATCTTGGTGGAGTATAAGAGAGGTTAATAACCAAAAGATCTCTATGTTAGGACGTGATGCCCATATATCTAAGTAACTTGTTATCAAACCCTGTGTTGCAATCTCATATGTTAACTTGTGTGTTCCATTGTCTACCACTTTATAAAGAGAGAGTGCATTTGTGAAACCATGAACCCCAGTCCATTTTTAATCATAAGAAACACCTTTCCAACACCATATACCACTTTTCTATTTTCAGCCATCATTAAATCCGAAAATACAAAAATACTTTTCATCTTGCATACATCATTCAAAAACCCAAAAATATCATTTATCATTGCATATTTATTTCTTGTTTGCATTGCATAACTATCCTGATATCATTCTTACACCTTGTGCTTGACAACCACAGGTGAGGTTGAGGACCAAAACATCTAACCTTGTTTTGTAGGTAACCAAAAGAAGGATAAGAAGATAAATCTACCACTTCAGATTCCCCGAGAGTTCGATATTAAACCCTCGAGTCACCCCTCGTGGGGAAAACTGTCTTCCACTTACTATACACTCTGCACTTGGAGTCTCAACCTAATCCCGTTTATTTTTGCAGGTATCAAAGCCTTGCTCTTCGGGACCATCAAGACGTTTTCTGGCGCCGTTGCCGGGGAATCGTAGCTGAGAGATTTATCCAAGGGTGTGCATCATCGCATTCATCTCACAACAAAGTCAACGTCACCAACTTGTGCTAACACCTAAGCTTGGGGAGGTTGCACCTACGTGAGCACCATCTTATCCATCTTTACTTACAAAGCAATTTATTTGTTTTGTTAGTGTCATTGCATATCATATCATATTTATTTCAGTTTTGCATAAAAAATCAAAAATACCAAAAAAAACTTGCTATAATGGAAAAAAGAACCTTTTGGCCATTTAGTGTTAGGAACTTTCCTCAAGATATGAATATTCCAGTTGGAGAATTTGAGGTAGATCCTAATGTCACTAAAATGATTTATGAACACCGTTTTTCTGGGAAACCGAAAGAAAATGCTCTACTCCATCTTAACAAATTTAATGAAAGATGCAAAGTGTTAAACTTGACTCATGCCAATGCTAATGTGATCAAAGTAAAGCTTTTTCCTTATTAGCTGGAAAAGCTTTAGATTGGATATTAAAATGGCCACCTAAAAATTTTAGCAATTGGTTTAACCTAAAAGCTTCATTCATTGAAAGGTTTTGTTTTTCAGAAATGGTTTACAATATTAGACAAATAGTTATCACCTTTAAACAAAAAGAGGATGAACCTATGGTAAAAGCATGGGAAAGGTTTAGAGGTATAGCTTATGGAATGGAACATGGCATGAGAGATTGGATGCTCATGCATATATTTTATAGAGGATTGTCTGAAACCTCTAAACTCTTTTTGGATAAGGAATGTAAGGGTTCTTTCATAAATGTTACTATTGCTGATGCTTACATTCTACTTGATGGCTTGCTTTTGGAAGTGAAAATTAAAGAAAGTTTAGAAAAAGCCCAAGTACCTGAAGATGTCTTTGATGACCGTTATGAAATATTCAACCTATACAATAGGGAAAAGAAAGTTGAGGAAGTTAAAATGCTTAATGAAGTCAAGGATCCTTTGCTTGACTTAGAAAATTGTAGCTTGCATGAATTAATATCTATCTTACAAAAATTTGCAAGTGATCCTTCCATCAACACTAACCAAGCAGGTTTTGGTTCTTATATTGCTAATCATGTCTTGAAAGAAAAGATTGCTAGGTACAACCAAGAGGCTATGATACCACCTAAGCTTGGGGATATGTGGATACCTAAGGTACTAGTAACTATTGGAAAAGAGACACACCATGCCATACTTGATCTAGGATCTAGTGTCTCTGTTTTATCTAAAGAACTATATGAAGTGCTTGAATTGAAAAATCTTGAAAAATGCTCTATTGAACTAGCACTTGCTGATGACTCTATTAAACATGCTTTGGGAAAAGTAAGTGATGTTATGGTAGAGTTACATATGACTTTTGTGCCTGTGGATTTTCTAATCATGGATATGGGGAATAAAACCTCTAGTCCTATTATTCTTGGAAGACCTTTTCTTCGTACCACAGGTGCTATCATTGATTCAAAGGAAGGGAATGTAAAGTTTCAGTTTCCACACAAGAAGTGCATGGAACACTTTCCAAGGAAGAGGGAACCACCAAAGTTCAAGCTCCCTCATGAGCTTCGTCCACAATAAAACAACAAGTAAGAAGCCTAGCTATATGGCTATAAAGAAAGCGCTTTGCGGGAGGCAACCCGGTTATTTTTATGTGTGATTTTCTTTGTGTCCTCTTGCTGTAACAAGAGACTTTGTTTATAGTTTAGGTTCTGGATTTTAATAAAGTGCCAAGTTTTACCCTTTTTGGTTTGAAAAGTTGCTTATAGTTCGGAGATTTTATTCCTGCACGAGTCAGTGCACGGTATGATTTTTAATTCTTATTCTGTAACTCCGAATGAGCTCATATTTGAACTGTAGTTGCAACTTTTCATCCTCTGTATGCATGAATTTTTTCGGAATTTTTCGAGAAAGTTTGGTAGGGTAGAAAAATACGTTTTGCTGCTGCTGTTTTTCTGGACAGATTCTGTCCCATTTTGTTTGATGCATGCTTTGAGCTTTTAAGTTGAATCTTTTTGATCCAATTGAGTTTATGAGTAGGCATACAACATTATACACTTTCTGGACATTCATATGAATTTTTGTTCAAGGATTATATGCAGCAAGGAACCTATTTGTTTATCACTATTAATGCACCCCACAGAAAAGAATGGGAGAAACGGTGTTTTGAAGTTTTTTCACAGGGATTGGAGGAGATGCACCAAGAGCTATCCAAGGATGGTGAAGACCATAAGCTTGGGGATGTGAAGACAACCCCACTGGACCTACACACTCTCGGTTTGCACACGTCCAACTTCTGTTTTTCGATCGAAACACTTTATCGCATAAACTTGGAGCGTCTTTTTTTGTTTTGTTTGAGTCTTGAGAGACCACCACACTATCATTT
Organism: Poa pratensis; assembly: GCA_947311845.1. NCBI lineage: Eukaryota > Viridiplantae > Streptophyta > Magnoliopsida > Poales > Poaceae > Poa > Poa pratensis. Next base: position 16,473,464 of record CAMZMU010000098.1, read on the forward strand.
ATATATGGAGAGCTACTGGAAATATGGGTTGAAATATGTTGGATGCTTTTATAAGATTGGGAAAAGGGATGTTTGACTTGATTTTTAATGATACATATAGTTGCATGATTCATGAGCTTGTTTATGAGTAATAGTTTGCAAATTCTTTTTGAAGAGCTATCACTTATTCATGTTTTGGTGCTGATTGTTATTTTACTTGGTTTAACATGGATTAGTTAGTTCTATGGACACTCATGCATGCATCTAGATGGTCAACTTTCTCCCTTTTGCTAGCCCAAACTCCAACAAGCAAAACTTGTTTCCAACACCTTCAACCAAAGTTATTCCAGTGAGTCCACCATATCTATCTACTAGCTATATGCTATTCCGAGTATGTTCATCATGATATTTGTGTTATCTATAGCTCTGAATGAAAATGATTATGTTATTGATTGCCATGGAAAAAGTTGGTTATATAGCTCTCACGAACTCGATGCACATTTTATTATCATTGCAATAAATAAAACATGACCTATTGTGATTAAGATTATGATGCTAGTGGCTTGATAAATGTTCGAGGTTGGGAGTTAGCCCATATGTGTTGTCACATGCAAAGCTTTCAACATGCTCCTTCATCTCATTTAGTTGATATCATGTACTTTTGTTTATGGATGCCTATCATGGTGAAATGAGTTAAAAATGAAGTAGTTTAAATGAGTTTGTATAAATGGTTAGAGAGACGGCTAGGCGCTAATCTAAGCCATGCATCATTCATGGTGGAAATTACTTACATGCTATGGTGAACCGTCTGTGATACACCTTATAATAAATAGCTATTCCAATGGTAAATAAAAAGGATGTTGAGGTTGTTCATCTTGTTTGTTTGTCTTGTCATTTTGATATGGGCTTGTTCCATATCCTGAGACAAGAGGTACCCCAGTTGACGCTCTTGATGATACTATTATTACTTACAATCTTATATTTACTAATTGGAGGCACCATACGAGGCTCCACGTTAATCCTCGAGGTAAGAAAATTTTGTCCATCAGATCTATACCCATAATATGTCTAAAGACGTTGGATTGAAATCGTTAGTCCAACACGCGCACGCGTGACTCTTCTGTCTTCTCTCACCTAACGTTATGCGCTGGAGTTCGAATCGCAAACTATGCATCCTCGAGATTATTCCCTAATTAATTCATGACCTGGAGACGAAAGCCTTTCCGGGTTTGCTCTATCGTACAGATCCGTCTCCGGCGGTGACGGCCGCCGCCGATTCATCCCGGACGAGCGGAGGTAAATATGACGCACCCATAGCTATAGCACTTTTCGTGAGCCCTAATCTCGCTGATCTGATGTAAGATTCTAGCAGCACAAACGTTTTCCCAGTCAGATCCGTCCAAATTGCTGATCTATAAAATTCAAGACAAGTGGTTCGGTTCAATTGATGCATACATGCATTGGTCGGATCCTCTCGGTGCAAACACCAAGTCACTGGCCTATGCTGCAGTTTTTACTTCATGTGCAAGTTCCGGTCAAATTTCTCCTCTATACTCAATCCCTATTACCTTTGCTTCGTTTTAGCTTCTTCAAAATCTGATAAAAATTTGATATGGTTGCTTAATGTCGGTGCTTATATCATCCAATATTCAATCTACTAATGGTCATGACCTACAGACCTTGCTCAGACAACGCCATTATTTCCTGGTGGTGCCAAAGCATCTGACAGGGAGATGGTTGCTCGATCGCCGATCACCTTCTGGACATGCACAAGTATGTATGGACTAAAAAAAGTTTCAATTTGCGGTAGATATTCCATACTCCAGCTGTCCAATGATGATTTCAGACTAAATGCCGTCATTTGTTAACTGACATGGCAGGAGAAGCAGATGTATTATTTATGAGTATTTATATACTCAGTTAGCTGAGTGTACAACTAACTACAGGGTTACAGTTCAATCCCTAATTATATAACCATTTTTTTCGATAAACATATAAACCATTTTTTGCCGGTGAATGACGTAAAAATAATAATTTGTGGATTGGTTTAATTTTTCTTTCCAATCATGTGAAGAATTTTCTGTATATAGTGTAGCCTGGACTATTGATGCACATCAGCCTTGGACAATGAATTCATTTGGCTGCTATAAAAGTGAAACAGTACCTACTACTGCCATGGTCCTACCCACCGGATAGGTACGTATTGCCATTTTTTCTGTTATCCATCATATTTAGGCATTGGCTGCCGAGTTTCTACAAATATATATAGCAGGATATGCAATCCTAAATAATGATTGTACTATGGACAGAAAACATTACAGAAAACATTTTACTGTGTAAAGGCCAATCGTGGTTCATATCTTAGTTATCTCATCATAAAAAAAATCATACATCAACACTTCGTTTTCTTCCAATGAGATGCCATAGTGTAGCCTGGACTATTGATGCACATCAGCCTTGGACAATGAATTCATTTGGCTGCTATAAAAGTGAAACAGTACCTACTACTGCCATGGTCCTACCCACCGGATAGGTACGTACTGCCATTTTTTCTGTTATCCATCATATTTAGGCATTGGCTGCCGAGTTTCTACAAATATATATAGCAGGATATGCAATCCTAAATAATGATTGTACTATGGACAGAAAACATTTTACTGTGTAAAGGCCAATCGTGGTTCATATCTTAGTTATCTCATCATAAAAAAAATCATACATCAACACTTCGTTTTCTTCAATGAGATGCCACACAATGTTCGGTACATAGATTTGTTGAGGTGTGTATAATAATCCACATACCATGTTTCTTAGCCCGTATCTATCACTTATATTCCCAATGAAATAATTAAGGTGGGGTTGTCTTGATTTGTTTCCCTTTTTTCCATGTGCATTGCCATTTGTTCAAACCGCATGAAATGAAGGTCACATTTACGTTAAGCTCGATCTTGACTAGCATAGAGGATTCACCTATACAAATTAGCATGTTGCGGAGGCATCTTAATGGAACCTTTACCCATGCCTCTTTTTTGTGTCTCTAGGTATACAAAAATAAAATGTAATATTGACTGCCAATCTGAACATTTAAAGATTAAGAATAAAGAAAATACAGGTAACCAATGAGGTAATAAGCTATCAATAATGCCCTCTCAAAATGAATGTTGTGTGACTCAGGTCCAAATGTTAAAACTGGATGGGTGGAAAAATGGGAATTGAACGGTTCCTGGCACGTCCTTTTGGTAACCTTTTAATTATTTGCAGGTGCAGTTAAAAATTATGGGAAAACAAGCACATACCTTAAGAGTTCATCAATTTGAGTGTCTTCCGCAGTTTTATCTGTCAAGATGGTTCAAAGATTAAATGTTATAAATCATACTAATGCTTCCTTTTCTGACTTATGTATCAGATTTACGTCAAAATAACTCGGTTCCTTTTCATGAAGTTCAAGTATTGATATCCACTATCCAGCATCATCGCCAACAATGCAACAATACATATGCAAGTAAGGACTACTCCGCTTGCTCTTTATTTTATTTTCACATGTCATTACATACATAACCCAACAGTCGGATGGTAAAGCATGCATAATGGGAGGAAAATCTTTTGGTATTTGAACTCTCCAATGTTCACTGTAAATATCATTTCTACTATGCTAATAATATCTAACACTAATCTCTATTATACGGACCATGCACGTGATTGTTGTAGACAAGTCAGGTTTGGCTAACTCAATCATTGGGGTTGAGCTACATATTTTTCGTATACGAGTCAACAATCCAATTCCAAATAATGAATATTACTAGATCTTAATGCATACAGATATCAAGTTATCATAAGATGAGAGTAGGTTTATACACTCAAGTTAGTTTCTCGATATAATAGAATTTAATTTAAGCTATAAAGCTACAGTTTTCTGTATACGGGTCTACAGTCAAATTCCAAATAATGAATATTACTACTCCCTCCGTTTCAAATTAGATGACTTTCATTTGCTAACATGTGGATGTATCTAGACATGTTGCAAGTATAGATACATCCACATTTAGACAAATGGAAGTCATCTAATTTAGAACGGAGGGAGTAGATCTTAATGCATACATATATAAAGTTGAAACATAATTCTAAACCATGCTTTCATGTGAAGCTTCATTTTGGAACTTAATTGAAGAATTAACTTATTGCCATACAATAACCCTGAAAAACAATTACATGCTTTCAAAATTAAGTTGGAAACGATATTTCCAAATGGTAGTGGAAATCTAAAAGTTTCACTATTTCTGTCAACCTGAAAACTAGCCCGTGCGGATGCACGGGTTAACGACTAGTGATATATAACTTGAACTTGCTTTGTTTCCTAAGTTGAGTAATCATGGTGTAGGTACTTGTATTCAAGGGGCATGAGACACCTAACCTTTACTTTGTCAAGCACACTACTCATATTTGCTCTCACATTAAACTATAATCATTCAAGATGCTATGATAAGGGAATGAGAGCTTGACACCAAGTATTACCACATTGCAATCATTAACTTAAGTAGAAGAGTTTGGAGGTTGGATGAACTTATGCATGATTTACCTCTACTCACATATACATCTTTCCAAAGTGTACACCTATCATATTCAGATTTTCATCTACACTCAATGACCATTGTAGGATGTTCTACTTATCATTATGCATACATGTGTTCCATATTACTTGCTACCATGTTACACTTTGTGAACTACCAATGAACATCCTTGTCTTGAATACTTGATATCACTTCATAAACTATTTGCATATTGCTACTCTTTTGAAGAATGAATCATTTGACTATATGTAGCAATTGTAATCATCTTTGATATTCATTGTTAAGTATTAAATTGCAAAGTCCATGTTAGTTTTATCATCTTCATACTCGAGGACGAGCATGGATTAAGCTTGGGGATGTTGATGCATGTAAAATGTATACATGAACTTTGCACTTTAATTGCTTATATTCCAATCATATTTGCATCATATAAGGGTTATATCAATGTTTTATAATGATTTTTGGGAATATTCATTTATTTCCTATTTTTATGGAATTAACCCTGCACAGGCAGAAAACCCCGTTTTCTTATTTTAATGTTTCAGTGACCCAAACGTCAACGAAATAACCTGGAAATTTACGGGCGTCAATATTTGGAAGGAAGAAGACCTGTGGGCGAAGGAAGCGAGCAAACGGAGGCTCGAGGGCCAAACGAGGGGGGCCCACGCGGCCTGGTACTGTAGCCGCGTGGGACCCACCCATTTGGGCCTCGTGGCTCCGTTGCCTTCGATCTTTTCTCCACCGACATCGTCTTGACCTAAAAACGCCTATAAAAAAGGTCCCCCGACGTTCTCTGGAAGGAGCGCCGCACAAACACAGAAACACCGAAACGGAGATCAGGAGCTGCAGATTGGAGGGGGAAAACTCCGGCGGGGCGCTGCCGGCGTGGTCTCCATCTTCTCCATCGACTTCTCCACCGTCTCCATGATGAAGAGGGAGTAGTCCACCTCTGGACTATGGGTTTGTGGAAGTAACTTATGTATCTCTCCTCTCTTGAGCTTCACTAATTAGCACCGTATGAGCTGCTGAACATGATTACGGTCACCGTTGTAATACCTTTGTGGTGGATCTTTATGAGTTAATATATGTTTGAGATTGCAATGTTTGTTTCAGTTATGAGTATAGATGCATATTATGTACCCCGTTCTTGTCTACTTGTTTTGATCAAGCATGTTTATGAGAGCGTGTGTGGGGGAACGTGTGCATTAGTTGGAGTAACGGGGGTGGCTAGTGCAGTGAACGTGAGAGAAAGTTCTGCGATCCACTTTGGTATCTTTACCTTACTTTGTTACCTCACTAGGGTTAAACTAAAATACCATGCTACCGGGGATGTGGGCGTGACCATTGCCACTACTCCATGACTAGATCTAGCATGTTCTTATTTTCACTTCATGTCATGATACTTAATGCTATACTCTGAGTTATCTTAATTACTGAGGTGTTATGATTTAGTTCGCATCTTGGTGGAGTATAAGAGAGGTTAATAACCAAAAGATCTCTATGTTAGGACGTGATGCCCATATATCTAAGTAACTTGTTATCAAATCCTGTGTTGCAATCTCATATGTTAACTTTGTGTGTTCCATTGTCTACCACTTTATAAAGAGAGAGTGCATTTGTGAAACCATGAACCCCAGTCCATTTTTAATCATAAGAAACACCTTTCCAACACCATATACCACTTTTCTATTTTCAGCCATCATTAAATCCGAAAATACAAAAATACTTTTCATCTTGCATACATCATTCAAAAACCCAAAAATATCATTTATCATTGCATCCACCATCATTGCATATTTATTTCTTGTTTGCGTTGCATAACTATCCTGATATCATTCTTACACCTTGTGCTTGACAACCACAGGTGAGGTTGAGGACCAAAACATCTAACCTTGTTTTGTAGGTAACCAAAAGAAGGATAAGAAGATAAATCTACCACTTCAGATTCCCCGAGAGTTCGATATTAAACCCTCGAGTCACCCCTCGTGGGGAAAACTGTCTTCCACTTACTATACACTCTGCACTTGGAGTCTCAACCTAATCCCGTTTATTTTTGCAGGTATCAAAGCCTTGCTCTTCGGGACCATCATTTGGTTATCCCTTGTCATTAGCAATATATAGGTTTTTAGATGGAATTAAATTTGCCATATAATTTTTTTGCAATAAGGTAGAGCACGCCTCTACCTTCTTTCAATCTAATTTTTTTTTTGCAATATATTGCTGGAATTTATTGTAGCCTTGATATTGATATTGATATTGGGATAGATAGATAGTCACTGCTTAAGTTGGTTCAATCTCCTATATTCAGCTTCACAAATGAATACCACAACTTCACCAATAAATGCCACTCATCACAGGATCTAATATTTGTTTTTGGATTCATCATGTACCATCCAGGATCTCTCTTTTACTAGGGACAATTTACAGCTTGCCTTGATTTGATTCTTATTATTTGCAATTAGGTATTTAGACGAAATTAAGATTTTTTTTTGCAATTGCTTGTTAATTCTATATCAAGCTTTCAACCTACATTGGCTGTCATCCTTCTTTAACTATCAAACTCCACTGCTTGTAGGCAACCAGCAGCTCTCCTACTGGCCTTGACCGCCTCGACCCAGAAATTCGGTAGGACACTAAACGTGCAAGATCATTCTCTGATTGACTTATTCATTGCACTATGGATCCTAACAGTCATTCTCATTCCTCTTCTGAAGCGGGCAGTGGAGGAGTTTGTGAACCTACACAGAAAGAACCGCAGGGATGAGGCATTGGCCCGTGGTGCTGGCTTGGGTCTGGCAGCACTCACCTTGGCACTTGGGATTCGTCGACTCGGAAGTTGTGGATGATTCACTGGCTCAATAAGTGAATGGTTCAATGCTTGGAATATATGTCCTGCTCTGCATGTTTTAATATCTTTTGGTATATACTCTGCATCCTTATCTAGCCAGCGTACTACTGGCTCGTCTCATGTAAGAGCACTCTATATGACGAGGAATCCAAATTCTAAGGACTATTGATGATTAGGGATATAAGTTCTCTCATGGCATGAGATGTAAGAACACTCCATCTGTTGTTTGAGATCGATCTCTGACCTTGTTACTAATACATTATGCGTGTTTGTCTCGTTTCTATTTTATTGGCTGGTTGTTTTTTTTTAACGGAGGCAAATATTTGCCTCATCCATTAATTAAGAAGAAGAGAATTGCCCAGTTTATTTATGGAAACCGGGCGAAAATCATTACAAAATTGGTCACGAAAGGCAGCCAAGCCACAACCAAAGAGGCAAGCGGACTACTCCCAAATCATGACGCACCACGACCACAAAGACAGATACACAGGCGCTCCAAACACTCTTATCCTACAAGACGCCCAAGAAAGAACCTCATCAACACACAAGTGTCCCATAGACCGGTGGTAAAAGAGCACAAACACAATGACGGACCAAGACCTCGAGAACTATCCATCAAGAATCCAGGGACGCCTTTCTTGTAGCGCCTCTCTTCATGCTTCTACACTTGCTTGAATTCTCATTCAAAATGAAGGGTCTAGAACTAGTGTCGCCTCTCTTACTCTTATGTCTGATGGCCTTCTCCTTCAAGAGACGACCAATCGTCTTGCCCGATGCAGGGTTAGCGGCAGCCAAAGTAGCGAAGAAATCACATATCTCCTTGGCGACGAGAGACCCTGGCACACGTGCCAATGCTCCAGATGCAGGAACCACGTTCCCAATGGACGAGAGTTTGCATCGATCACATCACCACTCTCACTCTCCCGGAATGGTGGCAGCACATGTCCGTGAAGGCACGGCTAACCGCAAGGCTATGGCTTCTCTCTTCTTTCTAACTTCGTGGGAAATGTGGAATGAAAGAAACGCGAGGGTCTTCCATAACAAGCATACGTCCTCTCTCAACATTCTAGCCAAGATCAAGTATGAGGCGAAGTTGTGGTCTCTCGCGGGTGCGAGACACTTGGGTGCCATTTTGCCGGGAGAGTAATTCGTTTGTAACTTTGTTGTGTCCTTGTTGGCCCCAAAACTTTGTTGAACTCTCTCTTAATTGATGATAAGGGGCAAAGCTTTTGCCCCACGTTTCTAAAAAAAATTACAAGTGTTTCTTCTCGAATTTGTCAGCGTCGCGTCTAGCTGGGGATGCATGTGACCGAGGAAGATGGAGCGTCCTGGAATCTGGAGAATAGAATCCCCCTGTGAACTTGTAGGCTGGCCAGCATTTTACAGGTGGTTGTTAATCATTGTGTTGTTTTCTGTCCGTGTGTTGATCGTTGATTCTTCACTTAACTGCCTACTAGTACTGTTTGCATAAATATACTACTGGATTAGAAGTAGGGATCACCTTATTGAGTATAGGAATTTGAAGCTGGAATGTGTGTGATACTCTGTTTCGTTTAACTTGGAATGCTTGTCTAAATCTATCATTTTCCTCTTTTTCAAAATTTATGTTAATATTTGCCCTGAGCGTTTCAGTTGTTGTGAACCATGATATAGTTTCTGAGGTGACTTGCACCTTTGTAGGAGAAGGTTAGTTGAGATAATGTTGCATGGGTGAAGTTATTTCCCTGGATCTGCTGTGCAGGCCAAAGTCCAATGGAGCCTGGGCTAGAGCTTTCAGCCTATGTTCTCAAATTTGGTTCGTTCAAAAACTGGGACTTGATTCCAAGTTCCATTTTCCAAACCTAAATCGAGAACTTCAATACAAAAAGGAAAAAAAATAATGTTTCAAGGGCCTTTTACTATGTTCTCCTTTCTCGCCGCCGATCCTAGGACCCTGGTTATACAAGTTACAAGTAGACAAACCGCAACGACAGTGCAAAGTGTAGGAGCCAGCAGGCAGCTGCTTTGTAGATGAACACATACGTAGGGAACTTCCACATTGCGATTTATTTTTTGGCATAGAGCACGAGTTCAAAGAAACGCGAAGATAATATGTTGGCGAATAGTCGAGTGCAGAAAAACTCACTTCTACGTGCTCCCTTGCAATTTTAGAGCCACGATCCCTACAAGGTGAAAGTCCACACACGAATGGCTCGCCACCAAAGTCGCAAATGGACAGGAAGGTGGAGACTTGGACGGTGTTGAAAGCTTTGAAACAACAACATCAAGATGGGAGGGCATGGCTATGTCTTGGCGATTTTAATGAGATTTTAACAGCGGGGAGAAGGTGGGTGGGGCGGCCAGGCCCCAAGGGTATATGGATAGATTTCGTGAGGCTTTGGATGTGTGTGAATTAGAGGATCTCGGTTTTGAAGGAGACCAGTTTACGTGGCGAAATCATTGTTCCAATGCTGCGGGCTATATTTGTGAAAGGCTTGACAGAGCGGTGGGAAACATAGAGTGGGTCGAAAAATTCCTGGATTTTCGAGTGGTGAATGGAGCGCCTCGGCATTCAGATCATAGACCGGTAATTGTCTCTTGAGAGTGAGGATGTGGCACCGCGAGGGGAATTTAAGTTCAGATTTGAGGCCAGTTGGTTGCACGAGGAGGACTGTTCAAAAATTATTGAGGAAGAGTGGAAATATAGTAGAGAATGAGAAGGGCAGGGGGTGGCTGTGGCGTTGAAGAAGGTGGCTGGGAGGTTGGATAAGTGGAGTAGGGAGGTAGTCGGTGATGTGGAGAAAAAAATTAAAAAAACAAAAAAGGAGCTGGAGGAGTGCATGAGGGAAGCAGTGTCGGAGGAGAAGGTAAAGGAGGAAGGAAGGTTGAGAGCTGCTCTTGAACATTTAGAGGAGATGAAAAACACAAAGTGGAAGCAACGTTCTCATGTGTGGTGGCTCACAAAGGGAGATAGAAATACAAAATTCTTCCATACTTTTGCTTCAGAGAGAAGAAAGAAGAATAGGATTAAGGAGTTGAGAAAGGAGAATGGGGAGGTAGTGAAGGAAGATAGGGACCTTACTAACTATGTTATGTCTTATTTTCAGGATCTTTTTACTACAGCTGCAGGGGGTCGGTTAGAGGAACTTATTCAGCTGGTTGAACCGCGTGTGTCCGCCACAATGAATGAGTGCCTCATGGCAGAATTCACGGCGGCAGAGGTCAAAATAGCGCTTGATAGTATTGGAGATCTAAAAGCGCTAGGACCAGATGGGATGCCTTCTCTGGTCTATAAAAAGCATTGGCATTTCATGGGCGATGAGGTGGTGGAGGAGGTCCTTGCTGTTTTGAGGGGAGGAGCTATGCCGGAAGGATGGAATGATACATATGTGGTTTTGATTCCTAAGGTAAAGGACCCGACCAGAATTAAAGACCTTCGACTAGGGGTGGGCGTTCGGTCTTTTCGGTTAGTTCGGTTCGGTTTTTCTGGTCTTTAACAATTTCGGTCATCCAGAAATGATACCCGTAATAAATTCGGTCTTTTCGGTTTTCTGTTCTTCGGTCTTCGGTCTATTCGGTCCGGTCTTCGGTCATGACCAAATAGAACAAAATATAGGGCGCAAGAAGTGGAATCAGCGCCCGGGACTGGGAAAGTGAGAAGCGATCGACTAGTCTCTCGCGCACGGGAGAATTTACAGTACGCTGGGCTGGGATACTCAGTTGTTGAGCCTAGAGACTAGATGGTATACTTGGTTTAGTAGTTGGCCTATAGACTAGATGTACATATAAGCTGGGCTGGCACACAAATCCGGCCGCTTCCGTACGTAATTCACTCAAAATAAAATAAAATCGGTCTTTCGGTCTATTCGGGTTATTTATAAGTGATGACCGAATTTCTGATCTAATTTCGGTCTTTTCTAATTTGCTACCCAAACTTTTAACGGTTTTTTCGGTCTCGGTCATTTCGGTTTCGGTCTCGGTCTTTTCGGTTTCGGTTTTCGGTCTTCGGTTTTTATGCCCACCCCTACCTTCGACCAATCAGTTTATGCAATGTATTATATAAGCTGGTCTCCAAGGTTCTTGCAAATAGATTGAAAATAATCTTGCCAGATATTATATCCCCAAATCAGAGTGCCTTTATTCCAGGGAGGTTGATAACAGATAATGTGTTGATGGCGTATGAGATATCACACTTTTTGCTTAATAAGAAAAATGGAGTGCAGTATGCGGCGGTTAAAGCGGACATGAGTAAAGCCTATGATAGGGTGGAGTGGAGTTTTTTGAGGGCCATGATGGAAAAAATGGGTTTTTGTCAAACTTGGATAGATCTTATCATGAGTTGTGTATCATCAGTTCGGTATCAAATTCGAGTAAATGGCAATTATTCGGAGCAGTTTAGTCCATCTCGGGGGCTGCGGCAGGGGGATCCTTTGTCTCCTTATTTATTTGTTATATGTGCTGAAGGTCTTTCGGCACTGATTCACGATGCCGACAGGAGGGGTTGTTTCAATGGAATTAAAATATGTCAATCTGCACCGAGTATTACTCACCTTTTCTTCGCCGACGATTCAGTTTTACTTATGAAGGCAGGGAAGGAAGAGGCTGCTGAACTTCGTCGTATATTGAGCTTGTATGAGGATGTCTCGGGCCAGTGCATAAATTTTGAGAAATCGGCTATTATGTTTAGTGCAAATGCTAAGGAGGAGGTGAAGAGTCTGGTAAAAAATGAGCTATTGATTACTAGCGAGGCGTGGAATGAGAAATATCTTGGACTGCCTGTGTATGTGGGGAGATCAAAGAAAAAGACTTTCCAATATATTATAGATAATTTTTTGAGAAGAATCCAAGGGTGGAAGGAAAAGATGTTGTCTAAGGCGGGAAAGGAAATATTGATTAAGGCGGTGGCTCAAGCGATTCCAACCTATGCGATGTCCTGTTTCTATCTCACTAAAAGCTTTTGCGATGAGATGAGCTCGATGATTGCTAGGTATTGGTGGAGTCAACAGGATAAGGAAAATAAAACTCATTGGATTGGTTGGCCGAAGCTGATAATGCCAAAAGGAAGAGGAGGGTTAGGCTTCCGGGATCTCCATAGTTTTAACCTGGCCATGCTCTCTCGACAGGCATGGCGGTTGGTTCAGTTTCCCGATAGCCTTTGCGCCCAAGTCCTACGGGCCAAGTATTATGGATGGTAATGTCTTAGAAGCCAAGGCTGAGCAAGGTATCTCTTATGCATGGCGCAGTATTTTGCATGGTATTGATCTTCTCAATCAAGGTGTAATCTGGAGGATTGGGGATGGAACACAAGTGCGAATTTGGGATGATCCATGGGTCCCGAAGCTATGGTGCAGGAAACAGGGGCGGAGACAGGGGGGCTAGCAGGGGCTGGACCCCCCCCCCCCCCCCCCCCAACGATCGGCCCCCCTCAACAAAATATAGCAGGATCCTGTACTAATACTTATATGTGTACGCGCTAATGGTTGTACACAGCTGCCTAATTATGTTATTCAAGCCCAAAATCACCTAGTTGTGCACGCTTTGAAGCCCAGGAAGCAACAAAAATGTAGCCCATTTACACGCCCATCTGTAGACGAGAGATTGTGGACTCCTGGTCGTTCCGTCTGCTCTTGCCTCATGATCAGATCGATCGATCTATCTCGCCGCCATAGCGTTACGACGTCCTCCGCCGGTCCCATTGTCGCTGACCTTGGAGTTAATTGCCGGCTTGCCGACGCAGCGGAGTAGTGGCGAATACGGTGGCTGCCGCTGATCGTCCTTTCCGCTTGGTACCTCCAGTTACATACACGGTATTACTCTATATATATAAGATTTGCTAGCATGATGCCCCCGTCTGCTTTTGTTCAGCTTTGTTAGTTGAAAAACAAATAGATTTTTTTCAGGCCAATTGCCTCAATCTCATCTGTTCTAATACTGAAAATTTGGATCGAGATATTGTTGAATGTGACAGTAGAGCTATAATTTTACTAAAAAATAGCCAAACACATTTGTTTGATTATGAAATTTAATATCTTTTTGGAAACTATGAATTTTATTATTGAGATCATTTGTTGTTGATTTATTTCCAAACATACGTTGATAAGCTATTCCGGTTGATATGTTGTACTATACTTGTGATCGGCGTCACTCGCCCCCCCTATGTCCAAATCCTGGCTCCGCCCCTGGCAGGAAAGTTGCAACTCCTCGCAATGGCAACCTCCTCACTAAAGTCAGCGAATTGATAAGCCCAATCACCGGGCAGTGGGATGAGCAACTTGTGAAGGACACTTTCAGGCAAGGAGATGCTGAAATGATCTTGAAGATGCCACTGCGAGAAGGTGCAGTGGATTTCTGTGCCTGGCATTTTGATCCAAAAGGTGTACACTCGGTTAAACAAGCTTATAAGCTACACAGAGATATTGTTGCAAGAGATGGTGGCCATGTTGGTGAGTCAAGCTCAAGCATACCAGAATCCATGGGAGGCAACGGCGATAAGCGATGGCTTCGAATATGGCAGCTTCCATGTCCCAATAAACTTCGGATGTTCACGTGGCGACTTGCTCATAATTCTCTCGCTGTGAGGTCTAATCTTACTCGCCGGGGTATGATTCTGGAAGATACTAAGTGCCTGATATGTCGGAGGACTGAAGAGGATGGTTGTCATCTGTTTCTTAGATGTAAATCAGTCAAGGAAGTATGGGCTAGCCTGAATATGTTGGAGACTAGAGAAAAATTAATTCAGTGTAATGGTGTTCAAGAAGTTATGGACGAGCTTTGGAACCTGGATGAGAGGAAGCGTGTGGAAATTATTGCCATGTGGTGGATATGGTGGAATCAACGAAATAAAATACGTGAAGGAGGAGAGAAGCTGGCAGCAAATGAGGTGGCTCACCGTGCTAGAATGTTAGCAGCTGACAGTCTTCAGTTCTATAAACCTGTTCGGCAAGATACACACTCAAGTCTTTGTGTATGGGAACCACCAGTTAATGGAATACTCAAATTTAATCTTGATGGATCTTTTAAAGTGGGAGAGCAGCACGGAGGATGGGGCGTCGTTGCACGTGATGAACACGGCCATCCTGTTGGGGCGGCAGCTGGGCGAGTTGATGGAATCCAAGATGCTTTCATGGCTGAGCTCAAGGCGCTGGAGGAAGCGATCAATTTGGCGTCCAGCCTGGGAGCTATAAGAGTTGTCTTTGAGACAGATGCACAGTTAATTATGTATGCTATGAATAATTCTGGTGCAGATTTCTCGCCGGCTGCAGCCATCATCGCAGATTTGAAGATCCAATGTCATACTTGGTTTTCAAAGTGTTCAGTTATCTGTTGTAAGAGAGGTGTGAATGGTGTTGCCCATGAGCTAGCGAAGATAGGTGCTCGATGCAGTTCTGGTATGATGAATGTGTGGGATTCTGATCTACCAGCGAATGTCGCTGATATTGTAATGGGCGATTTGCCCAACAGTTTTTTGTAATAAAGTTGTTTTACATGTAAAAAAAAAGTCCAAACCCAGTCGTGAGAAATCCAAACACAGAGCCTAAGAGCTCGGATCCTCTCTGCTCCTCAACTGTGCTCTCGGAGCCGAACACATCAACTCCACAGAGTCAGAAGAGCGGAGCGAAAGGGGCTACAGTTCATTTTCACGGAGCGCCTAAAACCGAGCTCCGCGCACTCCGTGGAGTCAGAAATCCTGGAGCGGATTTGGTGTAGCGGAAAAGTCCGAACATGCTCTAAATCAGAGTCTCACAATTACTCTTCCTGATCCAGCCACCTGCAATCAGATTGTTTGCATGTCTGGCGTATGCGCGTGTCAGCGTGTGTTTTAGGGGCTAGTTTTTTTCTATGAAGAGTAATACACTCAACTTATGCAACAACTCACTATCACGAATAATTCAAAACATAGAGGATGAATAAGCACAAATTATTTAAAAAAAATATGTAAGGCACACGGTAACCACCATCGACATCAACCATTGTGATGGCAATACATAGAGTGCGATAATGTTGTCCAAAAGAACATAGGCGCCGTCTCCCATACAACTCGGCAACGAATATGCATAAACCTTGTGGACGAGAACCATGGAACGTGTCATCTCAGACTGTTTTCAGCCTGAATGTCGGGCCTTTCAACCAAAGCTCACACACAGTTCTAATGTGATCAATGCCACACAACCAAAACTATTTCCGTCTGACGATTTAATCGACTGCGATGAAAGTACTAGACACCACAGAAAGCTAGTTTAAGGCCCCCTTCGACAATGCCATACCATCCCTGCAATCGAAAATGATCGACTTGGGGGGCCTTAAAAACATATTTTATATTGTCTAGCTGCAATCGCGACCGCACAACAACCCCATTCTGCTGACCGAAACGGCACGAAAGGCACAATATCCTGCCTCAGATCAGGGCACAACCATATCGCGAGTCATCGCCGACGAGGCTCCGTCTTCAATCCTCTTGTCGTTGTCACACCTGTCGTCAAAACCACTGCAGCCTAGATCCACATGCGGATGTACCGTCGTAGCGATGCCACCACCAAAAAGTTATGGGGCATTCGTTCCGGTTTGCAAGATCTACCAAGCGCAACGTTGTCTAGATCCAACAATCCAATGACAATATTAACTGATCATGGGAGCCGCACTCGGGTCGGAGGTCCACGCGGCAGGAGGGGACGAGAACCTGTCGGCTTCCTCCGTCGGTGGCGGGCGGATGGAGGACATGGGAGACGATGACAGTGGACCTGTCGGCTTCCTCCGATGGTGGCGGGCGGACAAAGGACATGGGAGACGATGGTAAGGTGGCTAGGGTTTCACCACCTAGTAGGTTGCACTTAGCCAAAAACAAAGAGACAAAATGTCAAAACAACAATCCAATGACAATATAAATTGATCATAGTACCCGGTTTGTTTCATCTCAATATGGCACATGTACAATAAACTCTTAATATTTATCAAAATTAACCCATGGTCAATCTCTGATAATGTTTTGTTCCAAGTTTCATACTTCTTCTTTTTTTTCATCTCAATATGGCACATGTACAATAAACTCTTAATATTTATCAAAATTAACCCATGGTCAATCTCTGATTATGAACCCTTTCCGTAAATTTTGTACAACCTGTTGTGAAAATCTCGGTGAAAAAATATGCTTCACTTTATGATGTTACGTCCATTTCAAAAGAAGTCGTAATGAACACGATCGATCACATGGGCTCTGCTCGCCATGTAAAAGCTTGTAAAAGCTTGTCCATGCTAGCCACAGCTCGTGTCTTGCATCATTTTAGCTAGCCGCGTCCCGTATCCTCATTTGGGAGGAGCACTGGGTCTGGCTCGGTTCCTCATCAGCGACGAGAACGGAAAAAGGCCAGGGAAGGCATGTGGTTGTTGCTGACGCGCTTGCTAGCTGCAATTCATCACCCGTCCCCAATCTCACTAACTATATGAAAGATGGCCAAATCCTCGGCACCGCAGCGATTGTGCACTGTAGATAGCTACAGTAAACACTATTCACTGCTACAGTCTCTACAGTTCTTCGATCCGTGCCGTCAAACGGCGATCCGACGGCACAGAGGACACACCCGTGAAGGTTTTGCAGGAAAACCCTTCCCGAAACTACAAATTAAACCGCAGTCCAGTAAACCGCGAAGCGAGGGACCGATTTACAAATTGCGAAAAGATCAGGGACCTCCATGCAAAACATGCACAGATCCCCCTCGCTCTTTCTCTCTCCGCGCGCGGCAGCGGATCGCCGCGGCGCCGATGCGCCTCGCCGCTGGTACGTCCCTCCCCGGTCGAATCGGAGGCTGCGACGACCTCCACCGTCGCCTCCCCTACGTCCTCGCCGGAGATCGGCGGCCGGGACGGCGCACGCACGCCAGGATCGACGCCGCCGCGCCCGGCTCCCTCTGCCGCGTCCGTGCGCCACCGGCGACGCGCCGGCGACCTAGGAGTGGCGGCGCCGCCGCTCCGGGGTAGCTTGCATCCGTGCGCGTCGAAAGCGCCCAGGCGCGCGTCCCGCCTCGCCGTCGCGCGGCGCCGGCGTCGACGACGTCGCCGCGGCGGATCCGCCCGAGTGTGACGTCACCGTTCCATCACGACGCGGCTGGGCTGGCCAGGCGGGCTGGTTCGTGGGCTGGGCCGCCTGCTGCGTGGCTGGCTCAGCCTTTTTTTTTGCGCATAATAATCCAGAAAAATGCAAACAAATTCAGAACGGCGGGCCCCACTGCTCCACCCAAAATTCAGCAAATGAAAAAATATTGCAAATTCAAAAAAAATACGCATCGCAAATACCAATCGACAAAATATTCAAAATATGTCAAAATGCTATGGGAAAAAATGTTAACTACTATTTGAAAAAAAGGAAAAAACAAATAAGATTGACTAATTCAAATTAGCCTATATTTTGATATTGTTATTGGAAAAAAAACATATTGGAGCATTCCAACTAAAATTACAAATTTAGATATCTCAAACTTTTATATGACTTCTAAACTTCATCATTTGGTAAACACTAACAAAATTTAAATTTCAATAAATTCCAAATTGCACGATTTTTAAAATTTATTGGACCATTTGAACTCTCATTTGACGTCTACATATTTCACATTTTTGAAAAGAACACCGAATTTGATCATTTTGTTACCATTTGAGCCAATTTTTCCCCTTAAAAAAAACAACATAAACAGAAAACAGTAGAAATCCTACAAATACCCGTGCCCAAAATATTAAACAAAAAACAAAATGCTAGAGAAAGGAAATGTTAACTATTTTCAAAAAAAAAATATGTTCGACTAATTCAAATAGGGCAAGATTACGATAATTTCATGGAGAAACACCCATATTTGAGCATTCCAACTAAAATTAGAAATTTGAATATAGCAAAATTGTATATGATTTTCAAACCTAATCATTTGCTAAACACTAAAATAATTCAAATTTGATAATACTATTGAATATACAGTTTTAAAAATCAATTTGATAACAACATATCAAAATGGTAGGGACAGAAAATGTTAACTATTTTTGAAAATAAAACAAATATTTTATATGACTTCCAAACCTAATCGTTTGGTAAACACTAAAAAAAAATCAAAATTGGTAATACTATAAATTGTACAGTTTTAAAAAATCTATTTTCTCACAAACATCACAAAAAAAAATTGATACTTCCTAATGGAAAAATACAAACAAACTTAAACAAATCAAATTGCCTAATATTTGCATACATTCTAGGTGCACTTCGTCTAATTGTGAATTAAATTTAATAAATGCTCACGAAATACATTTCCTCTCATTATACTATTCAATCGAAAAAAAAGTACCAACCATTATTTGCGCTACTTATGGCATAATGCAAACATATTTCAAAATTTCGATTCGACGAATATTTGAAGAAAATCCAAATTAATTCCCTCCAAATTATGGATAGAACTTAATAAATATCCATATAATGTATTCCATTTGATTATGCAATTCAATTATCCAAAATTGTTTAATATTCAGAGACAAATTAGCTGCAATCTCTCTAATTATGCACGTACAATTAAAACATGCTTCTTCCACTAAATGTTTGCATAAAATAAAAATCCATTTCCTCTAAATACGAATTGAATTTAACAAATTTCCTTACAATACATTTCCACAAACTATGTAGTTAAATTAAATATTTCGCTATTTATAACAAATTACAAAGATACTTCACCATTTCAACTTATGGAATTAAATTAATTCAACGAATGCTGTTTGTTTACAATAATGCACATTTTAGTACGAATATGCGGACAAATTAAGAAGTTTTTTCCCCACCTAAGTGATTTTCTTACTTAATCTTCTCAATTCTAAATCATTCCTTTAATACGCTTTGGATATCTGCAATACTTTAATAAAACATTGTTCACGAAATATTACAAAAATCTAAAAATTCACAAAGGCGCGTCGTGACGACGCGCAAAATTCCACTAGTTCTTCCTTCACGAGGTCGAGGCCGAGAGTGCTTATCTCTCTTTCTCCGCTTCCAACCCAGTCGATCGTCCTCAACTATTCTCTACTCCTTGCGTGAGCAACACTAGTTGCTACTCCCTCCGTTCCAAAATAGATGACTTCCATTTGTCTAGATACGGTTGTATCCGTATCTAGACTTGTTATACATCTAGATACATTCGTATGTAGACAAATGAAAGTCATCTAATTTGGAAGAGAGGGAGTACTTGCTAGCACATGACGCCGTACAGCCAGGCTTCCTCGACGGCTGCCTCACCATCATCGGCATCCTCGGCCTGATGTGTCTCCTCCTCTGCTTCATCTCCTGCATCCTCGCCAGCTATGAAGCGATGGAGGAGGCCCAGAACGAGGCCGTTGGAGACCAGGCGGGAGGCAGTGGCCAGGCCGGAGGCGCGGCGGTTTGAAGCTCCATCGCCGCCTGCAACATCCCGGCCGCTGGTATGTCCTCGTGTTGTAATTCTTGGATCTGAAGTTGGGGTTTAACTTTTCGGATGCTTTACCAACCTGTGTCTCTCATCGATTTCCTCAGCGTCCCATAGAAGATGCATCCTGCCGGAGGAGGAAGATGAAGCATTTTGCAGCCGCCACCTTCATAGACTTGTAGGATTAGAAACTGGCCAACCTAGCTTACCCATAGCAGTGGCCCTTATGTGTTATTTTCTGGCTTTGTCTTGATCATGGACGCCCCACTTTATCATCTGCGTTATGTTTGCTCTTAGAGGAGATTTTAATATATTCAGTACAAGCACTTGAGTGTTGGATGTTATGTGACTCTATTATGTGAACGACTTCTTAACGGGAATATGATCTTGTCTGCGTTCATCCATTGTTCTTCTGTTCTTGGTACAATTTTTTTTAGGTGTTTTCATGGTACAAATTTACAGTTATTTTTTTTTTGCCGTGAGAAATTTGCTGTCAGTCTTACCTTACGCGTTCGAATACGTATGAGCCCATGTAGATGTAGTCACTATAGCTTGCTGCAGCCAGGCAGCGCGACAAATCACCCGCTGAGCACGCGGAGCCACGACGCTGTTCCAGTTTCAGACTGAACTCGTGTGGGAGCAGAGCACGGTTGTTCGACGGCAGTGCACGGCGGCGCGGTCAATCGCCACTCGCCGGACACCGTGTGTCCTGCTAGCAGGTTGGTACTCGCATGACAGTATAAGGGCATCGGCGTAGAACAACTCATGAGAGTTCACGTTATGATTGGTCAAGCTCTCTTGGGAGATTGGATCAACTCTGCAATGAGTTGCAACCAGCTATGTTTTCTGAAGCTATTTACAGAGACTGTTATATGGGCCAAATTAGATCCTTGGACCAAATCTGTTATATGCTAGCTACAGAGACTCGCTCTACTATATGGTATCGAGCTCAAAGGTTTGTGCAACTTATCTACCAAGCCACACTTTTTACTTCGAGATAGCGCATTCCAGTATTCCACACTTCTTTACTTCGCTATAGAAGTAGGATCCCAGCCCACAATACAATCAGTAGTTTACTTAACTGATATAAAGAGTTTCCCCTGCCTGCCCCTACTATCAATTGATAATACTGTTATGAGTTTGGAGCATTGGCAACTAGTAGGAGAGGTCCTATACTACGCAATACGCGGACGGTGCAGAGCTCCGCGTACCTGAAAGATCGATATGTCGACTAGAGGGGGGGGGTGATTAGGCGACTACCAAATTTTAATTCTTTTTCGATTAATTAGGACTTGAGCAAAGTATAACAAGGTTGACTAGATGTGCACTAGGTGATAGCAACCTATGTGATACAAGCAAGGTAAACAAAGTAGCGGAAGCAACAAGTAAAGGATAGAGGTAACCGCAAAGTGGAGACACGGAGATGTTTCCCGTAGTTCCTTCCCAAGGGAAGTACGTCTACGTTGGAGGAGTGTGGAGCCACCTAGGCGCTCCAATAGCACGGATGTGCTCACTCTATTCTCCGTGAGCTTCACCCGTGGGGGTTTGGCTCATTCACTATGAGGTCACCTTGATGGCGTTGACCAAGCCGGTACACAAAGGTCGGGGAACTCCACAATGAGTTGGAGCCTCCCAACAATGCCTCGGACTTCCTCCGAGACTCACAAAGGCACCTCGAGTTACAAGCAACCCAAGATGCAAGTTCCACACTATCCGTGTGGGGGGATTTGAAATTCCTTCGGTGGAGACGTAGATCTAGACCTCCTCCTTCACTCCACAAAGTATCAAGAGATTTGGGTGGTTGGAGTGGGAGATCTTAGTAGGTTGAAGCTTTCATCAATGGAGGAGAGAGAGCATAGGAAAACTTAGTCTTCAAGTGGGGAAGAAGACCCCTTTAAATAGCTCCTCCAAAAGTGGCCGTTGCACAGCCAGAATTCCCGCGGCGGTAGTACCGCTGGGGGCAGCGGTAGTACCGCTGCCCTTCTTCGTCTTCAATTCAAACGGCTCGAAATTCTGGAGCCCGCGCCTGTCTTCAAAGCGGTACTGCCGCTGCGGTACCGCTGCGGCTACCGCCCATCGCAACAGAGGGTGGAAATCAGCGGCACCACGGGCGGTACTGCCGCTGCATAGCGGTACCACCGCTAGGTCTGGCGGTACTGCCGCGCGCTGGCGGTACTACCGCCCGTACCGCTGGAGCCACCGCTGATGGAAACAGAAGCTGAAAAACGGCGGTACCTCCAGCGGTACCGCCAGCGGTAGCTGGCTGAGCTTGCGAGGAAACCCTGCGCAGCGGTACTACCGGCCCTCCTGGCGGTACTACCGCTGCCTGGAGCAGAAAACTGCTAAGAGCAAATTGCAAGCTCTATTCGATGACGCTTATATCAGAAATTCCTGGAAGCTCAAAATACATCGTTAGATACATAATTGTGTTATCACTAACACCAAAACATCATCTAGGGAAGATGCACTTTCAATCTCCCCCTTTTTGGCGTTAGATGACAACACAATTATCGCAAGGCAAAAGATTTGTAAAAGATAGACGGAGCTCCCCCTAGACATGTGCATTATTCATGAAATGCTTTTGAATGCACAAACGCACACAACCTAGGATCAATGCTCCCCCTAGCTTTTGCAAACTTTGCAAATAGTATAATATAAAGAGCTTGCAACAAAGAATAAGACATGAACAAAGATAATAAGCTAAGCAATTAAGGTTCACATGTCTTACACCACATGGAGAGATCCATAACTGAAAAATAAAAAGTGTTCACAAGCATAAGAGAAACAACACGAATAAAGAACAAGCTTGTGACACACAACCCTTGCGAAACCCCGTACGAGAGCCTACTAGATATCTCTCCCCCTTTGGCATCGAGACACCAAAAAGGGAAAGACCGATGCTAACGCCCCAAGGGTCACTCGAAACCGAACGGAGGCTGCTGAGAGGTGACTTCATCTTCTTCATAATCTGCCCAAGTGATCACCTGCCCTGCACTGTCCTGAGCTTGCCACTCCTCCCATGGAGTGATGTTCTTCTCCGAACCGGACTGCACTTGCTCTCCTTGAGCACGGCGGTGAGCAAATCAGCTTGGCGAGCCTTCTGCTTTTTCATAGACATCATATTGGTTCCTCTCAACTTTCTTGGTCAGCTTGAAGAGCTTCTTCATAGAAGTGCCATCCAATGGAAGGCCCTTCCTTGGTAGTGTGAGAGGGACCGGCTTCATCAACAACTTCTTTGCTTTCTTCTTCGGATGGGACTTGATAAGGAGCCGCTTACTCTTGTGGGAACCCAATCTCCGCATCCCCAAGCTCCTCAAGCAAACTTTTCAATCCACTTCCAAATGATGATGCGCATAATGAGAGGAGCAAAGCGATGTTCTTCTTCTTGATAATGACTCCCAAAGTTCATGCCAAATGAAATCCATGACATCCAACTTCTTCCCTTGCCTTGCATCTCCCTTGTGAGGAGCATGATTCTTGAGAAACCATGAATTTCATCAATGTTGCCCACCTTTGGGTTGATTGTCTCGCGATAAATCCGGTGCATGATGTCCCAAGTGGGAAAAAGTCCCTTGGACTTGCCAACCTTCCACTTCTCAGCGCTCTCCGGGTCATATAAGGCAAGAGCTTCTCCACTTCTACAGCCTGCACCCCCGTATGATGGACACGGAAGTGAGTATCATCAAAGTCGTCGTAGAGGACGGAACCAAACTCCTCATACTCAAGCATCTGAGCAATTTCAGACCACTTCTCGTCAAACTTCTTATCCTTGTCATCCATGTGATGGTGCGCTCCGTCTCATTTCCAAAGTGAACGTGGCTAGAACTGAGCCACAAGCTTTCATCAAAATCTTGTTCCAACTCCATCATGGGGAGAAGCCCAAACTCCTCACAAATGGCAAGAGCTTCTCCGAAGTAGTCACTCTTTTCCCTCATATGATCCATATTAATGTGGTGCTGCTCCACATAGTTCTCCACCGGCTTCTTCAACAAGATCTCATTGTAGCATTGTTCTTGGAACTTGTTGTGAAAGAAGGATTGTTGCCCCGAATGGAGGGAATTTGATCCATCCTCTCAATCACATAGCAATTGACAGCCCGCTTGACCGCAAAATCCTTGTCCGACATCTGACTAGCAGTCTTGGTCCTCTTGGGCAGGGTCTTCTCCGGAGGTGGAAACCTCCGGCGAGTCACGGGAACCCCATCAATCTCATCTTGAATCTCATCACACCATCGGTCCTTGGTTTCTTGCGCCCAACAGACTTGGTGCGACCACAGACGCACTACCTGTGAATAGCATGGGAGGGGCAAGCACATAGGTAAGAATGCACCATTTCATTATTTTGGAGAAAAAGAGCACATGTCTACAAAATTGTATGAAATTAAAACTAGAGGGAGAGTGCCAAATCTAGTGTTGGAGATGTAACAAGAGGTAATATTATGGCTTAAAAAGCACTAACATTATCTAGGGTTACTCCTCTAAATCTAGGAAGAGGAACTTTCAATCTAGCCACAAATTTCGCAACAAAATGATAGACAAGGTTCTAGATCCACAAATACACACATCTACCTACTCAATCTACCACGAATCCAAGAGGAACACCACTAATTTCATCTCTATCCATCAACTAGATGAGAGAGAGGGATAGGGCATACCGGAACTCATGGCGGAGGATCGAGGAGGAGGAGAGGTGCAGGAGGCGTCCCAAGCGTGGAGGAGAAAGCTCCGGGCCTGGGAGGGCTCCTTCTCGGCGGAGGAATGGCCGGCGGCGGCGGGATCTTGGGAGGAAGAGGGCACGGGGAGGAGAAAGAGTGGGAGAAATAACCCCCACTCGAGTTGGCCCCGTGCCTTATCCAGGAAAAATCCCGCGAGCGGTACTACCGCTCGATCCAGCGGTAGTACCGCCCCTGGTAAAAACAGGCCCAGTGGCGATACCGCGCTGCACAGTGCTGTGAAGCACGCGCAGCGGTAGTACCGCCAGGGTGCCCGGTAGTACCGGCGCCTGGGGAAAAATCAGCTGGGGCTCAAAAATGAGCCCCGAAGCCGATTTGACCGCCGTTTCCGACCATCCAAACAACCAAGAGCATGAAAAAGGCATTTTTAGAGAGAGATAGGGCTGTTTTAAGAAAGAGTGTTGGCTTGGGATAGACAAGTAGCTGAGAAGGAGAAGAAACTCAAGTTTGCAAAAACCAAACTTGAAGACCCAAGCTTGAGTTCTCTCCCCAAAAAGAAGTCTAAAAACCAAATAAGATCCAAATAAAACCAACTCCTCAAAAGGAGGAGGGCGGTGGCCTAGGCCACCATGTATGAGCAATTATCAACCCAAAACCGCGAAGATATATCTTGGGTTTAAGGCCAATACTCATCGTTTAAGCACAATTTGTCACCGGAGTGACCAAATAAAGCACGAATTGTCTATGTGCGCATAATAGAAGTAGTGTTGACTCATGAGTTGAGCTACACTCCCCCTATGTCCATGCATGCATCTAAACTAGTTACGATGTCTACTATGGGTACTTGTGCAAGGCGGTCAAGCAAAGTTGCTCGCATCAATGACATTTAGTTCATTCCTCAACTCTCGAAATCTTGGTTCATCAAGGGCCTTCGTGAATATATCCGCAAGTTGATCCTTGGTTCCTACAAAAGAAAGGTCAATGTTGCCCCTTTCCACGTGCTCCCGGATGAAATGATGACGAACTTCAATATGCTTCGTCTTGGCATGTTGCACGGGGTTGTGGGCGATCTTGATAGCACTCTCATTGTCGCAAAGGAGAGGCACCTTGGTGAAGTTAATACCATAATCCTTCATAGTTTGAACCATCCATAAGAGTTGAGCACAACAACTTGCGGCGGAGATGTACTCGGCTTCGGTGGTGGAGAGAGCAACACAATTTTGCTTCTTGGAAGACCAACACACCAAGGAGCGGCCAAGAAATTGACAACTCCCGGATGTAGACTTCCTATCCTTCTTCTCTCCGGCATAATCAGCATCCGAATACCCCATAAGATGAAAGCTTGAACCCTTGGGATACCAAAGACCAAAGTTTGGGGTATGAAGCAAATATCGAAAGATGCGCTTAACCGCCACTAAGTGGCTCTCTTTGGGAGCCGCTTGATACCTTGCACACTTACCCACACTAAACATAATATCCGGTCTAGATGCACAAAGATAAAGCAAAGAACCAATCATAGAGCGATAGAGTTTTTGATCGACATCGTTACCCTCGGTGTCGGTGTGGAGGTCGACGGAGGTGGACATGGGTGTCTTGTAAGGTTTGAGCTCCGTCATCGTGAACCTCTTGAGCATGTCTTGGGTATATTTGGCTTGATTGATGAAGGTACCTTCCCTATATTGCTTCACTTCAAATCCTAGGAAGTACTTCAACTCCCCCATCATGGACATCTCAAATTTGCTTGTCATTAGCTTTGCAAACTCATCATTGAAAGCATTGTTAGTAGAACCAAAAATGATGTCATCTACATAGAGTTGGCATATGAAAAGATTGCCACCCACCTTCTTGGTAAAGAGGGTGGGGTCAATAACACCAACTTGGAATCCACGGTCTACAAGAAACTCTCGAAGGTGCTCATACCACGCACGTGGGGCTTGTTTAAGGCCATAGAGTGCCTTGTCGAGCTTGTAAACATGGTCCGGATGGTTGGGATCCTCAAACCCGGGAGGTTGCTTAACATATACCAACTCATTAATAGGACCATTAAGGAAAGCACTTTTAACATCCATTTGTTGCAATTTAAAGTTATGATGAGATGCATATGCAAGCAAGATGCGAATAGATTCAAGACGAGCAACGGGGGCATAGGTTTCACCGAAGTCAACACCTTCGACTTGAGAGTAGCCTTGTGCCACCAATCTTGCCTTGTTTCGAATGACAATGCCGTTCGAATCTTGCTTGTTCTTGAAGACCCATTTGGTGCCGATGACGTTCTTGCACCCATTTGGCCTTGGCACCAACTTCCACACCTTGTTGCGCTTGAAGTTATTGAGTTCTTCATGCATGGCATCAATCCAATCATGATCTTCAAGAGCTTCATACACCTTCTTGGGCTCGATGAAGGACACAAAAGCATGGTTGGTGCTAAAGCTTGCCAATTGTTTTCTTGTGACGACCTTGCTTTGGACACCTCCAAGAACTTTGTCCAATGTATGCTCTAAGCGAGTTAATTTTTGCTCTCTTCGCAATTCTCTTCTCTTCTTGGTCTCCTCCGAAGTTTCTTGAGAGATGACTTGATCATTTCCTTCATCATCGGAGTCATGTGCATTGTTTTGATCTTGAGCTTGATCTTGATGAGGACCACCTTGATCTTGTTCTTGATCATTGTCGTGTGCACCATCTAGAGCTTGGTCTTGAACATCAAGTTGTGGAGAGGAACCACTAGGTTGATCTTGTTCTTGACCTTGCTCACTTGTTTGAGGGCTCGGAGTTTGTTCTTGGTTACGGGGAGGATCTTGAGTTGGTGATGGTATGACTTGAGGAGGAGCTCGAGGAGGATCTTGAACTTGAGGAGGATCCTCTTCAATGGGACGAATGTCCCCAATTGCCATCCTTCTTAGAGCGAGCTCCATAGGTACATCACCTACAACATTAGGATCAACTTGCCCCACTTGGGAGCCATTATCCTCATCAAACTTCACGTCACTAGATTCTTCAACTTGACCGGTGGTCTTGTTGTAGACTCTATAGCCGTGAGAGTTTGTGGAGTAACCAACAAAGATGCCCTCTATAGATCTAGTCTCAAACTTAGATAACCGGTTACCTTTCTTGCGAATGAAGCACTTGCATCCAAAGACACGAAAATAAGAAAGATCCGGTTTCTTCCCAAGAAGAATCTCATATGGGGTCTTGTTCAATAGCTTGCGGAGAAATAACCGATTTGTTGCATGACAAGCGGTGGAGATGGCTTCGGCCCAAAAGTTAACGGAGAAGCATACTCCGCAATCATGGTCCTAGCCGCATCCATAAGAGTCCGGTTCTTCCTCTCCGCAACACCATTTTGTTGAGGGGTGTATGGAGTGGAATATTGATGAGCAATACCCTCTTCACTAAGAAACCCCTCCACGGTGTAGTTCTTGAATTCGGACCCATTATCACTTCGAATTGTCATGATCTTCTCTTGATATTGACGTTGAGCCATGTTGATGAAGTCAATGACTCTTTGTTGAGTCTCACTCTTTTCTTGAAGAAATAGACCCATGTGTATCTTGAATAGTCATCAACAATCACCAAGCAATACTTCTTCCCACCAAGACTATCATAAGATAATGGACCAAAAAGGTCCAAATGAATGAGCTCAGAATCTTGTTGGTGGTAATCTTCGTCTTTGGTGGATGGGCTTCTCCATGTTGCTTTCCTAGAACGCATGATCTACACACACGATCTTTGGAAAACTTAATATCGGTTAGTCCAAGAATGTGATTACCACTTTGAAGATCATGGAGTGTTCTCATATTGGTGTGGGCTAGTCGGCGGTGCCAAAGCCAACCCACATCAACTTTAGCCATTAGACAAGTCGCGGCCGACATGCTCTCTTTCGAGAAATCAAGCACATACATGCCGTACTCGACATGTCCAACAAAGACTACTTTAAGAGATCCCTTCACGGTGATGATCACACTCTCGTCATCAAAATAACACCCATAACCACTTTTAGTAAGTTGATAGACGGAGAGTAAGTTGTAACCAAGGGACTCAACGACAAGTACATTCTTGATAGAGACTTCTCTAGCAACAACGACCTTGCCTCGTCCCAATACCTTAAGCTCGCGGTTGTCACCAATTTTGACTCGTGAATATTGAGGTAGAGGAGGTTCAATATCATCCACCAAGTCAATGCGTCCGGTCATGTGTTGGGATGCGCCACTATCCACCGTCCATCGACCCGCACCGGACGCCACACCCTACAAGGAATCAAGTCTTTGATTTAGGTACCCATTTTTCGATGGGTCCTTTCTTGTTAGTCACAAGGGTCTTAGGAACCCAAATAGCCCAATGATAATCATCACCATAAGAAGAGCCAACATATTTAGCATAAACATGACCATCTCTAGATTTCATAAGAACATAAGATGGGTTATATTTGCCGGCAAAGTCATTATGGGTAGGAAGGTCCCTTGTGACCTCACCACCCACAATGGTGTTGGTCTCCTTCTCTTTAGCCAACTCCCCCTCCTTCACAAAGATAATAGCTTTTGAAGAGGGAGAAGACTTCTTCTTCTTCTTGTTCTTCTTCTTTGACTTGGTAGAGAAACCAAGTCCTTCTTTTCCAATTTGATCCTTTTGATTGCTCAAAAGGTCATTGAGGTTCTTTTCTCCTTGGGCACAAGCCATAATGCCCTTCTCAAGTTGAGATTTCAACTTAGCATTCTCTTCAACAAGGTTAGCATGCTCACAACAAATAATAGATTTAGCAATAATTTCATTTGATGTGGAAGCAATAACTTCTTTCACTTGTTGACCTAGGAATTGATCATGAGACTTCTCAAGTTTGGCAAAAGACTCTTTGAGGGTTTTGAGTTCCTCATCAAGTCTCTTGTTTTCCTTCTCAAGTCTAGCATGTTCAATGCCTAGCTCAAGCTTCTCATTCTTATAGACTTTAGAAGTAGCAAGAGCATGTTCATGATCCTTTTTAACTCTAGACATGTCAATAGCATAGGATTCCTCGGAATTAGATAGGGCCTCCTCAAGGGACCTTCTACGAGTTTGCTCCTTTTCAAGAGCAATAGCGAAATCCGCTATCTCATTAGCATAGTCAACCTCACGGTTTGCCATGCCCGAAATGATCTCCTCCTTTTGATCTACAAGAGAGTTAGTTTCCTCAAGTTGCTCCAAAAGAGCATCAACATTCACTTTGTCTTCTCCTTTAAGATTGCTAGCCACACGTCCACCTCATTTGGACTTTGGGGCTCCTTCACAACATTCTCTACACAATCCAATAAGGAAGGAGGTGTAGAGGCAATAGGTTTAGGAGAAGGAGTTACCGAGGTGGCTTTTGCCATGAGACATGTGTAGGGAATGGACTCATTTTCATTGGGGGATTCAAATAGGGATGACGGTGTAGAGGAAGGTGTAGCTATGGCAATGCGAGCGGTAGCTACAACTTCATCTTCATCTTCATCACCGGACGTGTATTCTTCCAAAACTTTTCTATCTTGAACACACAAGGCATTGGTAACCCTCTTCTTCACGTAGTTCTTGTTGCCGTTGCCCTTGGACTTGTCTTTTCTCACAAGCTTGCCATTGTGGTCCTCTCGATTCTCCCAAGGACAATCGGCAATGTAGTGATTGAGATTACTACAATTATAGCAAGTCTTTGGACGGTCTCCTCTTGGTCTTGCAACGAAGTTCTTCTTAGCAAAAGGTCTTGAAGATCTCTTGGAACGGTTGCCCCAATAGGCTCTTGAAGCAAGAGCCATGTGCTCACAATAGTCTTTCTTGATGTCCTCCGTATCCTCCTCTTCACCTCCATGTTCAAACTCTTCTTCACTAGTGATGGTGGTGGACTTCAAAGCGACATTTGGAGATTGTCCCGCAAGTCCCCTTTGCCGAGCTTGAGCATGAATAGAGCTCTTGACAACCATCCCAATGGATACAAACTCGTTGAGCACGGTGTTGGAGTCAAGTGTTGAGAAGTCCGGTCTTGATCGAATGGTTTGAGCTAAGCCTTGATTTGAGGGAGTGATGGCCTTGAGAAATTTGCGCTTGATCCAATTATCACTAATCTTCTCAAAACCGAAATCATTCAAGGTGATGGCAAGAGCGGAGAGTCTTCGATAGAGATCTTCGGGGGTCTCATCTTCATTCATCACAAACTCATCGGCTTCATCTTGAACCGCTTCATACTTGGAAAGTTGAATGCTTTTGTTCCCCAAGAACAAGTTATGAAGATTCTCCCAACATTGCTTTGCCGTCGTGCACATACGGATATGCGTGCGATAAGTTGGGCTTGCGGCCGTTTGTATCATGTGCATGGCGGTGGCGTTGAGTTGATGATTGGCCTTCTCCGTTGGAGTCATGTTGTGTGGGTCTTGAGGATGGAAGCCTTGCTCTAAAATGTCAATCAAGAAAACACAACAACTAGACATGTGTGAACGCATAGAGAATTGCCAATTAGGAAAGTCTTTTGGATCAAGCTTAGGAGGTGCGCCCATATTGGCGATGTGTGGCGGAGAGACGTGTTGGTGGATTGTGTTATACACTTGTTCCGGTGGAACATTAGCATACACCCCCGGCGGCTTCCTTGGGGTTGAGTTACCATCCTCGGAGTTCTTTGTTTCGGGATTGGCTTGCGCCTTTCCGTCCGCATTGACAATACCCGTAGAAGGAAGAGTATCTAACTTCCCGGGACATTTTCCAAGGAGGGTAAATCAACCTTAGGAGGATCCGGTTTCCCTAGGAACTCCTTGAACATTTCTCGCATCGATTCCTTCATGCTTATGTTGAGGTTGGTAGTGATCTCGGTATTGAGATTCGATATCTCACTCTTGAGTTCACTAACAACCTCACCAAAGCGTTCATTAGTAACCGATGCGAGAGGGTCCACGACGTCCGACATATTCTCTTAGGCGGTGAAGCCTTAGATAAGAGACGAGGCTCTGATACCAATTGAAAGATCGATATGTCGACTAGAGGGGGGGTGATTAGGCGACTACCAAATTTTAATTCTTTTTCGATTAATTAAGGCTTGAGCAAAGTATAACAAGGTTGACTAGATGTGCACTAGGTGATAGCAACCTATGTGATACAAGCAAGGTAAACAAAGTAGCGGAAGCAACAAGTAAAGGATAGAAGTAACCGCAAAGTGGAGACACGGAGATGTTTCCCGTAGTTCCTTCCCAAGGGAAGTACGTCTACGTTGGAGGAGTGTGGAGCCACCTAGGCGCTCCAATAGCACGGATGTGCTCACTCTATTCTCCGTGAGCTTTACCCGTGGGGGTTTGGCTCATTCACTATGAGGTCACCTTGATGGCGTTGACCAAGCCGGTACACAAAGGTCGGGGAACTCCACAATGAGTTGGCCTCCCAACAATGCCTCGGACTTCCTCCGAGACTCACAAAGGCACCTCGAGTTACAAGCAACCCAAGATGCAAGTTCCACACTATCCGTGTGGGGGGATTTGAAATTCCTTCGGTGGAGACGTAGATCTAGACCTCCTCCTTCACTCCACAAAGTATCAAGAGGTTTGGGTGGTTGGAGTGGGAGATCTTAGTAGGTTGAAGCTTTCATCAATGGAGGAGAGAGAGCATAGGAAAACTTAGTCTTCAAGTGGGGAAGAAGACCCCTTTAAATAGCTCCTCCAAAAGTGGCCGTTGCACAGCCAGAATTCCCGCGGCGGTACTACCGCTGGGGGCAGCGGTAGTACCGCTGCCCTTCTTCGTCTTCAATTCAAACGGCTCGAAATTCTGGAGCCCGCGCCTGTCTTCAAAGCGGTACTACCGCTGGAGGCAGCGGTACCACCGCTGCCCAGCGGTACTGCCGCTGCGGTACCGCTGCGGCTACCGCCCATCGCAACAGAGGGTGGAAATCAGCGGCACCACGGGCGGTACTGCCGCTGCATAGCGGTACCACCGCTAGGTCTGGCGGTACTGCCGCGCGCTGGCGGTACTACCGCCCGGTACCGCTGGAGCCACCGCTGATGGAAACAGACGCTGAAAAACGGCGGTACCTCCAGCGGTACCGCCAGCGGTAGCTGGCTGAGCTTGCGAGGAAACCCTGCGCAGCGGTACTACCGGCCCTCCTGGCGGTACTACCGCTGCCTGGAGCAGAAAACTGCTAAGAGCAAATTGCAAGCTCTATTTGATGACGCTTATATCAGAAATTCCTGGAAGCTCAAAATACATCGTTAGATACATAATTGTGTTATCACTAACACCAAAACATCATCTAGGGAAGATGCACTTTCAGTACCCCTCCGCCCCAGCGCAACACTATTGGGCTCGGCCCATTACCGGCAGACCGTTTCGCTTCATTTTTTTCCCCTGTTTCACTACCTTGGACGGAACAGTCATTCGGAAGATAATAATTTAATAATATGGACACACTTTTGGAAAAGAAGAGACCTTTTTCATTTGGAACCATTTTCAAAAATGAATAATTTTTAAATTTGGAACCATTTTCAAAATGGAACCATTTTTAAAAAATGAACAATTTTAAAATTTGGAACCATTTTCAAAATGAACAATTTTCAAATTTGGAACCATTTTAAATTTGGAACCATTTTAAAATTTGGAACCATTTTAAAAAATGGAACCATTTAAAAAATGAACAATTTTCAAACTTGGAACCATTTTTAAATTTGGAACCATTTTAAATTCGGAACCATTTTTAAATTCATAACCATTTTCAAAAATGGAACCTTTAAAAAAATGAAGATTTCCAAATTTGGAACCATTTTTAAATTTGGAATCATTTTAAATTTGGAACCATTTTTAAATTTGGAAACATTTTCAAAATGGAACCGTTTTCAAAATTGAACAATTTTCAAATTTGGATCCATTTTAAAATTTGGAACCATTTTAAATTCGGAACCATTTTTAAATTGGGAACCATTTTGAAAAATGGAACCATTTTAAATTTGAAACCCTTTTAAATTTGGAACCATTTTTAAATTTGGCCCCAATTTTATATTTGAAACCATTTTAAATTTGGAACCATTTTCAAAATAGAACCATTTTACAAATGAATCCAAATTTGGAACCATTTAAATTCGGAACCATTTTTATATTTGGAACCATTTTAAAAAAAATGGATCCATTTAAAAAATGAACAATTTTCAAACTTGGAACCATTTTTTAATTTGGAAGCATTTTAAATTCAGAGCCATTTTTAAATTCGGAACTATTTTAAAAAATGGAACCTTTTAAAAAAATGAAGATTTTCAAATTTGGAACCATTTTTAAATTTGGAATCATTTTAAATTCGGAACAATTTTTAAATTTGGAAACATTTTCAAAAATGGAACCGTTTTCAAAATGGAACCGTTTTCAAAATTGAACAATTTTCAAATTTGGAACCATTTTTAAATTTGGAACCATTTTAAAATTCAGAACCATTTTTAAATTGGGAACCATTTTAAATTTGGAACCATTTTTTAATTTGGCACCAATTTTAAATTTGGAACCATTTTAAATTTGAAACCATTTTCAAAATAGAACCATTTTAAAAAATGAACATTTTTTAAATTTGGAATCATATTTAAATTTAGAACCCTTTTAAATTTAAAACCATTTTTAAATTTGGTAACATTTTCACAGAATGGACAATTTTCGAAAAACAATTTAAAAAAAGAACGAAAAACAAAATAAGAAAAAGGAAACGAAAACAAAACAGAAAAAGAAAAAGAAAAAGATACGAAAAAGAAAAACAGAAAATGAAAAAGAAACGAAAAAGAAAAAGAAAAAAAACTGTGCGGCGCGGTCCGTCGGCAGGGACGGTGAAAGGACAAGGATGTCGCCTAGAGGGGGGGTGAATAGGCGATTAAAACTTTTCCGGTTTAGGCTTGATAATTGCGGAATAAAACTATGCGTTTAAATTAACAAGCGAACAACCTAAATAAACTAGGCTCACCTATGTGCACCAACAACTTATGCTAAGCAAGACAAGCAACTGGGTGATAGCAATATAGAATACTTCAAGCACGAAGTCTATCACAATGTAAAGTGCATAAGTAAAAAGCTCGGGTATAGAAATAACCGAGCCAGGCGGAGACGAGGATGTATTCCCGAGTTCCTCCTTGTTAAGGGAGTACGTCTCGTTGGAGAGGTGTGAACCAACACAATGGTTCAACAACCACAAAGGTTTCACCTTCTTCTCCGATGAACCGCACAACAAAGGTTTGGTTCACCTTCCACTATCGGAATCCTTCGAGGCGAAAATCCGGAGCCTTTCAACAACGATCCGGGGCACAACCCACAACGGGATTGGGGGCTCCCGAACAGCTACAAGTGACCACCAAGGGTCTCAACCACCACACGAGCGTCTAGGGTCCAAAAGCCCAAGAGTAACAAGTTCACAAGCTTTCAACTTCCACGAATCCTCGTGGAGAGCACACCGATGCACCAAATGCAAAAGGCAAGAGCACAAGTACTCAAATCCTTCACTCTCAAATCCCACCACAAGCAACTAATGCTTATGGGGGGAGAAGAGAGGAAGAACAACGAAGAACACAACAAATGGAACTTCAAGATCAAGATCTACTAGGTTCCCCTCACTTAGAGGAGGAATGGATTGGATGAATATGTAGATCTAGGTCTCCTCTCAATTTCCCTCAAAGATATGCAAGAATCATGGAAGGGAATGAGAGGAAGGCAAGCTTTTTCCAAAGACCAACAATGGAGGAGAGAGGGGAGAAAAACTTGCTCAAGAGATGTTTTTAAACCAATGGGGAAGAAAGCCCCTTTAAATAGGTCCACTAAAAATATGGCCGTTGGCAGTTTTTTCCGCGAGCTGCGCTTGAGAGCCGGCCTGGGCCGGGCAGGCGGCCGGCCTGGCAACCGAGGCAGCCGGCCTGGGCCGGGCAGGCGGCCGGCCTGGCACCCGATGCAGCCGGCCTGGGAGCCGGCCCGCGCAGAAATAAAACTTCTGAAATTCATATCTTTTTCAATAAAATTCCAAATGCGATGAAACCAACTTTGTTGGAAATATTAAGGGTCACAAATATGGAGGAGATATCACACATGGGAGGTGTGGACCTTATCTCGAGAAGGGCCGGTAATATTTCCAACACCGAGAACGCAACAAGTTTTTCATCCGGACTCCGTTTTCAATGATCTTGGGCTTGCTCCGAAGATAATCACAAGCACAACACGATCATGCATATACACATCATAGTCCATCATGTGAGGAGGATAACACAAGAGGAGAGTTTGACCTCTCTACAAGAGACGAACCGGTAAAACCTCCAACATAAAAAACACCACTAGATATCCAAATGAAATCCGTTTTTGATGAACTAGAGCTTGGTATGGAGATGAACACAAGCTCTAAATTCTCACATGAATAAAAGCCAAATAAGAACCAAGAAAGGTGATATGCCAAATATGCAAATGTTTGAGCTCTCCACAAAGGTGCGATCAAGTTACTCACTTGAGAGCCCCTCTTGATAGTACGCCGTCTATCCTATAACCCGGTCTCCCACTAACACCATGAGACCGGTAAAATAGAAACCCTATCAAGATCATACCTTTGCCTTGCGCATTCCACTTGAGCTAGATGATGACGATCTTGATCTCTTCAAGTGGACCACCTTTCTTGATTGCGCTTGCTAGCACATGCTTGATGAAGACATCTCCAATTGCTCCCCCATACTCCATTATGGGAGAGACTCGCTAAGCTCCGTCTTCATGTATCCACTTGCGCTTCATATTCTTCTCTTGATATAGATGATGGCTTGGAGATAAACATGAAGTTCACTCAATCTTCTTTTCCAAGCCATGCTTGCAATAAGCTCAACTCGCCACATGACCATT
Source organism: Poa pratensis (assembly GCA_947311845.1). Lineage (NCBI taxonomy): Eukaryota > Viridiplantae > Streptophyta > Magnoliopsida > Poales > Poaceae > Poa > Poa pratensis. The sequence goes on from CAMZMU010000098.1 coordinate 16,509,737, forward strand.
TTTCATATAAACCCTTGGAAGGAACCTTGGTCATCATGAAATCTTCTAGAGTCCAACACATGAACTCCAATCTTTTCCTATGGACAAGATCTACAAGTATATCTCAATGTAAACATTAGTCAATAAGGATTGTCATTAATTACCAAAACCACGCATGGGGCAACACATGCCCTTTCAGACGGGCCTGGCCCAAGTGGAGTCGGGGGGTACGCGGAGGATGGTAACCTCCACGGTACGCGTCATATAGGTTTTCGCAACTAGTAGTACTCATTATTAAATTAAAAAAATGTAGTACTCATTATGGGCTGAGCTTACTTTGGTCTGAGAATCCAAACTACATTTTCACTTTTGGCTAATCCTAAATATGCTTAGGAAAATGCCGACCTTTCTAGAGGTCGTCTCTTCCTAGAGCGTGTAAGTCACGTACTAATCGCGCGTGTGTACTAATCGCTCGTGTACTAATCCCAGAGCGTCCCACACGATCGATCAAAGCCTGTTATAATATCCGAATGAGCGAGCGGGAGACGTAGTGATACATACGTGTTCAGGAGCCGCATGTACGTTCAAGAGTATCGGGAAGTACAAGTACAAGTGTACAACACATATATTCGAAAGTATAACGCATGTACTTTCATGTACATGTATACTAATAGTAGTACACTAGTCGCATTGATATATTTTCAATTTCATGATGGGTGTGGGCATATTTTCAAAATGGAGCGTGGGTGGGCGTACTTTTAACTTTAGGGCGAACGTACTTCCAACTTCAGGGTGGAGATACTTTCAGGTGCAGCGCGATCGCCTTTCCAAAGTACAGTGCAGACTGTACTTCCAAGTTCAGCGCGGGTGTTCTTTCAGTTGTAGTACGTATACACTAATACGAAATACAAAGTACACAAAATGGAAGTATATTAAATTGAAAATCGGAGTTCAACTGCAATAGTTTCAAAATTATAAACAGAAAAATTCGTCAAAACCTATCAATCGGGATATATTTTTGAATATCTCGAAGCGAGGAATGCATTCATGAAAACCGTTCGTATTTCAGACAAACGGTTCAAAAGTTATTTCATTTTAAAAAGGAAAACTACATCAAACCGACTTTACCATATTTGTTTCTCTCTCAGCCTCCTCCCACTTTTATTCTCTTCGCGACAATTGGTAAACATGTACATTACGCAGGTTGAAGTACATATAATATGAAAACAAAATAAAAACAAAGTACAAAAGTACACTAAAACCCACACATGGTGTTTTGACACTTGGTGAGCATGTACATTACACAGGTTGAAGTACACATAATATAAAAACGAAGTATAAAGTACACTAAACCCCGGACATGGTGTTTTGACTCGTAGATCTAAATCCACCCGTTGTGGAAAATGTATCTTAAATGCATTTCAAAATGTCAAGAAAATTCAAAAGCAAGTACCCAATTTATTCTCTCGTTGCCACACCTCCGGTAAACGATTTTACGAACCGTGGGAGCAGGTAGCTACTTTGCAGTTTGCACATGAACACGGGACAGGACCACGCATGCGCATAGGGGATGTGCGAGTACGAGAAAAGCAAAGATAAGGTGGTAAGCGACAAAATCACCTGTCTATTGCACGAGTCTATTCGTGATTGGCATTCATGGCCGTCCCTGCAAGGTCCCACTCTTCACAAAAAAATGGCTCGGAGGCGGCTGGTGGGCGCATTGAAACCGCAAGCCAGCTAGAACAAACTTCACCCCAGTGTTTAAATGCTTCGGTGGTCTCCGGCCACTCCACTCAATCGGCGTTTGTAGTGTTGCATAAAAAGTGAGCTGTGCCAAACATCACTTGGAAAAAGATCAAGGAGAGAAGACGATGAAGCTTCTCCCTGTCACCCTCGCTCTCCTGGCCCTCTTCCTCGTCGCCTCCTACCAGAATCTCACCGTGGCTGCAGGTAAATTAACCAGACCCAGGCACTCCTGCTCTGTTATTCATACTGATCCACTTCTTTAGCTATCGGGTAAGTAGGAATTGCAGGAAATCACTGATGGACAGTCTTTTTTTTCATGTGGTGCAGATGGAGATGGTGGCGTTGTTCCTGACAGCGTGTGCGACGGCAAGTGCAAGAAGCGATGCTCGCAGAAGGTGGCTGGGCGGTGCATGGGGCTGTGCATGATGTGCTGCGGTAAGTGCGCCGGCTGCGTGCCGTCAGGGCCGTTCGCCAGCAAGGACGAGTGCCCCTGCTACAGGGACATGAAATCCCCCAAGAGCGGTCGCCCGAAGTGCCCCTAGATCGACTAGGATAGCAGCTCCGGCAAGGCTCCGCTCACTCGCCGTCCGGTGCTTTCCTTCTTCCCGCTAGTGATGGTGGCGAGTGCGGTGAGGAGCAGTTAGGGATTAGTGAGCTTTGTTCTGAATAAGTAGCGTTATTAGATCTGGTTTAGGAGCAGTTCCTTCTCGCGCATCTTGTGTCCTCGACTTTGTACTTTTGAAGTGTTGTTTGATGCATAACATGAGGAATGGTTAGTACTCAGAATGTCATTCACCTCACCCAAAGTGGTCGAGATTCGATGGTTTAGCATCATGCTTTCTTTAGGAAATCTGCTGATTTCTGCGAACTTCAGCGTCTTCGCCTGTGCTTCTTTAGCTCCTGGAGAAGATCTGGTGGGCTGTATGTCCTGAACTGGCTGGCGTGCTTCGGGCCCTGTCCTGGTGGGCTTAATTTAATATGGGCCAAGTGGTCGTAGTGGAACTCTGCTTCGTCCAGTCCGACGCGTCGCTAGTGTTCTGCTCGCTCGAACCTCGGGAGCCTTTACGAGTTTTTTTTGTACGAGTTGTTGATTTTGTTCTTGAAATAGGAATTTTGCTTCTTTCAGGGTCAATCTTGGTGCGTCCAGACACGTGCACAAAGTCCATTCGACCTGTTATCGGTTCAACGAGAACAAGAACTGAAAAGTAAAACGTGGTCATGTTAATATGTTATCGCAATTCAAGTTTACATAGTTACATGGAAGCAACAACTATATACGACAATTGTGCAGAGAATTAGGCGATCTCCTACCAAAATGTATCCACAATCTCACCTGCCCCCACGTTTTCTCAAGAAAATCACCTGCCCTGATCTACGATTAGTACACGAAACAATCAACTGACCACACCTCACTCTCTTGTTTTCCTTCTCGTGTAAAACCTTAAAATAAAGTGCATCGCCTCGGCCGCTGTGTCTGGGTGCGCTGCCCGACCGATGCCCATGACACTGGTTGAAAACATGGGGAAATTACAATTTGAACAGTTGTACCTGCAATCCATTATCAGATGTCCCACTTTGAAGTTTCAAAAAATTGTGAAATAAATCATGGACATGAAATCTGTTGTGTCTTGTGCACCCACAAATGTTCATAAAAAAATATGACCATATGTGTCCTGTGCAAAAAAGACAAATAAAATGTGAATAGCGCATGATACTATTCATTTAGGTCTTTCTCTTTTTGCACATGTCATATATGGTCATGTTTTTGGATAAAACTTTGTGGGTGCTCAAGACACAACATAATCCATGTCCATGATTTATTTCGCAATTTTTTAAAACTCCAAAATGAGACATTCGATAATGGATTGCCGGTGTAGCTAATTGCAAAATATTTGGACTCGAAATATTGGGCGAGAAACGGTCGACGAATAAACCAAACGGTGGGAACGTGGCAATGCCGCCGCGGCGCCGGTGGCAATGTGGCGTTAGAGCATCTCCACCGGGGGCCTCCAAATTCGTGTCCGGCACCCCCCAATGGGGCCTCCATTGGGGGTGTCGGACATATGTCCGCCCATGTTTTCGACCGCGTCCACAGCGGCGCACCCCAAATGTCCGCCCCCCAAACGCGAGCAAATCATCGAACACCTTGCGGGCGGAAACTTGTGTCGGTCGCGGCATTCGAACTATTTTTAAAACATACAAATTTAAATTAAACCGATACAAGTTGCAAACTTAGGCTAACACGTTTGCAAACTTAGACTAACACATTTGCAAAGTAAAACTAAAACGATAACTAAAGCCTAATCTAAACGCCGCCGCTCAGGCCAGCCTCGTCGTCGTGCGCGGCCTTGGCTAAGCGGGAGCGCACACGTCTCTCCTGCCGGAGCTGACTCGCCGCCCGGCGCATGGCATCCCTCTCGGCCGCGTCTGGTTCAGCTCGTCGTGCGCGTCCCGCTCGGCGCATCTGGTTCAGCTCCTCGTGCGCCTCCCGCTCGGCGCGCAGCCGGGAGGCCGCATCCGCTAGCTCCTCCGCCTGGGCGATGAGCTGTTGCTGCGTGGGCTCCTCCGCCTGGGCGTTGAGCTGCTCGTACGCCGCCTGCTCGGCGGCCATGAAGGCGCGGCGACGCTCGTCGTGCTCCGCGGTCAGGATGGAGGCCTAGATGATTGCGGCCTCCACGGCGTCCCCAGCCGCCTCGTAGCCAAGCCTGACCTGGCGGCTTGCCTGCTCGTTGCGCCAGCTCTCAAACGAGTTGGCGGCAACCACCTGGTCAGGCCACAGCGGCGGCGGGAGCGGCTGCTGCGGCGCCTGCTGCGGCCGCGGCGGTGCCTCGTAGAGCTCCGGCGGCGGCTCCTGGCCAGGGTACGGGTCCTGCACCGGTTCCTGCTCCTCTTGCTCGTCGACGTCGACGTCGTCCACATCCGCCCAGTCGAACGACTGTTCGTCGGCGGCGGCGGCGTCCTCCTGCGCCGTGCCGTGAGCGCGGCGCGCTGCCTGGGTGAGCGTGGCCCATGAGGTGGCGAGGCGGCGAGGCATGGCTATGTGCTCAACTGGCTACGGCTGGACTATGTGCTCAAATGGCTACCGGCGAGCGTCGGTGCTGGTGTGGCGAAATAGCTGCACGGCGGGGGCCTCTTTATAGCCAGCGCAATGTCTCGGCGGGAAGCGGTGGCTCAGGGCGGGAAGCGCCGGGTGGGTGAGCACGCGTCGCGTCGGAGTTAATGGCGACGACACATCTCCGCCACTGCGCCGCTTGGGAAGCCGGGAAAGGCTGGGCGCTCAGCACGCGCCGCCGTAAATGTGAGGCGTGCGGGAGACGCATCGCCGTCCCGTCCCTTCGTCACCTGCGGAAACGCCTCGGCATTAAACACGGCGCAACGGCCTCCTGCCAAGCCCAAGTTAACACTGGCCGCGCCGCGCTGTCTCTATGACGGGCGGGCCTCCCCTGTCAGACGCATGTCCGGCCCCATGTCCGGCACCCCCCGAAGAGGCAAGAGGCCTCCAAATTTGGAGGCCTCTTCGGGGTGCCGGACATGTTTTTGCTCGGGTGACCCTTTGGGAGTGCCGCTGGTGGTGTTTTTGACCGTCCGAATCCCCAATGGGCCTTTGGAGTCACTTGGAGGCCCCGATGGAGATGCTCTTATCCACGCACGTGCAGTCACCGCACTCAACAGCTGAGAGTAACGTGAGAGGCCACGAGAGAGCAATACCCTGTCTATTTATGAACTGGTCAGACAGGACACAATGATGCAAACGTGGGCAGATAGGATACAACGATGCAGACGTGCCAAGATCTGTGACTCAGCTTCTTTCCAACAAATGAAAAGATCTGTGACTCAGCTCAGTCATAAGTGTCCGGACCCAGCTTTGCTCACGGGAAAGCTCACAACAGAGCTCGGTCATATCTCAAAACTCCTCACCATCTTTTCCACGAAGAAGCTCAGAGCAGCGATGATGCTTAGAGCAATGCAGCTCGTCCTCAGGTCCCTCCTCGAGTCTCTCTTTTTTCTTTTATGCTCAGAGCAAATTAGGTGTTGGTTAATTGTTTTGTTTCTGCTTGTTCAAATATTTTCAGTTCATGGAGGAACAAGCAAGTTTAGCTGATCATTTGTTCTCACCTATGGGATGTGGATGCAGGAGGGACAACAGCAGAGCTGCGGGAACCTTGCTACGAGGCTTCTCCACGGCGTCGTCCAACTGCCAGAGGCTAGCCGGCAAGGTGGCAGTTATCACCGGCGCGGCCAGCGGCATCGGCAAGGCGACGGCCGTCGAGTTCATCCGGAACGGCGCCAAGGTCATACTCGCCGACATCCAGGACGACGCCGGCCGCGCCGTGGCTGCCGAGCTGGGCCCGGACGCCGAGTACACCCGCTGCGACGTCACCGACGAGGCGCAGATCGCGGCCGCGGTGGACCTCGCCGTCGCGCGCCACGGCCGCCTCGACATCCTCTACAGCAACGCCGGCATCTCCGGGTCCGCGGCGCCGGCGCCCCTGTCCGCGCTCGACCTCGCCGACTTCGACCGCGTCATGGCGGCCAACGCGCGGTCCACCGTGGCCGGCGTCAAGCACGCCGCGCGCGTCATGGTGCCTCGGCGCACCGGGTGCATCCTCTGCACGGGGAGCACCACGGGCATGCTCGGCGGGGTCGCCGCGCTACCCTACAGCCTCTCCAAGGCCACGGTGGTGGGCGTGGTGCGGCTCGTGGCGGAGGAGCTGGCGCGCGCCGGCGTGCGTGTGAACGCCATCTCGCCGCACGCCATCGCCACGCCGCTGCTCGTCCGGTCGCTGGCGAGGGCGAACCCGGGCGTCGGCGACGAGGCGCTGAAGCGGATGGTGGAGAGGGGCATGAGCGAGCTCAAAGGGGCGGTGCTGGAGCTGGAGGACGTGGCGAGAGCCGCCGTCTACCTGGCGTCCGACGAGGCCAAGTATGTCACCGGCCATAACCTCGTGGTGGACGGCGGCTTCACGGTCGGGAAGCCGATCAACCTGCACCCGGCGACCTGAAAGATCCGCTGCTAGTTCGAACGTTGTTTCCATTGTGTTAACCGGACAAGAATGAATCGGTAAACGTGGTTCTCCACTGAGTGCCAAAAGAAATATCTTGTAATAATAGTACCGTCCTTTTCAATTATGCGGCTATGTAGCCTGCGATGTTATCTAAATATTAAAAAAATATACAAAAATTATGCGGCTATGTACTCCAGTTTGCAAGAATGGTAAAAACAAATCTCCTGAATTGATGCCATCGGTGAAGATAAAATTTTCCGTCCATGAAACTTAAAATAAGCACATCGCAGCCGAAGCATGTTTGATGTAAACACTAAACACGGTACTCTCAGGTACTAAATTCACCCGACAAAACTTATACACTGAATCAATTGCCATCGGAAAGACAATGCTCCTTTCTTCTCCATATTTTTGAACGGAGAAACGATCTTGGTGCAACCAAGAAACCAGTCAATCAGTCATCAATCGAAAAGCAGGAAATGGGTCGCCCTCCATGCAACAGAAAATTTCTGCTGATATGAGCCCCACCTTACATATAAGCAAAGTATCGGATTAACTGTGTGATCTAAGCTGAGCATTTCATACTCAAATAGGTGAAGAAAGTATTGTTGCTCAGAACAAATAGATGCAACATGTTTGTCGGTTCCAGACACCAGTATGGAGTAGAAAAAGAAAAAACCATGCCTACAAAGAGAATGAATTTCTGGCAAAAAAAGTCTACAAAGACAGACCAAGAGTATGCGCAAAACCCGAATACCACTCATGCCTAAAGAACGAAACCTTGTTGTCACAGATATATTACTGAAGAAACAGAATATCCTCGACACTTATCAAATAGATATTACAACATTAGAGTCGATCGGTACGCTTTGTGTCTGATCTATTCTATTTAATCTACATTACATGAGGAAAAAAACTCCTACTGTAAGCCTCAAGAGGAAGCTCTTGATCTGAATCGCTACAAAGTTCGTGAACTAATGCTCTAAGTTTTGAACCGACAAGTCATGTAAATCTTGTGCTTCTTCTGTAAGCTAGATGCTTTGTGTTACATACAAAGAAAACGGACTACTCCAACAGCAGATGCGCACCACTGCAATATGGCAGCCCACATAATAGTATCTCTACCAAAGAATTACCTATTCGTTGCTCAGTCAACGAGCTCCAATATTATAGGGGTTGGAGTTCTTGCTCAGGCCCCACCGAGTCCACGGGTCTATATGCAGCTTGACCTCTAAATTTCTTTCTCCAGAGATACAGTCCTATAAAGGCCGACAACGATAGCAAAATAACTAGCAAAATTCCAACCAGTATGGAGACGACATGTTCTTGCAACCATGACCTGTAACAAAATTTGATGGAAAGTCAATGCAAATGACATTTTGTAGGAGAAATGAAAATCAAATAGCACATCGAAACACCATTCAATCAAATCTGTTCTTGGCGAAGACAAACCCCACAATCTGGAAGAGGTGTTTCTTGGTGAAGTTGTTTGAATTTAACTTAAGCACCAGAATTTTACGAGAAATGACATTCTTCCGAACAGCACCGTAGGATATTCCTTAGATAAGGAGTGCTAGTGATACTTGATCCTTCTGAGCCACTTTGCCAGGTAACTGAGTTTCTACATTCACGTGCCGCGATTGCACAACAAAATTATGTACTAGGCTATGTTCCAAGAAAAGACAGAAGAATGACAATGATGCTACAAATTAGTGTGACGATAGCTGCAATGCAGTACCAAATGTTCGAGCCATTACACATTATCTTCGTGTTATTTTTGCTATTTATTAACTTTCATCATGTGGTTGAAGCAGATAAACGAGAATATTTTGTTTTTCCTTGTGAACTTTTACGCCTCTGTAAGTTTTGCATGTTAAACAGATCTTGCCTGGTCATTTCAACTTTCAGGTAAAGGTGTTATATTGTTTCAAGTAAACTAAAATTATTCTGGAGGAAGAGATGTCCCAACTAGAAAACGTGAATGTTTCCCAGGCACAAAATAAATAGTACACTTATTTTAAGCATTTCATTACCTTCTCGAGACAGGTTGCTGCACATTCCACTCGAGTAACTGATAACTGCCAAGATTTTGAGGCAACTGAACATGATGTTGAGTTAGCCGATAAATGATACCCTATCATATGTCAATGCAATAAATTAATCATTTGTAAATAAGAAATCTGTAATAGTCCAAAAAGGTGGAACAGTGGATGCTACCATTGCTGTTGCATTAGACATAGCATTAGAAGATCCAGCGGGGAAAATATTCCATCTGATTAGAGTAGAGTTTCCTTGGGCTGTAACATTCATAAGTCGAACCTATGTAGATAAAAGAAAAACTTCAGCTGAATCCATAAAGCATGGCCCTAGAACTAGAGCGCAATTAAGTAAATACCAAGAATATTTCTAACTCCTTACAAAACAGAATCATTCTGCAAACATAACTAGCAGAATCTTATCCTTACCTGACTGGAATCAATCTCCAGCTCTTTGGCCAACAGCTCAGCCAGCTCAAGGAGGTGAGGTTTCAGGTTTGGATAAGTAACATTTATCGACATATAAACAGTGATGAGACCAACATCAAATTCTGCAGGTAAAAGGACACAGATAGGATAAATCAAGTGCACAAACAAAACCAAAGAAATTATAGCTAAAGAAAACATCCAGAGAGCAAGATTTAGTTAAGTTTAGGACCTGGAAGCATCAAATAGCTTCCCAACTGTGCAAGCAAAAAGAATGATACCTACCCAATTGTTACAACCTATGAGTCAAAAACAACTAATATACCAATACGGAAGTGCTTTACATACGACGTTTGATGTCCGATTGATGTACGACGCGACGTGGCTAAATCTTATGTTAATTCCGAAACTGCTGGGACAACCAAGGCCATCGATGACTCTGTGATGCATGCGATGCGTGACCGTGTGTCGTACGAATATCGGATGAAAAACGGCGTACATATAACATCGCTCATACCTTTATCATCCAGCAAATAAGATATGCAAAATAAACAGAAGAAGATAAGAAGGCGCAAGCAGCTAAAGAAAAAGTACAAACCTGGCAAACCACTAGGAGCAGGAGCTGGTGAAAAATCTGCTTGTGAACCTGGATCACTTGAAGGTGCTGGTGAAGGAGCTTCACCAATATGGAGCCTCTCCCACAACTCTGAACAGTTAGTTTTCCAAAACCCAATCTTTTCATTGTGGCGGTCATAGGTTACAAGCGTATTACGAACAACGATTCCTGTCAGAGATCATTATGTTAGCTACACACGGGGAGGTTTCTAAATGAATAAAAAAGAAGTACGTTAGCCTGCACTAAATCATATAAACAGACAAAACAATCTAAAACTTGATTTATTTTCACTTTAGAGTGAACCAGGATGTTTATCACTTAAAGCAACAAGGATTCTTCCCTATAGAGAAAATGGTGACCAACAAGAGAATATATAGCAGCTAAGTTCTATAATATCAGATATTATTCCTGTCATTAGAAAAAATATATGAGTTAGTGGTCCCATATTTCGTGTCGGTTTTCAACAAGCAACAGCATTGCAGGAAGCTTCACGTGCAGGCTCAACTTCAGCCTGGTCACTCCATAAACATATGGCTATAAGTTAACTGAAATCTGGAAGTGAGACTGTTTTGGTAGCTTTTTTCTGGCTTCCTTGCAAACATAATGAGTTTAGAAGAACGGCATGTTGCTAAAAATTTCAAGTTTGCATGAGCAGACTACTGAATGAATTGAATAAGTGATGCCACGAAAAGCACCATGGAGGAACAAAAAGGAAGTTCAGATTGTAACTATTCATCTTTAAAAAAAATCAATTAAATGGAAAAAAAGCAACTGGAAACGGAAGCACGGAATAGGATGCACAGTAGCAAATTAGCAATATTAGAGCTGGTAGAACAGATATATACTAGAAATAAACAATGGACGGCATGCACGGTAATTTGTCCAAGAGGACCAATAGCAAAGTGCACGGTAAACCTTGCAGTACAAATGACGCGAATAAGAAATGCAGAAAGATTAGAATGCAAATTTCTTGACCTCTACTAAAGTTTAGTGCCTTACCCCCTAATAGAGTTGTTGGATCTTTCCCATTTTGGAACACACCCAAGCAATAAGCCCCTTCGACTTTGGAGTGCTTTATTTCAAAATTAGAGAAAGACACAACATGAGCAGACAGCACAAACAAGCAAAGTAAGCAAATGCTGCATTAAATGAATTAAAAGGCTACAACTCTATTATTTACCCGGAATAAATAATTTTCAGGTGAAAGTGAGAGCTTCTGTCCATTTCCAAATACCATGTCAACATCTGGAAATACCTCTGATAACTTGGAGACATTCCTGGAAGTAAAGTGGTGTATATTAAAACTCTATAAGAATGTTTAAGAGAACATCAGAAGCATGCAAATGAAAATAAATATTTGTTGTTAACACTGGAAATCACCTTCCAGCACCTGCAAAGCAGATGTCCTTGTAATTTGGGTCAGGGCCACGAATTTTCTTGAGCGGATGTACTTTGTTTGTCACCTATTGATCAAGAGCATAATCAGTATATCACGCTTTACCAAGAGCAGAATCACAAGTTGTTCATTTTCAAAAAAGTTAATGTAGGACCAACAATAAAAACAATGTGCGCATGAGGTGAGAAATAAGATGAAAAGGCAAGGTGCAAGTGCACAGGTGTTCCTTGTAAGCCAGAAAAAGATCACATAGCAACAACTAAGAGAACAGAAGGAGAAATAGGGACCAACATATTGGTGATGGTAAACATAAAAAGTAGCTGGCGTCAAAGTAGGGAGCAACATTTCTTCTATCCAGGGCACAACAATGGTTAACCTCCTTTGTGCAAGGTTTAAAAGTAAAAACGATAGCGAGTCCTCAACTACTATTGTTTACCATATATACCTAGAAAGATCGCATTTTTTAAGTGGTACATTGCAAAAGCACGAATGTAGAAAAACAGATTCCATAAAACAGAAACATGTCTAAGGAAAAACAAAGAACCTACAAAACGGTAAATTCCATTAAAAAAAGTAGACTGAGGGCAGGAGGATAAATCATCTCATAACTTACACCATCTCTAAAAGCTACAAAAGCTTGTTCTGGGAGGTATGCGTATGTGGTACCACTATCCAAGACAGTGCCGTGTTTATTGTCGAAGATCCTTGAGTCTAACTTCAATGCCTTTCCAGCAATATGTATTTCCTTCAACTCAATGTTGTAATATGGGCTGTTTTCATTTCGAGATTTAGTCAATAGGTGTATAGGGGTGTATCAAGATTACAATAGCAGAACATCAAACCCATCCAAAGAAAAAGGAACAAAAATCCATGTTAGTGTGCAGAATGATTTATGGTACCTGCGGACAGGGTCTGAACGTGAGAAAATCATGTCAGGAGGGGTGGGCATTGCACCAAGTACCATAGCACCACCACCAATATCCATTCCACCGTAGCACATAGAGAATGAATCACCTATGACACCCTTATCAACAAGCTGATCCATTATGCTAAGTTGACCACGGCCCAGCCCCATTATGCCATCAGCATGCTGGCTGAACAAATCCCCAGTTTCAGAATTTTCACAGCCAAAAACAGCACGCTGTGGCTTAAGTTCGCTTTCTGTGCCAAACGACACAATGTCCTCACCAAGCACCCCACTGCTGGAGCTCATTTCAGCATACTGCCTCTCATAAGTGCATTGGCTCTTATCATTATCACAAGTACAATCAACATTGCATTTTACTGGTGAATATGTACTGGAGAGATCAGGTTGAAATCTTGGATCCTGCATCAAGGAAAAAATCGGCATATTTTACGTTAACTCCCAGATATTTAATGCTTCCTCCGTCCCTATTTAGGTGGCGTCCTTGTTTTGCGTGTTTCAAGTTTGATCTTTAATTTCACCACTAAAATATGTGATAATTGTCAGAAAAATTATACCGCCGTTAAAAAAACTTTTTCCGAATACGAATCTGATGGTATAGTTTTTGTAACAAATAACACATGCTTTGTTGGTGATATTGATGGTCAAAGTTGATGCACCTAAAACAAGGACACCACCTAAATAGGGACGGAGGAGGGAGTACGAATTTACAAGCATACATAATGGTGATCTCCTAGACCTAAAGAATGAATTTTTTCCTGTATGGCATGATGTTTATGGCAGCATATACATCTTTACGTATTCTAAATTATAAAAATAGGCCAAAGCAGAGAAATCCATGCAGAGTGGCCACCCCACTTTCCTGTACACACATTAAAAAATCATCTCAACACCAGTACTTTACATGTGTCCACAGCGATTTTAGGTGATTCAATAAGCAAAACACAGCACTGAATAGCAAATGTGATTGTACAACAATGATGACATCTGCATAAATAATGATCCATCATTAGATTGCTTCAGTTGCATCAAGAGGATTTCAGAAACGGTTTTGCTAACTATTTCTAAGATACCGCTAAGGAACATCCAATATAAACACAAGATTCATGCAAGTACAAAAGGAATGAGAAGATTTTGATCGGACAGCTGCCAGTGTTGGCTAAGGAATAATTATTTCTAAGTCGACTGGGCTATAGACAATAGTCATGTAGTCTAATTATGTTTGCTTCCAGTGTTTCTGTTTCTTAACATATTGCTTTGGCCAAAATGTACTCCCTCCGTTCACAAATATAAGATGTTTTAGCTTTTTTTCTGAAACGTATGTATCTAGACGCGTTTCAGTGTGTAGGTTCACTCATTTTGGTCCATATATAGTCCACACTGAAGTATCTAAAACATCTTACAATTGTGAACGGAGGGAGTACTAAATATACAAGACTCTAAAGGAGTTTTATGTTTCTACTTATATCTCACTTAAGCTATTTTACATTGGCTGACATCTTTACATCTCACTTATGCCCCTTTGCGCTGGCTGATATCACGTTACAAATGAAATTTCCAGACTGCGGGTTATACAAGACAATGGTCTAGTGGGATTTGTCTAGAGAATGTAGTAAGAACACATTATAAGAAAGGGGATCATTTTTATTTTATTTTTTGCGTGTAGATGCATCTTCTTCTACATTCAGATAGTGACAACAGATTAAACAATGAAACAGCAATAGTAGATCTAGAATGTGGTTATTTAGTGACCAAACAGGTACCAAGACAAATTATTTGGCGCTACAAACACATTGACATGACCAAACCAAATAACAGCCAAATGCATTGTCTGTCAATTGTTCGAGAGACATTGGACCAATAACATCAGAGAAAATGAAGGGAAGTTGGCAAGCACTCTTTAGTACTAAATCCAATGGTTCGGCGGTCCAATAGAGCGACTTTTTGCTGAAACAATACCTGCCTAACAAAAGGCATTATGTTGGTTGTTAACAAGAATGGCATGGTATTCAATGAGGAATACTGAAAATCTTATTAATTAGAGTCATTAAAGATAAACCTTTAAAAGGAGCATAAAAATTAGGCTGCCTCGGTTTTAATACTCTCTGCGGGTTGAGGAAATGGCCTCGGCCCAGCTATACTCTACCCACACGAGATAACTAAACTTGAATTTAGTAATCTATCTGCAAATTACGTAGTACTGAATTCTGAGAATTAGAACTAGTTCAGCTACAAAACCACAGATTCAATTAGCTAACTTGAATGGTTCTACAACAGTTCAACGTGCGGGCGTCCATGTGCGCGAGCATCAAAATTACTCTAATCATCACACAAAGTTTGAAACTGGTAGATGAAGAGAGAAGCAGAGGAATGAAGGCCCACCTGGTGGTTGCCGCACTGCTCGCAGGTGGCGCAGGGAACGTAGGTGACGGTGCTCCCGGAGTCGACGATCAGCGCGAACTCCTGCGGGGGCGTCCCGATGTAGAGCCTCGTCGTGTAATACCTGACCAAACACGACAAAACCCAGCACCGTCAGATCCAGCAGAGCATATATATCCTACGAATTTGGTGGGAGGTAACAGGGGGGAATCACCGACCCGTTGGTGAGGAGATCGTCGTGGAGGCGCATGCGGGCGCTGGGGCGGCCTCCGTCGGCGAGCTCGCGCCTGGACCTGGACGCCGCGGCCCGGCTCGCGTTGGGGTAGGAGAGCGTGAGCGGGAGCACCAGCGGCGGGCGACCGGGGGCGGCCCGATCGGGGGATCCGGCGGCGGCGACGGCGAGGGCGAGGATGAGGAGGGCCACGGCGAGGGGCCGTAGCGAGCCGGGCGAACGGCGGCAGCCTCGGCTCGCCATGGTCGTGCCGCGCGAGGAATGGGGAGGGCTGAGGTCGTTGTTCCGAGGGGGACGACGAGGCCGAGGAGACGACTTGTTAGAGGAAGGGGGAGGGGCAATTTCGTAAATTCATGGGTTACGGCGTGATTGTCCGGGTCGGATAATATTCGTTACCGCCTACCAATGGAGGAAGCCTCGTCGGCCCCACAGGCTGGTGGGGGAAACTAAGCCATGGTTGTACTACCTGACAGGTGGGGTTCATACACCTGGGGCCCCGCAGTCGGGGGCACTGGCATGGGGCTGGATAAGATCCCGTAGCTGCGTTTTTCAGTGTGATTGGGTGAAATTTGAAAAGTTTGAAATGAATCGGCTTTCAAAAAAAATCATGATCTGGCCATTTTTCATGGCACACACACATGAGGTGCCATCATAGATTGCACGACGCTTGCAGAGGCGGTGTGGCGTCGCTCGCCTTGATGGCTCCATGAATGAGTCGAAGACCGACATGAAGCAGCCTCGCAAGATGGTTGTGGAGAGTGTTCTGCCGACGAAGGAGATGATCAGCTAGCGCGTCAGAGTCGGTGAGGAATTTCGATCCCCCAACACCCATGAGTATGTAGTCTTCACTTGTTTCTTTTACTGAAAATTTTCGTATCGGGGCACCCCTTTTTGGCATGGACTGGCTCCACTTTTGTAGGTTGTAGTCCAAAACTTGAACCCAAACGAGTTTTATCAAATTTCAGGCACGCTTGGTCCGCAGGGTTCTAAAAAATACATGAATATGATAGGAATGAATGTACAAACACAGAGGAATCTTAATAAATATGGTTAATCAAAGTCGAACGTAAGAGAGAATATAATTAGGACGTTATTATACCACTAAAGACATTTGACTATTTCTTCATGCGTAGAAATTTGAAAATGGTGTCCAAGAGGATTGTAATTTTTTTCGATTTTTTCATTAAACCAGAATAAAAGGATTTTTCCTCTTTTTGCCCTTGTTTACCCTTTGCTCTATTCATTTGAACCACACAGATGAATAGTATCAGCGTAGCGAAATTTTCTATTCCTAGATTATTCCTCCATTTTTTCTTTGAGTCGAACAAGTCCTAAGACTGTAACGTTTTCCCTTAAAACCATACTTGTGAAACAGTGAAAGTACATTACTGTCGAGAAAAAGGTGAAAGAAAAAGGCATGAGCGTGTAGGAAGGAATCCATGCATGTCAACTTGTGCCTCCTCCTGGCCTAGGCTCACGGGAGAAGCACCGTGCCGAGCCGTCTCGAGTAGCGCCTCCATCTACCACCACTACCATGGAGATTAGGGTTTGGAACGAGGACCACAGGATGTACAACCAGATGATCAAAATGAGAAGATGAGAGGTTGTCCAACATGGATCCGTGGTAGCAGGCGACGAGATCGAAGTTCACTGGCAGCGAAGCGTACAGTTGAGCGTGAGTTTTTTTTAGTGGGGTGCGACTTTATTAAAACTCAGGCAAAACTACATGAAAACCTAATGGCGGTTCCAGAAGCCACAAACGGCGACCATTATTATCAGACACAGCGCTTCTAGCAAGCGAGTGTGCCTCCTTATTTGAACTCCTAAGCTCGTGACAGAAAACGAGCTCTTCAAAATCTCTCTTCGCTTTCGTGATCTCCCGAACAATGTGAGCATAGCTTCCCATCGTTCCTTGCTCAAGGCTTGTGATCACGCTCTGGCAATCGCTTGCCACCCTAACTCTGCGGGCGTTGATGTCTCTTGCGAGTGCACACGCCTCGCGGCAGGCCAAGGCCTCTAGGGTCTCCGCGTCCGTCCTTCCGGGGAAAACAAGAGACGATGCTCCTAAGAAGGCACCCCTCTCGTCCCTTGCAACTGCCGCCACCGTCCCATGGCCGGTGTTCTTCCCAACCGCGGTATCGACATTGATTTTCACCCTCCCGATGGGCGGAGATATCCATGCCTGCACATCCGATGATGATGCAGTAACCAGCGCCGGCTTCTTCGTATCCTTGATCTGTTGGAGCAAAATGGTGAACTGACAGTTGTGCGTGAGTGCGTGATAGCTTTGAGGCGGAAGGACCTGAAGAAATGAATCGGCATTGATAAAAAAAGGTTTGGGCTGATCAAACAACGCATACACTAAGCATATTTGGGCTGATCACAAGCAACAGTATTTGGGCCGAGTTGGGCTGCGTCATCACTCATTAGCCATTTACGTCTGCCCTCACCACAAAATCAAATTTTCAAGTAGTGGGAGGATAGTGCCCTAAAAAAATGATCTTTGTTTAATATAATTGAAATATGTTTATGATAAAACAAAAATTAATGAAACACAACGATTTTGTTACTTTGATTCTAACATGTATGAGAAATAATAATGCCTAAGTTGACGCTATGAATCGTTTAATATAATTTTTTTGATTCATGCAAATATGAAACAATGACAATATTTATTCACATGGTAATTAAAATATTAAAAACTATACTAAGTCGGCTCATATAGGATCACTCCCAAGACATACTATACGATATACTAACGGTAGGGCAAGTAAAAAAAAATATTATTCACCAAAAAAGTAGTAGTCGAATATGCACGGTTACATTATGAAATGACAACTTCATTTGTGTGAATCCAAATATATGCGCCAACAACATACATATTACCTAGCCCATCTACGGAATGATTCCTATGAATATCATCCTACGTGTCAAAGGACCCACATAAAATTCCTAAGCATTACAATACTCCAACTCACTTTGAATACCTTTTGAAATAAATCGGTATGACCGTTTCGCAGCGGAGCAGCACCCAAGCGATAAATCCAGAGTATCGGTATATGAACCACCCGCCTTCCCGCGTTGACCTATCGGCATGCCTACAAGTGAGCCCTATCAAAACGAGCTGAGGGAACCCAGCCGGCTTGACGACCTAACAAAGGAGCATTAGACAATTGTTCACTTTATTTGTTTGACATATTAGTTGCATGTACATATGGTATAGAACTTCTAGTATATCTCCCTAGGTCTCTGTTCACGAAAATGATTAAAAAAAGATTAATAATAACAAGTTTGGTTCATACAACAAATGGACAACTTTATATGATTTCAATCGTCCTAGCTCGTGCTCGCCGAGACGTTTCCTTCTTTTAAACTGCCGGTTTTGTTCCGTGCCCACATTACTCCAGCAGTCATCGTGACACACGACATGAACAATCGTTGATCCTTGTCTCTTAGTTTTGTAATAAAATGTGTATTGGAACCTATATGAATTTTGAAAAGTTGATCCCTGCGACACCAAAGTGAAATGGTAGGGAAAATTGACAGGATATTTTCTTGGTAGTGTATATAAAAATGTAGATACATGTGCTTTACAGTTTGGACACCTTTGCCATGTACTCAGCTTCTTTATCTTTTTTCACGCCAGGGGCAATGGGGAAATCTGACTGTAAGTTGTTTCTATTCACGTATGTTGTACTTTGTAAGTGGTCCCTAACACTAACCCAATACGTAGCTAACTCTTATTTATACTAAACTTTTGTACTTCGTTACAATTCATTTTTCGAACTTATGATCTTAAATATGCTCATTTATCACTATTCATGATGTAATAATGTTGTTCAAATATTATATATAACGTTATTGGTTATATTATTCTAACATCATCGTTCAAAATACACTTATGTAAATATCAACAATATTAATATAAAAGTTACACCCATTTGCCAAGGCGGAGCTGGACAATATGGCGTTCAAAGGATGTCAGTGTAACTTTGAGTTTTGAAGAGTTGCTCTTGTTCATGTTTCTTTCAGCTCCTTCAATTAATCGCAGCATATTTGTTTAATTAATAATGTTAAATTCATGTAATAAATAGATCTATTTGTTGTGAACTATTTTGTGGCACTTGCTTATTTTTTAGTGTATATATACTTTGTATTTATATATTTTTTAAATATCTTGGTAGAAAGCTCCAAAATTGTACGACCTATCAGATATATTGAGAGAGTTTTCTAGTGTGCAATTAAGTATACGCGGTTATAAAATTTAGAG
Source organism: Poa pratensis (assembly GCA_947311845.1). NCBI lineage: Eukaryota > Viridiplantae > Streptophyta > Magnoliopsida > Poales > Poaceae > Poa > Poa pratensis. The sequence goes on from CAMZMU010000098.1 coordinate 16,528,748, forward strand.
TATACTAGATGATTCCCCGTGCGTTGCTGCGGGATAGCATGATTAAAAGAAAAGTCAACTATTATATTAAATTTGTTGAGATTACAAATTCACAAAAACTGAACATTTTGCAATACTAAGATGGCCAACAAAAATGTAGTATAAAACATATCCCACCCACAAATTAAAAGTGGACGATAAACTGAAGAGTTTACTCTTTAGGATAGTTTAAAGAAACTACTTATGCAATATTTCAGAATGAATCATGCTCTTGAGAATAGGCAAAGCGAGTGAGGTATGAATTGATTTCCATAAACTCTGACTTATTATGCTCCTCGCAGAACAAAACAAAATATGGAGATGTCCTCCCTTCTTAGACAGCTACTCATCCGGGCTATTCTCCTTCATCTCTACGAACTTTCACAGAAGAAAGAACTTGTGGAAGTTAACTTTCGTCTGGTTATATGTTATCTAAATACGACACTACATTAGCAATTAATAATTAGATTACTTGCCCACTGTTTGTATTACCAAAGTACAACAAAATATAGTGTACACTGAAAGATGAAGACAAATGATAAATTAACTGAGTCCGCCATACATTACTACAGATGGGGTAATTTAAATCCCCAGTCGCACACGGATGGCCCCTTCCGTCTGTATTATCCCCTATCGCTTACCCATAGAAACTAAAGCCGTGTGCGAGGTTTCGAACCGCGTTCGACGGCCAAATATTCACATACGTTTTTATTTTCTAAACCGTGTGCTACATATCGCACACGATTGGGAAAACAAAATCGCGTGCATATTGCTCTACCATCACACACGTTTTGTTTGCAGTCATCGTGTGTAATCGAACCGTGTGTCTATATACAATTGTCTCTCTATACGGTTTTAATTGCCCAATTTTCTGTGAACGGTAATTTCAAGCGACGATTGTTTCATTCGCAAAATGAAATTATGGTCCAGTTATTATTGAGCATTTCTTGGTGTAGGAGTATATGGTGATGTGGCACCAAGAAGAATAGATGACGCATCACGTGGTGGAGGACTCCTTCCAAACTCTGCGCGAATACCATCTGCGAAGGTGGTTGCGCCTCAACGTCGAGCTCAAGGGTTAAGGTGTGATGACCCACAAGTGTAGGGGATCGCAACAGTCTTCGAGAGAGGTATTTCAACCCAAACTTATTGATTTGACACAAGGAGCACCAAAAAACATTTATAAACCTTGTCAGTTGAGTTGTCAATTCAAGCACACCTGAAAGTGAACTTGCTTGACATAATTTATTAGTAGCAACGATGATATGACGGTAGTGAAAAATTGGTAAGAGCAGTAATAACAAAGTAATAGTAACGAGAGCAATAATGAGTAAAAACATCAGTAATAATAATGAAAGATGGACCTGTGTTTATAGGTCCACCAGAGGTATCTCCTCCAGATAAAATAACAAATGTTGGGTGAACAAATTATAGTTGGAGTATAAAGTTTGGCGTAGTTACCCTCTTGGGGACATTGTCGTGGAGCTCCGGTTTCTTTCGTTTTCATTCTAGTATCATCCGTGACAAGTTTGGTTCTCCTGTTATTTTTTTTATACTCAATGTGCTTATAAGAGATTTTTTCATCGCTTTGTATCGGTTCGGCCGGCTTTATTTATTAAGTGAGGCTTTTCGATAGAGAGAGATAAAGTTTGACGTAACCATTTTATTTGCATAGTAGGATGGAAAACACGGGAAGGGCGAGCCCCAAGGCGGGAGAGGCGGGCTCGGAGCTCGCTCGATCTTCCCGCCCCCATGCTCCTCACCCATGCTCCCGGGCGATTCCTCGTCATGGCTCCAGTTTCTTCGCTTTGCAAATGGGCACTCGCACGTGAGCCGTACCCGCTCTCCGGGAACACCATGGCCAGAGCGCGCTGCTCCACGCGTTCTTGTCTTGCTTCTGAATTCTGATTACTAAAATCATGCAAACTGCATGCCGCCCAACAGGCGTGTCTTGATAATACTGTAACATGCTGTTTCTCAGGCGCTCAGCTGAGTCGAGGCGAGCTGTTTCTCCGACGGCGACACCGCACGACCCGCGCCATGACCTATAAACAAATCGGCAGCCAGCAGTTGCTTGCCAAAGCCACAAACCAGTAGTCAAAGGCGGCAGGGAGCGGGCAACGTGGTCATACAATAGGGAAGATCACGGCTCCCCCAGATGCGCGGACATGGCCGTGTGGGCGGGCGTACACCGCTGGCGCGCGTGATCCCGGCGAGGGAACCTGCGTCCGTGTCTCGGCCGGGCAACGCGTACAGCTGAATGCCGACATGCCGTGCGCAGCGCGCGCGGCGGCGGCCACCGAGACTGCGTGCGGAATTTTCTCGGTCCCGGAAGGTAGAACGGCGCGCGGCGCCGACCGGCGTGGACTTGCCGCTATTGTGGACGCCATGCAAGCGTGCCGTGCCGTGCGGTGCTAATCACGCAGAATGGGATTCTTACTCGGTGCACGCGGACTCGGGCTAGTTTAACGCGCGGTCAAAGAAGGTGTCTGTGAGGCAAGTCCTGAACAAGAAGAGTGCCATCTGGCATCTTGGAGGGATTCTTCACGTAGCAGTCGGCTTTTGGAGTGAAGAAAGCAAAGGGAGGGAGAAATCATTTCAGTTTCGACAAACAAACAACAGCACTGACAGCGCAGTCAAGAAAGTACTCTTTTTTTTTGAACATCACAGATTTTATTCAATTCAAGCACATTTCAGAGTCAAGAAAGTACGTTTGGCCGGCTTGTAGTAGCAACGAGGACCTTGCAGTCAGCAGGATCGTGCTTCAAGCCGTTTGGTCGGCTTGTAGTAGCGCGGAAGGCAGCGGATGTCCAGCAGCGGACGGTTTTGCGTCCATAATATTAGCGCCTAGCGCTGTGAGGTACGATGCTTAGGAGATAAATCCGATTTTCTGTATTTATTTTTCCCACCAAAGCACCCTGATTAGCGTCTACCATTGTACCTGTCCTTAGAGCATCTCCACCGGGGCCTCCAAATGACCCTCCAAAGACCAATTGGGGGTTCGGACGTCAAAATCACCCACCAGCGGCACCCCCAATGCCTCGCACCGAGCGAATCGTGCATGGGGCGGACATGCCCTCCGACAGGGGTGGCCCGCCCGTCATACGCACAGCGCCCCACGCCCAATTCCCCTTCATCTACATTGCCACCCCGACGCCAAAATTCTGGATCTTCCGTCCATTTCCAAAACCCTTGCGCCGCCGCCGCCGCTGCGACCTCCTCGCCTTTCGCCACCATGCCGCCAAAGGCCGTCGGCCTCTCGAAACCCAAGAGGGCTCGCAAATATTGCATCGAGATGAGAGTGGCAAGAATGACACCGACAAAGTAAGCCGGCCTCACTAGCAAGTTCCGCCCATGTTTACAAACATATTTGAGATGTGTTTGTTTGTGCAGTTGAACGATGTGCTCCACATGTACGTCGAGCTGAAGATGGATCATAAGAAGGCGTACAAGTTGATGCATTGCTGGGAAGCGCTCCGCGATTGCCCCAAATGGAAGAGCCATCGCAAGGATGTGGCCGATGGAGATGATAAAAAGCTGCCGGCCACCAGCGCCGATCGTCCAGCGATGGGAGTCAAGGCGTGCAAGGCGGCCGCCAGGGCTGGCAAGAAGCCGACGGCCTCCTCGTGCGGCATCCAAGAGTTCGTGCAGCTCTACGTCAGCGAGGTGTCCGCAGCGACGGCACAGAAGAAGAAGCTTTTCGAGGCGGCCGAAAAGAAGTCGGACACCTTCTTCGAGATGCATAAGACCAAGCTCGAGGCCCATGCCAAGAAGGAGGAGCGGTTGTTCATGGCCACCAACACGAGCGACATGAGCCCGAACCAGAAAACCTACTTCGTGAGCGAACGGAGATGCATTCAGGCTGAGAAGGCAGCGGCCGAAGCGGCTGCGGTTGCGGTTGCTGAGTCCGAAGAAGATGGCGAGGAAAACGAGGACGAGGACGAGGAAGTCGACGTGTGATCGGCATGCGTGATCGACGTGCACCATTGCGCCGGGTATGCGCCCTTTTGATGGCCGGCATTGGAGACTAGTTCTCCGGTGCGGTTGAACTTATTTTGATGGCCGGCAATGGAGATTGTTTTCTGGCGCGGTCAAAACTATATCATGGCTGAGATTTGATATTTGTTATCCGGCCCCGGTGGAGATGCTCTTATCCCTCCTGCTCCAGTTTCCAACGAACAGCAGGAAGAAACTCTCACGAAGCACTGCAATGAAATGGATAAGGCCGAAGACAAGAGAAGAGGGAAAAACACTCGATCTCTAGTCCCTCTGCTGTTGTCGGCTCGTGACCAATAATCGGGAAAAGATGTTGTGCCGAACTCTGCATCGACAATCCTCCAGCCTCCTACAGTATCATCAAAGGCACTCTCGTGCTACTGCTAGCCTGACGACGACGTTGCAGCCAGCAGGATCGTGCTTCTGTCCGGCGTGATTTAGCAGTACGCTGTCATGGTCTGACTAGTCTTAATCGAACGCCAACGTCGCCAAATGCATATATACATAACTGCGACTAGACAACTATCATTGACAATAAAAATGTCCTTAAGCAGTACTTGATCGACGGCGACTTCCTAACTCTGATTTTTGGAATTTCAGTGATGTTAACTCAACTTCCTAGCATCGACGGCGACCAGCCGCGAGCACTTCAAATTATTACGAACTCTGAATTTTGGAATTTCAGTGATGTATGACGCGGCAAAATTCACCACTCAAACTCCAGGTTCCAAGAGCAGCGACAACAAACTCTCACTGCATGAATTGGCTCACTTAAAATGGAAAGGCCACAGTCGAGAACGGGGAAAAACACACTCGGTTTCTGCTGTTTGTCGGCTGTGGCCAATAATTGGGAAAAAAGATCTTCTGCAGAACCATTAAGTAATCACTCTCCTGATAGACACAGACAAATCGTACAGCAAAGTACCACTAGTAATTGACCTCTTACATCAACACTTCTTTCAGATTCCTAACATCCCAGGTGCTCTCCTGCTACTACTAACTGACAGCAACAATCAAAATTCTCAACAATTGTTTGTTTAGGTGAAAACGTGCTAATGAATACTTCCGGCGATCTCCCAGTTGCTAGCGCGCGGTTCTCCGGCCGTCTAGTCGGAGCGGCGGGTCGGGGTCCAGTGCGGCAGGGCGGGGCTGAAGTGGCTGGAGACGACGCGGGAGTCGAGCAGCTCGATGATGGGCGGGAAGGTGACGCACCGTGGCGCCTTGTACTGGTTGATGGAGGCGCCGCGGGAGATGGCGTAGTCCATGAGCTCCTCGAAGGTGCTGGGCCGGACGACGCGGATCTCCAGCGGCCCGATCGAGCCGTCCGCCACGCGGCTCTGCCTGTACACGGTGTTCAGCGCCTCCTCCATCTCCAGGCAGCACCGGTCCAGGGTCTCCTTGTCCACCGGCTTCGCGCCGGCGCCGCCGGTGGTCAGCAGCTCCCAGTAGATGACGTAGTGGCCCGGGATGCTCTTGGTGCACGCCTGGCTGGTGTACTCCGCGACGGACGCGCCGTGCGGGCGGAGCAGCGCCGACGCGCGATCCACGGCGCTCTGCAGCTCGGCCTCGTCGGTCTTGTCGGACTCGATGGACAGCAGCACGTTCTTGCGCCGCACGAACTGGAACTGCGGCGCCGCATTGTGGAACCCCGTCACGCGGAGCACGTCGCCGACGCGGTACCGGTTCAGCCCGGCGTAGGTGGTGATCACCAGCTCGTACTCGCGCCCGGCCTCCACGCGGGCCAGGTCCACGAGGTTGGCCGCGTCGACGGACGCCGCGCCGGTGGCCTCGTCCACGGGGAGGAACTCGAAGTACCCCATGTTGGGCATGATGGTGTAGGCCACCTCGGACGGGTCGCAGAGCGGGCGGAGGTTGAGGCCGAAGTAGCACTCCGAGGACGCGTACATGGTGCACGCCATCGGCAGGTCGCCGCTGTAGTGCTTCAGCGTCGGGATGTACTGCGCCATCGCGCCGGTGACGATCACGTCCAGGTACTTGGTGTTGGGCCAGACGCGCGTGATGATGCCGGCCCAGTCGCCCTTGCAGCACTCGTTCCGGACGAACCGGGCGAGCTCGGGGTCCGGCCGGAGGATGCCCGCGACCGCCTCGCGCACCGACGCGTCGGTGACGCGTGGGTGAGCGCGCCGGCCTCGATGTCGTCGGCGAGCTGCTCCCAGTTGAGCTGGAGGAAGCGGATGGCGCGGAGGAGGCCGGAGGCGAAGACGGCGCCGACGCGGAGCACCTCGTGGCGCTGGCACAGGCCGCAGAGCATCTGCGCGTACATGCTCTGGAACGCGTCCGCGCAGAGGATGGCCGCCGTGGGGCTGGTGTAGTTGTGGTAGGGGTCGTACGTCCGGTTCTTGAACACCTCGCTCCTGTAGTAGCTCGTCAGGACGGGCCGCGCCGTCAGGCCGCTCGGCGTCTTGGTCTCCGACTTGACGAAGAGGAAGTAGAGCCCCTTGGCCTTGTCAAGCCCAGACAAGTACCTACAGGAAACATGCAAGGAATTTATCAGTAAAACTGTACTCTTACATTTCATAGTACGAAACCGATTAGCTGTGGAATGCCATTGAGCGCCAAGCAACTTACAGGTTCATGACTGGCATGAGGAGGCTGTAGAGCATCTGGCGGCGGTCGAGCTCGTCCTTGATGGTGGGCATGAGCTTGCGCTCGCCTGCCGAGGTGCCGGAGCTGGTGAGGAACTCAGACACAGGGTGCGTGGACAGGATCGGCGAGCGGTCCCCGTTGACAATGCGCTGGATGTAGGGCTGCAGCGCGTCGTAGGACACCACGGGCACCTTGGCCGGAAAGCGGCGCGGTCCGGGTGCCGCCGTCGGCGTCGAGGCCGCAGTTCCTGAGGTACTCCGTGTCGGCGTTCCGGGCGAGGATCTCGGCCAGGACGCGCTCCTGCACGGCGTCCACGTTGGTGGTCATCTCCTCGATGAACCGGAGCTTCTCGGCGTCCTTGGCTCTCGCGGCCGCAGCAGCCTCCGACGCCGTGGACGGCGAGGGGGCTGGGTATCGGTGAGCCACGCCAATAGCCCTCGACACATCAGTCATAGCCGCCATTTGCTCGATCGGAAACACTAATGTGAGCTTAGCTAGAGCTAGCGGCTGAAGGAAGAGTGCGTAGGAGGGAGGGAGGGGCAGGCTAGAATGTTTGCTGGACTGCTGTGCCGTGTTGCTGTGTCAGAACGGCTCCGCATGGCGAGGTATTTATAGGGGACGGGGAGCTCGCTCGATCGGCGGATGAGGATGACGGGAGTGAGCGGCGGCCGGGAAGACAGAAACGCGGTGACGTCAGTGGCTTGTCCCTCCACCGCTTGGCATGGTCGGGCCCAGTGTCGTGTCCGTGGGTGGACAAGGCCCCGGCAAGGACAGCGGCCCGTACGCCGGCTGCCGGCGAGCGCCATGGTCGTTTCCGGAGAGGCGATATCCAACTTTAATTTCCTCTTGTGCATGCGCACGCATCGACCGCGACGGCCGGGCTGCGTCACGTCTTACGGATCACAAGAGCGGTTATGCGGTGCCTACCAACATCCATGGCGATCGATCGATCATGTGCATTGAATTGCCGTCTTTGGGAGAGCGAGGTGCTCACACGTTAGCTAGCTTCTGTAGTGGCGACTGGGACTGGACTGGTTCCCATCACGACACGTACTCGGAGCCGTCGTCGCGAGTCGTGCTTCTGTCTAAGCTAAGCACGCTCGACGTCAGCCTGCCGAGCGAATGCATCAATCATCTTCGATTTCAACGGCGCCGTACGTGGCACGGCCGCCGGACGGGAGGAAGAAAGAAAATTCGAGCCAAGTGCTCCAGGATCCGGGCCGGGATCCGGTTCGCGTAAAAGGAAACTTCGAATCACCGGGCCAGCCTCGATTTTTTTATTGCAACACGCGGCCATGCGGAAGCTCCCTCGCGTTTTTTTAGTACGGGGTACCGGTCGGCCGGCGCGCCGCTCCGCTCGTGGGCGCAGGTCGTCTCGACGTGCGCCGGCACCGCCCATGCGTTCGCCGGCCGGGCCGGCTCCATGATTAGACGGCGAGTGGTGATCGCCTACAGCGTGGAGCAGCGAGAGAGACCGACGTGCAACTCGGTTAACAAACTGCCACGCGACACCGCGTCGATCCCCGGCCACCACCACACGCCGAGACGAGACGGCAGCGCCGGCCGGGCGTGAAAGTCCGCATCTGTTTTTGACTGGGCACGCTTGGTCTTGGTTTTCACTTTGTTTTCAGCGTGCGGGGAGCGGCAGAGTCTGTGTGCCGTGCCGGCGTGCAAGCGCAGGGAAGCTTCGCCTTTTGCTCGACAGAGACGACGGGTGGATTTTTGTCTCACGTGAACGGCGGGGCATGTGCTCGAAACTTTCTGTCTGTCCAACGATGCGATGCCCGCCCGTGCGTGCTGGAATTTTCCTGGGCGAGACTATCCTGACCGCGACACTCACTTTCGTCGACGTTGCTGAGTTAGCCGGGTCTCTCTCTCAACTGTAAGAGTCAAAAGGCAATTACGTGTTTTGCATGTGTGCTAATTAGACTGTTGGTAGCTGACTATAGACTTGTTATTTTTCTCTTATAGCTATGATTAATGTGTGACAGTGTGTGTGAAAACTATTCACCTGTCCATATTACTCTCTCCGTTCTAAATTAGATGACTTTCGTTTGTCTACATACGTATGTATCTAGATGTATAACAAGTCTAGATACATCCGTATTTAGACAAATGGGAGTCATCTATAGTTTTGTTTGGTGCACGTAATTAAGTAAGAACGCCTAACACACATGCACAACATATGACCGCCTATAAGTAATGACCGTACGACTGCCTATCACGAACGGCGTTCATCTTGAGTAGTAAGTAAAGTCAAGCAGCAGAAGCTGACATTTGCTAGCTAATTACTGATTACGTCCATGTCAGTGTCACTGTTTCACGGCCATGCACGCAAAATAGCTGAGACAGAGACATCCGCACGTCTCTCCACTTCATCAAATTTGACACGGATGCATGGCGCTGCCCAACTTAGTTGGTACATTAATTTGTGCTGACAAAAATTTGGTGTACACGGTTCACGTACGCGTGATAGATAAGCCTGTCGTCTTGTGGAAAAATAGTAGCAAATCGGAGAAGGAATTTACCTGGACGTTACTGCTATGCTATCACACATGCATGATGCATCCGATTCTTCTGAAAATCATATAAGTATGTATTGGTTGCAGATAAACTTCACTGCGGGAAAACAAGCCTACTGGAGTACGACAAGTTTGGATAGCTAATACTCCCTTTGTATCAAAATATGAATATAAGATGTGTTAACTTTTCTCGAGATTCACATTTTAGTATCTCGAGTTCTAAACACATTTTATGTGCATGTTCACCATTTCAGTCCGCATCTAATCAACATGTGAATTAGCCAAAATATTTTAGAGCATCTCCAGCGGGAGCTGCAAAATTCGTGTCTGGCACATGTGTCTGCCACATTGGGGGTGCTGCCACCAATTATTTTTTGACCATTTTTTTTACAATTTCTAACAAAACAACAACAAATCCCACAAAGAATTAAACGGAATTTAATTAGATTACATTTGAAAACCTAACCAAAATTTAACAATCGACATTTAAGTGTAAATTAAACCCTAAACCCTAAATCTAGCGGTGCTTCTGACTACGGCGAGAGAAGGAGGCCTATCAAGGAGCCGGCAAAACCCTACATCGTCTCACCAACCACTACACGCCGTGAGGAAGATGCCTATCCCGGTGGCGTCATCATCAAGAAATTTGCATGTCTCAATGATCTGCCGCCGGAAGTGTCATCTGCTATTGTCGACGGCGGACTTGAGGAACCTACGTAGCCTCGGCTAAGGCCTCTGGTTTCGCCGCCGGCGCATGGTGGAGTTTGATCTAGCCTTGATGGCCTTGAAGAACCTGCATGCCACGACGTAGGGAAGCCTCGATGGCCGTCTCATCCTGCGGCCCTTCTCCGGTACCGGCGATCGTGCTGGGTAGGTTCATGTGCCATTGGAAAGGGAAGCTCCTCCTCGTCGTCATCAGGGCGCGCTAGCTCGCCGTCCAACGCGAACCACTTCTTAGGTGGCGACGGCATGCCAGCGGGGAGGATGAAGCTGCCGCGGCGCCCCTCGTACTCCTGGTCCACCACGACGTGCCCGTACGACGCCGAGGATGGAGTACTTGGGGTCGAGCCGCTGCTCCCACGACATGACGGTCGAAGGAGCAGAGTTGGTTGGCGGACATTAACGCCGAGCACCGGTTCCCCTGGCACGCATTGATGCCGACTACGCGTGTTCATGCGCCGCCGGGGGAGCCGCTGCGATGTCAATACGTGGACGGTGCGGCTCGACGCGTCGCTTCATCCTGCGCCCGCCAGGGGAACCGTTCCGGCGTTATTGCGACGCGTGCTGGCAAGCATGCCGCCGTCTTTAAAACACCGACATCGGATCAGATTACTGTCAACCGCCGTCACCGTATCCACGCTGGATCAGGTTAACACCATACCGCCCCCACCCAAGGACCGCCATAGGCGAAGATAGTTGCTTGCCGTGATCTCTTCATAGAGAGTATGCCGACTCGTGCAATCTCTCCTCGCAAGGAACGGAAGAACCTGCCGCGCGCACGGGCTTTGTCGGCTACACCCTCCAACGACGGTGAGGGGAGGAGGGTCGGAGAAGAGGTGCCGGCGATGGCTAGGGTTTCTCCTAGGGTTGCAAGCGCGGGAGCGACACGAGACAATGGGTAGTAGTATTACACTGTTTCCATAAAACAATTATCATATTATCATGTCTACATTCACACTTCTCCCAGCAGAATTGTGTGCTAGACAACATTTACTATGCTCTCATTCCTAAGATATCTCATGTACATTTTCCGTACGATGTTTCCTTTTCTCTGTCCAAATATCACCTAAATTGATATTTGGCGATAGCGCAAGCAATAGCTGACACCCAATTGTCGCGCGTACTGGAGTATTTGAGAGGAACGACGCGTAAAATCTCGAACCCACCTCCTGACCCAAAACCAAAAGCGGTCAAGCTACACGAGTGATGCACGTCAGAAAAGGTCAGTTAAACAACCTCTACAGCAGTGGCGGAGCTTGACCAACATATTAGGAGGGCCCAAAACAGATAAGATAAGAGCTGAGGGGGCCAGATTTAAGTATTTTGTGTTTTATATGGTCAAAAGTGGTAAATATATAGTACTAATATGCAAATTTTAATTAAGTTGGGGGGGCCATGGCCCCTTTTGGCCTCCATGAAGCTCCGCCTGTGCTCTACAGTCAAATAGTAAAGGCACGAGACGAAGAAGCACTCCCCTGCCCGGAAGTTTCTGCTTGGCAAGCACTGAATTCGTTCGACAAAACCGGCCAGGCGCCGGACTTGACAGTTAAACTTTTGGATTCGCTCGGTCGAATCGAGAACCATGACTTCGAACAAGAACACACTATACTTTCTTAGACAATCACAGTAGCCATTCCATTATCTAGCCGGCCTATGCACGACAAGGGCATGCAGCAGACGGGAGAGGATCGTCTGACTTAGGAGAGTCTACGTCAGAGGGACGTTGAACGCCCAGAGCCGTTGATGAGCAATCGGACGGCATGGAAATTTAGCGCCATGTTTTGCTCGGCTGGAAGCGAAAACAAGCGGCCCAAGTGGCCCGATACGGCGCAAGCGACGGAAAAACGTTCGGCAACACCGCCAGAACGAGATCAACCAGAACGAGATCGCCGGAGCCAGAAGGGACGGGCTGCTCTGCTCGTCAATCTCACATAAGTCTCAATAGTTTGCCTTTCTTGTGCCGGCGACCGGCGGCGCTATGTCCTGCGGCGCCGTCATGCCCGCAGCTGGCCGATTCATGGCAATGGCAAGCAAACATCCACTCCTACGTATCGCCATTGTTCAATGTAGCGACAGAGCACGCGCACTGCATGGCCGCGGTGCTACGGTACGCAACAGCAGCGACAGAGCACGGCTCCGCTGGGTAGCCTGGGTGCAGGTTCAACAAGTGCTCGAACAGCCACGCATGAGAACGAAGACGACACGCTCCGGCAGGCCGCGCTGCAGCCGCCATGGCCCCCAGATACGCCTTGTGCTTCCTCGAGGTGGGTGGCAACGGCAGTTGCCCCACGGTGGTATGGCCATGGCCAAGGGCAGCGGGCAAGAGCTAGCGAGTGGGACAAGATGCGAGCGAGGGGACAAGAGCAGCGCGTCTTCTCCGGCTCCGGCGATCTCGTTCTGGTTGATCTTGTTCCGGCGGTGTGTTGGGTCGAACGTTTTTTCCCGTGCTTGCGCTCGTACCGGGCCACTTGGGCCGCTTGATTTCGCTTCGAGCCAGAGCAAAACATCGCGCTAGACTTCTTGCCGTAGGATTGCGCATCGACGGTGTCGGGCGTTTAACGTCCCTCTGACGTAGACTCGCTCTAAGTCAGACGATCTCGTTCACTGCAGTCTGCACATGCCACAACGCTCTTTCTGCCCTGCCCATTTCAAATGAGAGCTACTGGCGCTACCACTACTACCTAACGAAACGATCGGCCGGCTAATCATGGTGGCTGACCGCCGATGTCAAGCTGTCGACGGCTGAACGCAAGACAGGTGAATATGCAAAAATTTAGCATCCAAATGATATTTAGGCAAACGAATTAGAACCGCCAATACATTCAAGTCATTAAAAAATTGAAAAAAAAATTGAAAAAAAATCAGATGTACATCCGGACATTCTATTTTCTCACAATGCGTGAGAAATATCTTTGTGTGCGGACAATACACGCAACTTTGTGTGCGGACATAGAATATCCAGGTGTACACCAACATTTTTGTTCAGAATTTTTAACATTTTAAAATTTATTTAAAATACAATTTTCATAATTAGCGTATCTATACTTTTTATAAAGCAAAAATCCCACTAACATGCATTAATTATTTTTCTATCTCAACATGCAAGCTATCCAGATCATCTATTATCTTAGCCAATCAATTATCCATGTCATTCTCACTAAATTTTTTAACTATAGTATATTATACATGCAATCTATCCATGTCATATATTTCTTAACCATACGATTGTCCACGTCACCAATTATTTATCATAAAAATACATAATAATTCTCACATCAATTAAATATAACTTATCTAATATTGTGGGATTTTGCATATTTTTGTAAATAACTTCATATTTTTCATGTGTCTTATATATTTTCATTTACACAAAGTTCTTAATAAAATTCCCGCAGCAACGCGCCTATCTCTTATAAAGCAAAACCCCATTAACATACATTTAAGATTTTTCTATCTTAACATACAAGCTATCCACATCATCTATTTTCTTAGCCAATCAATTGTCCATATCATCCCCCACTAATATTTCATTAATTGTAGTATATTGTACATGCAATCTATCCACGTTATCTATTTTTAGCCATGCGATTGTCCACGTCACCAATTATTTGTCGTGAAATACATAACAATTTAACGTCGATTAAATATAACCTCTCGACTATTGTGGACCTTTGCATATTTCTGTAAACAACTTCATATTTCATGCGTCTTATACATTTTCATTTACACAAAGTTTTTAACGAAATTCCCGCTGCAACGCGCGTGGTATTTTTTTGATTTATATGAGTCGACCATCGTGTCCATAGAGCTCGGTTTTGCTTGTGTCCACATTCTCAGAATCAGAAAAAAAGAGGCGGCTAGGGATGTAGACGGATCGGATCGGATATTGCTATTTCCATATCCTTTGCCATTTTTTGTTGTTGGATTCACATCAGAACGGATAATTGTCGGATGCGGATTCAAATGCGGATAATATCGGATGTCAGATATGGAGCGGATTCGAAACGGACTCGGATCAAAAACAGATAATAAAATAAATACACACATAAAAATAGAAATTTGTTTCTTCTATGCAAATAACATGACCAGAAAGCATGTAACACTTGAATGTATCCAAAGTTGCACGCTTGTTGGTACAATACATCACTACATCAGTTTGTGTGTTTGCACAATATCACCATGACCCAAAGGCAACAAAATAAATTAACATTAAACAATAATAAAAGTTAAATATGCAATACCGGCAATAGCATGACACAATGGACTAACTATGTTGTCTAGGTATTTGGGGCGGGACTAAATTTATCGCATAATCCTATTAGTGGGCGTCAGATAATCCGTAAAAAAGTCGGATAATCCATATCCGTCGGATACTATCAATACCATATCCGCTACCATATTCGTCAGATATCCACCTGTCCAATATCTACATCTATATCCATATCCGGCGGATTTTTAGAACTACACATAGGCTCAAAAACGTGGAAATTATCCGTACCATTCGTGAATCAAGCGGGCGCACGCAATTTTTGTTTTTGACAATCAGCGGCCGCACACATGGCATTCACTACACGGCCCACTTCTGTTCGGAGACACAAGAGAAGCCCCGCTGGTGACGTAGGAGGCCACACTCGGCCCAGCTCCCTCGGTGCAGCCCAAACCAGGAGCACAGCACTGAATTGGATTACGAACACCCGTTTGACCGTTTCGAAGAATTGGATTACGAACGGAAAACTGCAAAGCCGTATTTTTTTACTAAAAAAACTGCAACGGCGTATCGTGTGTTTGTGACAAGCAGCCAAAGCTTGAGATCACCAGTGGTATATGCATATCTCTAGCTTCCCACTTTGTTTGAGCAATTGATAAATTTGGATCATTTTGGTAAAGAAAACCATTCTGTCTGCACAAAAAAAAATTCGCAACGGAGGGGCTATCATAAAACTAGGAAGTCCAATAAGTTTACGAGAGAATTGGTTCCTTGAAAAGATGAACACCAGTATGAAGAAGCAGCACACAACATGAAACCTGCGCCTAGTTGCACTGCAGATCAAAATTTTGTGTGACACTGCACAACGACGTGAGGAAGATCAGCGAACATAAACGAAAGCGACGTATAACAGAGCGACCTGAGACCAGGTCGTCATCTTATCATCTCACCTGCTCAACTGGGATTAGACGAATTTTCAGCCTTAAGAACACGTACTGTGCTAAGCGTCTTGCTTCAGCGCTGTGCTCCCTCCTCCAGATCAGGCTGCCAGAGTCACCAATCCACTAGGCGCGCTCAGGACGACCAGATCTCACCTCTCCTCCTCTGGACCAATGAGAAAGCACCAGTCTATGTTTCGTGAGGTTCTCTGGTGGTATATATAGCTCCAGTTGCCTGTTAGCCGCATATACTCGTTCATCAAGAATAAATGAACAGATCATTGTGCTGTGAGTGCATCATCATCATCCACTTGTTTCTCAGCGGAAAGCTCCTGTGTTTTACTTCGAGAAGATTGTCCAACGCTCATGGCAAGGAGTGCAGCCGCGCTCAGCCTGAAGTCATTTGAGAGCCGCTGATGTAGGACGAGTAAGCTAAGCTTTACCATTAGAAAATATGAGGGGCCGTCTATGCCTGAGGCTGAAGAGACAAAAAGAGACAATGTTTGAGATAAGAGCAATGATGACCCAAAAAAAAGCAATTATAGGCCGTAGCACCTTTTCTGAGAGTGCTTTATTATAAAATAAATCAAACAAGTTGACCTGAAGGAGTTCGTATCAAATAGGGTTTTAATCCCTGCAGACTTCGTTGCTGATGCTGAACACAGTATAATAGTAGCAAAAGAAAGAAGAATGTTTTACCATTCCAAGGTAGAGGAGTTTTGGAGTCATGGTTTCACCTGGCTAGTTAGTAGACTTCCTTTTCCACATATATTCCAAAACTAATCATGCCAAGGACATAAAAAACACCTGGACATAGATTCCTTAGGTGACAAGTGAGCAGAACTGAAAAATGGCCAATCATATATGAGGTTATTGAACAATACCTGATAGAAATGCACAACATTACTATCTAAAAAACAGGCTAAGCTTTAGCATTAGAAAATGCGAGTTACCGTCTATGCCTGAGCCTGAAGAGACAAGAGGAGACAATGCTTGAGATAAGATCAATGATGACCCCAAAAGCAACACTAGACCATGACACTTTTTTTACCGAGAGTACTATATTGTCAATCATACATATTGACTGGAAAGAGTTCATATTGAATGGGGTTAATCCCCCGAAGACAATATTGTTGACGCTGAACAAAGTATAATAGAAAAATAAGAAGAATATTTTACGTTTACAAGGTAGAGGAGTTTTGATGTCATGATTTCCTCTGGCTAGTTAGTAGACTTTCTTGTCGGCATACATTCATAAATTAATCATGACAAGGACATCAGGAACAGTGGCTTTCTTGATGATAGGTGAGCAAAAGAAGAAAAAAAAAAGTCCAATCATGAGGTTTATTGAACTATACCTGATAGAAATGTACTACAACACGAGTATCTACAAGAGGCGCATCCCTGATCAGGAAAGATTTAGACGATCAACTGAAGTTTCCCGTGATCAGACAGTATACATGAAAGCACCCTATGGAATAACAAAGCCAATATGCTGACCACCACTACAGAAAAATTGATAGGTAAGCAATCTATCAGAATAGATAAATATGCAAACTAGCATATCCTTATCCACTTTAAGCTCATGATAACTTGTCTTTTCCCTTGAATTATTGCCACTTGCAAACTCCTGCCTCTTTTTATAGCAAACCAAAGGACTACCACAATAGCACAAAACTTGAGCAACCCTCTATTGTGCTACTTCCAAGTTCCAACAAAGAAAGAAATGGAGAGAGCACTTGAAGCAGAAGAACAAAAGTTTGCTAATCAAGTTGATGAAGCTGGCTATGCCGATGATAATACCTCCACACCATGGCTAAAGCTGGGCCTCGACGTACTGAGAAGTGAAGAAGCTAAGCCTCCAGAGGCCAAACCTGCTGCCACCCCTCAAAGGACGTTCACCTGCAATTACTGCATGAGGAAGTTCTTCAGCTCGCAGGCCCTTGGCGGGCATCAGAATGCACACAAGAGGGAGAGGTGTGCAGCGAGGAAGTCACATAGCTTTCAGCAACTAATGATGGGCTTTCCTCCAACTGCTTCCTTTATCCCACCTATGAGGGTTAACCCCCACTGCACAGTTCTGACAGGGCAAGATGAAAGAGCCTTTGGTGTTATTGCAAGATTTCATGAAGGCCAAATGAGAAGCTGGATGCCTTTTGCGGTTGAAGAAGCTGGCGGTTTAGTGTGGCCTGGGACCTTCAAAGGAAATCCTCAGGAGCCCAAGAAGCAACTTGAGCAAAATATCGACTTGAGCTTGCATTTGTAATTTGTAATCCACAATCATTATGTATAAACATTCTCTCGGAAGTTAATATTTTTCACGAACTTTTTAGGCGAGGTGATAAGACTTGTTCCAAACTTTGTGCACACCATTGAACCCACCAGGAGAGTTCTTGGACAAGTTTTAAAAAGAGAAAACAGTAATCGCTGTGTGATAATTGGTAAAAAAGAACAAGTTTGAAGTAGAGTAATCCTCAATCTAGTTGCTAGGAGCCATAGATACGATGCATGGATCAGTATAACGCTATATTTGAGATCAGAGCTACAAACTGCAATCAGGGAAAACTGTTTATGATGTATAGAGCAATCAGTGCTATAGAATTTGAAAATGAAACGAAATAAGGAAAAGGCTCTAGTCTCCGTCTAATTGGTGATTATCATTCCTCTAAGGACTCTAATTCATATTTATATGCCTCATTTCATCACCAACTTTGTTTTGCAAGATAAAGTGCATGCAACAAACTTGCCACTTTACTAAAGACTTCACATTTTCATGCATTTGACCTTTTGCTGGCAACCATGAATGTTCTGGATGTTGGAGCCTATCATAAAACACTGGTTGTAACAATCATATAACTAATGGCCACCCTAAAACACTCTTACATGTGAATACATGAATGTTCTGGATGTTGGAGCCTATCATAAAACACTGGTTGTAACAATCATATAACTAATGGCCACCCTAAAACACTCTTACATGTGAATACATGTTTTTTTCCTGAAAACACATGTAATCTTTTCAAAGACAGGATCAATGTGATGGTGGAACTCAGGAACTGATAAGGGAAGAGAGCCAGAGCATTATAACATCCATTAATACAAGCAAACTAATGTGAAATAATCAGAAAACAAATGATAATATGTTGGCATATCAACGAAAGTATACATGGGAAGGATAAAAAACCATTATTTTAATGCTTCAAGGCAAGTGCATGGCAACAAGAATCCTTTGGTGGGAGCATAAGAACACGCGAAGGGGCAGGAATAAAACCTTGGATGCCACAAGAAAGTATTTAGGACTGGCAACATGGGGTGGACAAAATTGTTGGTTAAAATGTAAACTGCAAAACTTCCATAGGAACACTTCAAATGCACTGTAAACGCAGAAAACTGCTAGCTAACAAAATCACTAGAAAATTTTTCCTCCGATCTGAAATGTGTCAGACGTCCTTCTGGAAAGTCACCTCACTAAAATGTATTGAGGGTATCTGATATAAAATGCTTAATCAGCTATATAAGCCAGCAGATTGCGGTGTTATTATGTCAAGGATTTAGTATTATACATCATGGAGAAACATCAACATCCTTTCTAATCTTAATAATTATCATCGATATTAGTTCTGCAGTCTTTAAGATGTAGTGTTCACCAAAGTATGAAAAAAAATTCAATGTTTTTAGCCAAGTATCACCGTCTAGCGAAATAAACCGAACGTACTCACGTACAGTGAAACATGTGGTCAGGAACTATTAGAATTATCATGATAGGACACTCTCTTGTTAAATTAAGTAAGCTTTAGTGTGGAATACTAAAGTATATGAATTAATTATTGAAGAAGCAGATGGCTAGAATCCTGAAGTTGAAAAATCAGGAACTCTGTAATCAAAGGTCATTGTGTATCCTATCATGTTTCCTGCTACTCAATGTCTCGAGCATCACTATAAAAAGCATCATAGAGAAAGACTATCATCTTGTCAAAATAATGTAAGATATGAAAAGAGTGTAGAAGGCTAAGTCAACAATGACGAAAAATAACTATTCATCTCAATTCACTGATTAGTTCACAGGAATTCCGGAATTCACAGTATCATGCATCTCTCCTCATTCTGGTAAGTTAACCATTTAATACAACCAGAAAGAAGGTGATACTGGTTCTTGAAAAAGAGAAAGAAGGTGATAATATCTGAAATTCCTAATGTTTCAGCTTTTACCAAAGCTTCTTGGACACCCTTTTCATATCTCTATACATACAAGTCCATGTGGCATATGCAAAGGATTTCCAAAGCCAATATGGAAAGACTTGGTGGAGCTAAATTCGGCCTTCTAAGAATAGTATTAGCCAGAGAACCCCAAAAAAGACGTCCTTCATAAACATAATGTGCATTACTGAATATTCAAGCAATCAGAGCTTAGCAAGCATGTGAGCGAGGTCCCCATCGGTCACCTCCATCTCCTGGTGTTGTCCGACAGCGTCTGCAAGCCGCGCTGCCAACTGGTGCTTACACTGGAAAAATAAAAACAATAAACCCAAAATCAAAATATGATTTTCAGTAGCCAGGAGCTAGCAATTGTAACTGTAGCTTCCCAATTGCTTATTTTGGATTCCAAATGTATCATTTTGCCTGTTCGAGAATCTCCTGCCTCAGTGAGCAACGTGGACAGAGACCAGAGTAACAGGAGGTGCACTCACACAAAGCTGCTCGCCGCGGCCGACGATGTCATAGAAGAAAGAGTAGCAGGTGCAGAGGTGCTCCGGGAAGCAGATGTACTCCTCCTTCCTCTTCGATTCCCCCATCACCTGCATCGCCAAAACAACAGGCATGGTCAATCGATCGCTCGCCTCCAGCCGTAACACGAACATCTATGGGGACCGAAAGGTACGGGAGCCGACCAGGAAGAGCGCGCGGCCGCTGGGCACGCCGGTGACACGGCGGACGCCGCCCTCGTCGAGGATCTTGCAGGCGCGCAGCATGTTCTTGCCGAACAGGTTCTCGAGGCTGCACGCACGCCGGAACAAATCAGGGACTCGAGAGAGCGAGGCGCACGCATGAGTGATAACCCGGCGAGGCGGGAGGCGGCACCGTGGAGGGCTTTACTTACATGGAAAGGTGCTCGTCGGAGGCGTGTCCCGCGGCCTTGATCTGCTCCCACACGGCGTCAGCGACGGCGAGGGCGACACCGGCGGTGACGGACATTGGGCGACGGCGGCCGCTGCGGTGGGTCGACGAACTGGTGGGTTGTGCGCGCAACTCGTTTGATGTTTTGCCGCAAGCCCGCAGGGAAGGCTGAGACCGGAGAGTGCGACCCAGCCAAGGTGTGTAGGCTGACAAGTGGGTCCTTGATCCAAATATGCCAATTTTTGAAGAATGGAAATGATAAACAACTCTGAATTGTGCACTACAAATTTCTAATTCAGCCAAGAACAAGGAAATGTCAAATGTATATGCACATCCCGGCAAGTCGCCGATCAATTTCTCATAAATAAACACTCGAACCAGCAGGAAACAAAAATCAAAACCAGCTACATTTGTATACGCATCTTCGTCCATCCTCTGCGCCACCACATTTGGCAGCCACGATCTAAACAGAAGCTATGCAAGAACCCCAAGAATCATGAACACCATAGCCACATCAGCGGTT
The DNA here is from genome assembly GCA_947311845.1 of Poa pratensis. Taxonomy (NCBI): domain Eukaryota; kingdom Viridiplantae; phylum Streptophyta; class Magnoliopsida; order Poales; family Poaceae; genus Poa; species Poa pratensis. The sequence goes on from CAMZMU010000098.1 coordinate 16,549,394, forward strand.
GTGGAGCGGGTCCGACGAGTTGGGCACCCTCCGCTCGCTGCCCCTGACGAGGCCCTCCGCCGGCGGGTACCGCGGCCACCACTTCCTCGCCCGGACATCGAACGCCACGCCGGGTGGCTGAGCCTCCGCGTCTGTCTCCTTTGTGCCGGCGGCGGTAGCGTCTTCTCCGACCACCGCCGTCGCGAGCAGCGCCACGAGGAAGAGGAGGGCGACGAGCAAGAAAAGAAACCTCTGGCCGGCCATCTCATGCACTCATGTGGCAGAGAGCTAGAGACGACCAGACAGAGTGGATCAGTGGGCTGTACTACTCCACTCACTACTGTCTCCGTGTAGTACGAGAGAAGCTGGAGTTTCTGAATCTCCTTAGCACGGAAGCAGATCACAACTAGAGTACTCTGCTCTGCTGCCAATGTAACAGCGCGCGCGGCAAAGAGAGTTTGTAAACTGGCCTCACAAGTTGGATGCTCTAGTAGCAGTCATGGTTGGAAAGCACTTTGCTGCCCTAGCAAGGCAACGCAGGAGCTACTACTACTGAAGACACAATGATTTGCCATGTAAAACGCATGACTGAAAAGGTCGGGATGCTCACTGCAGGTGGAGAATCTTGGCAACAGCGGACAGCAGCTGCATACATCAGCGGAAGGTCTGCTCCAGTTCTTGTCTCTGACCCATTCGTTAGGATTTTATAAAAGAGTTCTGTTTTAAACCATGAATTTGCATTATCGAGTACTACTCTAATCGTTGGGAGTTACTCGGCATTGGAGTCCCAAACAAATATGGCACGGGAGTCCATGTCGCTTTTAGGTGAGGAGTTGAGTTAGTGATGAGGAATCGGAGGTTAGCGGCACAGATTAGGTGAATGATTATGAATGGCCCGGGAAACAGGGGACACGGCTTTCCATGCGCGGAGAGAAAGGCCTTGAGCTCCAGAGCCTACGCGTTTCAAGCTCCCTTCTTTTCTCTGCTTTCACCGAACAGCGGCAGAGAGAGCGTGCGCTCGGCTCGCCGCGCCATGGCCGTGCCTCTCGGGCGCTGGGTCGCCTTGTCCTCAGCTTTCTTTCCCACTGGAGTTGGACGCTCCGGCAGACAAAAGCCGGGGCTGCTTTTGTTTCTCCAACTGCTACAAAGCACTGGCTGTCTCTCTCGTGCGCAGGAGGGAGAGGGAGAAGCGACACGAGCAGAGAGCCAGAGAGGAATCTGGGTTGTCGAGTGCTCCGCGACACGGAATCCTAATCCAAAGTTTGAGTGCGATGGAGATAACACATTTTGAACAGCATCTGATACTTGTTCATCTCTTCGGTTTCAGTATGCCTTCGCAAGGTTCTCTCTCTGCATCGGCAGCTGTATTCAGAGTTTCAGACTCGTAAACAGAACATCAACATAAGGAAAGATGCAGCGCTCTTACTTTTGAAGAAAATTCCATGTAAACGACCCGGATAGAACCAAACATGTAGCGGAGAAGCATATATATGTGAAGAAAATAATGGTTAAACTTGTGCATCAAAGACCATGCCAATATCTAAACATCTTTTTTTAGAGAACTACGACGGGCAAAAAGCATGCCTGGAATTTTTTTCTAAACTTCAAAAGTACAAAGTATGTTACAAGTGTTTGCACCAAAAAGATCACGTAGCATACAACAAAATTGTACAAGTTGTAGATCCCTACGCCGGTAATTAAGCGGGAGAACATAAAACCCTAGTCGTCAAGAAGAGCTTTGGAGTTGCACAGGAGCAAACGGTGTAACCAGAGAAGTGATTCTTCATCACAATGCCGAAAGACGTTGGGGATAACTTCATTTTCATTCTTGAAGATATCTGTGTGCGCCGCATCCACATATTCATGGGCGGAGATTAGGACCGTGGAGTGAACTTTGCATGGAGGAGCAGGAGATTGCAAAAAAATAGAACAACTAGATATATTGGAGTGTGAGAAGGTTTTGCATATCATAATTGCTGAGTGAGACCTAAATATATTGGAGCGACTAGGTCTCACTCGAGTGAGAATTAAGTTAACTCTCACTCAGATAACCCCATCCAGTTACATGTGCAACTAAGATTTTTTAATTGTAACTCATGAATCACGATGCAAATTTGATGGCATTAGAGTTGAGTGAGATCTAACTTAATTCTCACTCGAGTGAGGAATATCAAAACCAGAAAAAAATGTTTTGTTGTTTTTTAGAAAGAGCATTAAAAGTGCATACGTCTAATGAGGACAACCTCCAGAAACAACGATGATTGAAATGTCGTGATATCTATAACAACGTCATGTATTTTGTAGTGGAGAGTGTATTTCTTGACAACGAGTATCACCCTTGTTGCTGAATGGGTTCCATATCTTTTTGTCACGCAAAAAAGCTAGGGAAAGTCCCTACTGAGTCAATATATATATTTTTAGTGGGTAGGGGAGGATGGTGGTGATGCAACTAGGAGAACATTCAGAGAGTATCAAGCCATGCTTGCAACCCTCTTTAAGAGTGGGCCTACCTCTTTGCAAAATAAGAGTAACATATATATCTTTTTAATTTTCCAGTACATGAAGCAAGAGAATGTGTATGATATCTATAAATAAAGTTCTTCCTTTGATCCCATGAGCTCCAGCACCCTGTGATTAAAATTTCCATGATGAAATTGATTGAGTATCTTTGTTTGGCATCTTGGATCATAGAGTTGAAGTCCATGTCTGAGCTCCACTACAGACCAATAGCTTACCAAAAGGTTTGACTAAAGCTAAAAATCGAAGAAGTGGTGAAATATTGTTTTACAGTATGAAAATTCCACACAGATCCACTACAAGGAAACACCTAATATCTGGCTTGTAATCACCGGCGGGCCACCCAAAACCCACGCCGGTGATCTGCTGGGACCAAATTCCACAGCTAATCACCGGCGTGGGAATTTTTCCACGCCGATGTTACGGTGGAATCACCGGCGTGAACATCTTAGAGCCACGCCGGTGATTTGTGTGCTTGTTACCATAATGTGCCAATGATTAGACTCTTGTGCATTATCTCGAGTGTTGGTCTAAAGGACCTACTGACACAACAAGATTCGTTATACATTTCTCTTGGTCATTTAGTTCCGACACTTGGATGTTTATGGTGGGGCCAATAGCTCATGTGCGACGTTTTTCCAACGAATTGGATGGACAGCGACGTCGTTGGCATGAATTGCTCTGCTGCGACATCTCTATGAGCACAAATTGCTCTGCTGCGACATCTCTGTGAGCACAAATTGCTCTGCTGCGACATGGCCCTTAATCGCAATCTGTTAGGATTATGGGACCGGGTGGGACCCACAACTTATCCACGTCACCAACAACGATCGTTATATCCTCCTCCCCTGCGCGCGCATCCTCCCGGACCCTGTCTTCTTCTTCTCCGGCGACGCAGCGCGGCAACGCCGGCGAGAGATGTCGAGCTCCGCTTGAGGCAAACATAAGTGTAGATAAAACTAAACGAGCGCGCATACTAAACTAAACGGAACGCGAATTAAACATACATAAGACTGATCCCATTACATATTACACACGGAGTTTGTAGTTCGTCAATGGCTCATCGGATCAAAAGCACCCAAGCCACACGGAGTTAAACTAATTACATGGGGGACGTTGAACCGCTGCTCCTACCCCTAATCTGGATCCAAAATTGGGCTAAGACCGGAGCCCCAGGGGTGCGGCGGCGACGAGGCGGCGACGCCGCTCAGTCGGAGTCGGAGTCGGGCCCGTCGGAGTCGGAGTCCGAGCTGAGCTCGATGACGGGGTGGAGGGATGCTTCGAGAGCGGCCTGGAGGCGGAGTTCATCGAGCTCCTCCTCCATCCGATGGTGCGCCTCGAACTCCTCCTGTTGCTGCTTGCTGCGCTGGATCACCTCCTCGGTGATCCAGGGCATGTCCTCGTCATCGGCGAAGTCCCCGGGCAGGAGGCCGAGGCGCGGTGGGCGGTCCTGCTCCTCCTCCTCCTCCCTCTTCGGCGGCGGCAGTTGTGCTGCCATGGAGGAGCTCCCCGCGCCGGAGGAGCTTCCATGCTCGTAGCGGCTGCGGCCGGCGGCCGCAAACTCCATGCGGCGGTCGTACTCCTCCACCTCGCGGCGGCCGAACGTAGGCGGCGGCGTGACGCCGTTGTTGCTGTACCTGCACGCGCCGCGTTTCCGACCGCCGTCGGAAGCAGCGCAGCGCGCCCAAGCGGGGTCAGAGGCAACCCACCGCTTCCGCCCCTTCCGCTCCTCGTCGGAGCGGTTTCCGCCACCGGAATGGCCACCGCGGCCCGCGATTGGACCCCCTCCTAAACATCGGCGCTCGGCGGGGCTGGATCTGTAGGCGTAGGTGGATTTGGTCATCGGCGGCGAGCAAGTGGGAGCGGCAGCGAGTGTGGGAGCGGCGAGTGAGTGGGGAAAATAGCTAGGGCACGACATCTTTCCGTGGATAAGAAGGGGAACGGGAGGCAGTCGACCATGGCGTTGGGCCGTGGCGAGGCGGTCGGAAAGGAAAAAAAACACAGGTTGGGTCGTGGCGTTTGGCCGTGGCGAGGCGGTCGGAAAAGAAAAAAAAACTGGTTGGGCCGTGGCCTATGCGTGTTTGGCATTAATAAAACACTCCAGCGAAAAAACACACACCAAATTAGGGTTTAGCATAACTAATTCAAAAAAATATGCCACTTGCGCACATAGTCTTGTAATACCGTATAGTAACTAGAAAAAAATATAAATATGGTTTACATACATTTTTACGAAAAAGGCTTAAATCAAGTGAGAGGCCTCGAACACTTTCAAATGAGCATAACTAATTCAAAAAAAATCAATACCATATGAAACCTTCAAAAAACTCACAAAAGCTTCATTTTGGAGTGACTAAGAAGGATCCAGGCTTAGTTTTTCATTTTCATGTTTGAAACTTGTTTAAATGTTGGTTAAACTTAGGTTTGACCGATTTCAAAATAAGCATAAAAAATTCAAAAAACATCAAAAAAATGGAAACCCTGCGCACATAGTCTTAGTATGTCATATACTAACAACTCAAGTTGATAAACTGGGTCTAGATACATTCAAACGAAATATTCATGTATGTAGTGTGATATCTCAAAACTCAAACTATGAACTCTCAAGTGTGAAGAGAAGTGGTTTCGGGTATGGAACATGAAATTTTCAAAAAACTCACAAAAACTTAATTTTGGGGTGACTAAGAAGGATCCAGGTTTAGTTTTTCATTTTCATGTTTGAAACTTGTTTAAAGGTTGGTCAAACTTAGGTTTGACCGATTTCAAAATAAGCATAAAAAAATCAAAAAATCAAAAAAATGGAAACCCTGCGCACATAGTCTTAGTATATCATATACTAACAACTCAAGTTGATAAACAAGGTGTAGATACATTCAAACGAAATATTCATGTATGTAGTGTGATATCTCAAAATTCAAACTATGAACTCTCAAGTGTGAAAAGAAGTGGTTTCGAGTATGTGATGACGTGAAACACACGTTCGTTGGGAGACCCTAAGAGGAAGGTATGAAGCAGTGCAACAGCAAGTTTTCTCTCAGTAAGAAACCAAGGTTGTCAGATCCAGAAGGAGTAGGAGCACTTCAAAAGGTTGTTGGTGGCGTCGTTGCTCGATCACCAACGTGGAACCTGCACACAACACAATCAAACTATTTTGCCCCAACGAAACAGGAAGGTTGTCAATCTTCCCGGCTTGCTGTAACAAAGGATTAAACATATGGTGTAGAAAATAGTATTTAATTGCAGGAAGTAAAAGAGAATAATTGTTTGCAGTTGGTGGTTTTATCAGTGTAAAAGAATGGACCGGGATCCACAGTTCACTAGTGGTGTCTCTCCATAAAGATAAATAACATGTTGGGTAAACAAATTACAGCTGGGCAATTGATAAAATAGTGAGCGCATGGCAATGCATATAAATGACAAGATGACTACCATGATATTTAATTGGCATTACGACAAGATACATAGACCGTTATCCAACCGCATCTATGACTAATAATCCATCGTCAGGTTAACATCCGTGTCTCACGTTGGTATTAAGTTGCAAGCAACGGATAATCGTATTAAGTAATGTGCGTAATGTAAACAAATACATATGACCGTAGACATAGGATTGTTATGTTATCCCTAGTGGCAATAGCACATCCACAACCTTAGACGTTGATGTCACTCGCCCAGATTACTGGAGGCATGAACCCACTATCTAGCATAAATACCCCCTCTTGGAGTTACAAGCATCTACTTGGCCAAAGTATCGACTAGTAACGGAGAGCATGCAAGATCATAAATAACATGTAACATAGATTAATAATCAACTTGATCATAGTATTCAATATTCATCGGATCCCAGCAAACATAACATGTAGCATTACAATAAGATGATCTTGATCATGTTAGTCAGCTCACAAGATCTAAACATGATAGCATAAAGTGGAGAGACAACCATCTAGCTACTGCTATGGACCCGTAGTTTAAGGATGAACTACTCACGCATCACTCCGGAGGCAGGCATGGCGATGTAGAGCCCTCCGGTGATGATTCCCCTCTCCGGCAGGGTGCCGGGAAGAGCTTTAGAACCCTCCCGGGCAAGGGTTGACGATGGCCGCGCCTCTGGAACTTTTCGTGGAATATGACTCGGGTCTTTAGAGTTTTCCAAACGGGAGGAATAAATAGGCGAAAGGGTGGCGTCGGAGGCCACCCGAGGGGCCCACACCACCCTAGGGCGCGACAGGAGGTGGGGACGCGCCGAGCTAAGGTGTGGCCGCCTCCTGGCGCTTCTCCGTCTCTCCTTTGGACTCCGTGGACGTGTCGGTGAAATAGGGAGCTCCGTTGATTTTCGTCCAATTTCGAGAATATTTCCTTAATAGCTTTTCTGAAATACAAAAACAACAGAAAACAGGAACTGGAACTGTGGCATCTTGTTAATAGGTTAGGCCCAAAAAATGTGTAAAAATGATATGAAGTGTATGTAAAATATGTAACAATTGGTATAATATCAACATGGAACATCAAAAATTATAGATACGTTTGAGACGTATCAGTATGGAACATGAAATTTTCAAAAAACTCACAAAAGCTTCATTTTGGAGTGACTAAGAAGGATCAGGCTTAGTTTTTCATTTTCATGTTTGAAACTTGATTTATTTATGATTTTGCAATTATACCATTATTATTCAAAAGAAAATAAATAATATGAAGATTAATTCAATAAATAGTGAGACTTCACAATGACACTATATGGATATAACACAAGTCTAGGAAATTTATTTGGCTGATTTAGACATGGTGGACAAAAAACTTGCTTAGAAATGGGGCTGTTTGCCCTACCTTTGGAGCTCATTTGAAACACATTTTCATGACTTAGCAAAAGGCCTCGGATTGATGACCTAGTTAGATCAAACAAGTGCATAATAGTTTGAAATCATTGCAACATCCAAGCTTAGCATAAATACCATGTAAAAATTTGAATTTTGATACAAATTTGAATTCAAATGACCAAGTTGTCATTTTGCACTTTCTAGCTCTTTGCATTTTGCAGCACTCCGTTTGTTTTTAGGGTTTCTGCACTCTGTTAACAAAGAAGTATATGTTTATTTTTACTTAAAACTGAACACATTTATTTGGCTGATTTAGAGTGTGCACGTTTGTTATTTGCGGATATAACACTTCTTTTAACATTGGGCCTGGCTAGGTTTTACTTGGGCCTGACCTTTTCTCCTAGTCATTGTCCATTTTTTTCTTCTACTGAACTGAACATTGCACACACATCTGCACACCGTCCCAATTGCTCCGAATCCGACGGCAAATTGAGCCCCAGGGATGTGCCCTCCTTTTCAATCCTCTTGATGTACACATCAAGCCACTCCAAATGGTCGCATGTCGGCAGATCCTGAAAATAGGAAATATTAACCCTAATTCCGAAATCGGATGAAAACCCAAAATTGAGGAAAATAAAACGAAATAGGGAGAGGGGAAACTCAGATCTCACCTTCCCTAGCTCTGGTTTGCTTTCACATTTCACATACTCGCACCCGGCGTTGCCATTCTTGTCGCTCGTGGTGACCCGCCGCTTCAGGGGCGCCGTCCGTGGGCAATCAGGGCGGGCCCAATCAGGGCACCTTCCCAGCGGCACTGGACCGTAGCGCGGCCATTTACACTGGGAGGCGGAAGCGGAGCATGACGACATACCTCTACCGCCGGCATTGCTGCGCGCTGTCGCCGGAGAAGAAGGGGGACGAGAAGATGGGTTGCAACGGTCGGAAAGCATGGGGATGGCTCTGGCACGGGGGCGTGATGGCTCTGTTTTCTACCAGTTGATGCACATAAAATGCATCTACTTTTCCAAGCACTTTGCTTCATAATTTGCTCCGGAATCTTCCCATATTTGAATAAACCTGCTGAATCTGACGCTGTTTTTAGCAAAGTCTCGTTTCTGGTTATTTTTGCAGGAAATTAAATCGGGGAAAAATACCACGTCATTTTTTATGGAAAAGGAGGACAACGTGCAAAGGATGGACACGAGGAAGCGCCGGAGGCCCAAAAGAGCGGGCCCCACGCGGCCAGATCCTTGGGCCGCGTGGGCCCACCTAACTGGAGCCTCGGGCGCCGCCTCTCCTTCGGCTTTTCGCGTACCCCCTCATATATACGAAAAAGTGGGTGCCCTAAGAGGAGAGAGCTTTCGCGAAACACACCGCCGCCGCCACCACGATCTTCGTTTTCGGAGACAGATTGCTCCAGGATTTCTCCTCCGGTGGAGGGATCCGGAGACCGTCTTCACCGCCATCTTCACCGCCTTCATCTCCATCGACCATGAGCTCCCTCTCCATCACCATGTGTGAGTAGTCCGCTGTAGGCATGTGAGGTGGATGGGGATTGGATGAGATTGATCATGTAATGATACCCGTTGTTCGAGATCTTAGGGGTTTATCTTGAGGATATTTTTGTATTGTGTTGATGCACTTATGCTATACTTAATGCTTGTTACTAGGGCCCGAGTGGCATGATTTCAGTACTGAACTTATTTTGCTTCATCATATAATTGAGTTTGGTATTTATCTGCAAAGTGTATCACCTGCTATTATGTTGAACCTGCGAACCCTAAAAGTGACAGTATAGGGAAAACAAGGGGGAGATGTTTTAGTTTGAGGATTCTATGTGTTCATGAAGTGTTAATGCGTTGTTCCGGGCTATTCGAAAGGGTAGACCTTAATTACCTGTAGTTCCAAGTTGGCCCCGGTGAAATGGGCAGGTAGGACAATAGATGTTGTGCAAATTCTCTTGGTTAGTACGCACAACTAATTATGGAACACATACCTACATATATCAGAGTTAGAGATAAGTCCCATTGCTATTTATATCTTATTATATGATCAATCTTATTCATGCAACACCCCGCTATCACCTCATGCCTACGTTTTAAATCTCTGAGTTACACTTTCACTTTTCCGGTGAAAACTGGGAAACCCTTGTTCACTACTGCTGTTCTATTTGCTACTTGAATCATACTACTGCCATCACTATCACTGCTGCAAGTTTATTGATATACAGGTGTGGTTGAGAGTGACGCCTCAATTGCCAAAGTCTTATTGGTATTCTTGTGTTCCCATCGTGTCGAACTATAAATTTGGGTAATACTTCCCAACGAAGATTTCAGCGATCCCCTATACTTGTGGGCATCAAGACATTTTCTGGCGCCGTTGCCGGGGAACCTAGCTTTATTGGTAAGACAACTTGTTATCATTTATTTGCTGCATTTGCTTTTCCTAACCATGGGAAAGGAAAAGATTACTCCGAAGGAAGTGAGGCCTTCAACTACTCGTAGAGGTACGGACTTGCTAAGTAGGCCAAACTTTTCACCTAATGTTGCTTCTGCTGTTGTTCCTAAGAAAAAAGGAAAAGTTTTGAATAGTTCACCATTGTCTAAGATGTCTACTAGTACTGAAAATGATTTAATATGTGGTAGCATAGACAATGAAGTGACACCTGAAACACCTGAAACATCTGAGATAACTGAAACACCTGAAACTCTGAATCTTCTATTATTGAAAATGTTGAGTCTGAATTAGAAGATAATGAATATTGTGATGATGAACATGAAACTTCTTCTGAGGAAGAGGATGCATTTACTATGGCTTTTATGGATTCGAATTTTGATAAATTGGATAAACTTGATAGCTATAAAAATTCTCCTCTTGATGATTATTTCCCTGTTACTGAGAAAATGAATGCTCCAGCTATTAAAATTAAAGACAAAGATTATGAGTTTAGTGTTGATCCTGAAATAATTGAAAAAGCTGAGAAGTATAAGTTTTATGGGAGAGACAATGAGTTCCCTTTTGAACACATTGCTGATTTGCATGATTTATCTGTGTTATTTGGTAAAGATGAAATCCACCAACGCTATTATTTCTTAAAGTTGTTTCCTTTTACTTTGGGAGGAAATGCTAAAACTTGGTATAATCGTTTAGAACCTGGATGTATTACTAGCAAGGAGGAATGCTTGCAGGTATTTTATAATAAATATTTCCCTGCTGATAAGATTCATGGTTTAACTATTGAGATTAGCAACTTTTCACAAACAGAGAAGGAGGATTTACCCCAAGCTTGGGGGAGGTACAGTAAGATGGTTAGGAAATGTCCTACCCATGGCTTCAAGAATAATGAAATACTTGATATATTTTACAATGGACTAACTGAAAATACAAGAGGCTATCTTGATAGTATTGCAGGTAGTGTTTTCAGGGAAAGGACCGTTGATGAAGCAATGAGTTATTGGAAACTATCTCTAGAAACTATGAAGATTGGAATATTGAAATAATAGATGACAGAGAGATATTTCCAGAGAAGAAAGGAGGTATTCTTGAATTAAACAATGAGGCAATGAAGGGAGCCTCCAAGGATATGAAAGAGAAGGGAATTAAAACCTCTCATCTTAAGGAATTATCTGAAATGGGTGTTAAACTTCCTATTGATCGACCATGTTTTCCAATCCCAGTCAATGCTATAAGCTCTTTGGAAGGTAATGAAAAGGTAACACCTCCTATTGATGTATCATATGTTAATGATTTTGCTTATCATAATAAACCTGAAGAGCATGATATTAGAATGAATATGATGGAAAACTCTCATAAAATTAAATTCCTTCGTGAAAATATAAATGCTAGTGTGGGAGAAGTTAGAAGAATTGTTAAACACTGTGAAATGATGAATAATCAAATTGAACAAATGGTTTCTCTTCAAAATCAATTGTATGAAAATCTTATTGAGAAGAAACAGGTTTGTGGGGTTAGTACTAGAGGTGGTGCAAGTACTCAGGACCCTGACTATCCTGAAAACCATCCCAAGAGAAAAGAGCAAGAGGCTCTCAAAAGGAAATCTTCTGCAGGAAAATCTCCCAATGGAAACAAAGGCATTGATGATTCTCAAGAACAAGACAATGATATTTCTATTTCTGATGCTGAGACCGAAGATGATAATGTTGAAGAAGAGGAATCATCTCCACCTGAAGAAGATCAACATGAAGTTGAAAATATTGCAGAACCTGAACCTCCTGAAAAGGAAGACCCTCAACCATCTACTGAGAAGAACAAAAAGAAGAATCATCCAAATCCACAAAAAGGTAAAGAGAGGGATCCATGGGTACAAAGACCCATACCATATCCCCAAGAGGTAATGAAATCTTTGGATGATGCTAGGTTTGAGAAATTTTTTGAGTTGATTAAAAATTTATGTTTGCAAATTCCTCTTGTTGATGCTATTAAAATTCCTCCATACTCAAAATATATGAAAGATATTGTCACTAATAAAAGGAAGATACCTAATGATGCAATTACTGCTATGCTTGCTGATTATTCATTTGAAGGAAAATTGCCTGAAAAGCGTGGAGATCCTGGTATTCCGACTATTCCTTGTCGTATTAAAGAAACTTATGTGAAATATGCACTATGTGATTTAGGAGCTGGTGTTAGTGTTATGCCTTTTTCTTTATATAAGAAACTTAACCTAAACAAATTGGTTCCAACTGAAGTTTCATTGCAAATGGCTGATAAATCAACTGCTAAACCTATAGGTATATGTGAGGATGTTCCTATCTCTATTGCTAATGTGTTAATTCCTACAGACTTTGTTATATTAGAAATGCCTGAGGATGATAATCTATCTATTATTCTTGGAAGACCCTTTTTAAACACTGCAGGAGCTGTGATAAATTGCACTGAGAGCAAAGTGACATTTAATGTAAAAGGAAATGAGCATACTATCTATTTTCCCAAGAAGAATGTGTTACAGTGATAAACAAGAGTGTGAATTCTATTCAAAGAAATACTATTATGATTGGAAGCTTTGAAATTGCACTACCACCTCCTGAACCAAATATGCTACTTGATGATTGGAACTATTCCAATCAAGTATGAGGTATCTTGAAACTCTTCTTTATATCTATAAAATAAGAATCATGTATTATATCTTTTGCATATTATTAATGAGACTTGATCAACCTCATTACTAATGTGGAAATGATGAAAACTTGATTCCCATAAAAATTTGTATTGCATTTTAATTTTATTTATCTTAGAATTTTAGAGTATATGCATAATCATAATTATTTCAGAGTTCAGAAATTCCAGAATATGAAGTTTGAAAAATTCTCTTTAGAAAATTGTCTCTGAAAATTCCAGAAAAATTTGGAGGTAAGTTATTTAACCAGAGGGACCATCTGCCAGAAGTGGGACACCAGGAGGCCACCAGGGACCAAAATGGGGTGTCCCACGCGGCCAGATTCCTTGGCCGCGTGGGACCCACCAACTTTGTCCCCAGGTGGTGTTAGGTGAGTGTCCTGTGCCCATCTCCTTCCCCTCGACAGAAAACCACTTCCAGGTATTTTTCCCAAATTTTCCCGAGCTCGTTCTTCCTGCTATCCTTGGATCTCCAAGTTTAGGGCAGATTTTTCAAATCTGTTTGGTGGGATTGCTCCTTGGTATGTGACTCCTCCACCCATCCAATTATTTTTTGTTCTTGTGCCTCATGTATGAAGTATTTTGCTGCACTAGGTGTCACCTAATATGCTTGAGAAATCCATGGATTTAAGTTTTCTAGTTGATATGGATGCATGATATTGATGTGGAGACTAGTTATGGATGGCTCAATGTTGTTTTAGAGTGCTACATCTTAATTTTTGTTGAATATTATTTATGGGCAGCAAGGTACCATGATGAACAAAGGCAAGGCATTGCTTGGGATGAGCTCAAGACCGAGGAGAAGAGCATCTAAAGTCTCCCTTAATTATGATGACAACCATCTTTGGGAGGATGATGCAGTTTTTGTGGGGAGAAGCTGAAGATCCATACAACTAGATGGCAAGACCCCATGTTCTTGAGCAGTGGGGGATAAAAGAAGACTTCGACACCTTCGCCAATGCAACTGGTTTGCTTGAGTTTGCCCAAAATCCACGAGGTACATACGAGGAACTCTCGCGAGAATTCCTCTCCACATTCAGGTTTGAGGGCCCTGAGATCTACAAGCACAGTAAGAAGAGTAAGGCACCCACTCCTACCTTTGTTTGTAAATTTACTATGAGGGGGAGCGCCTTGTTATGTCTTTGGAGGAGTTTTGCAAAGCTATTGGTGTGGAAAACAGGGGTAGTTGGGATGAAACCCGTGCTGACTCCAACCAGGAGCTTGTTGCATTTTGGCACTCTATTTCTGTTAACTCTCATGATAGATTGAATAGGGGTAAATTTACTCATATACAGCACCCAAGTTTGAGATACTTTGCGTTGTTCCTTGCAAGAGGATTTCTTGCTAGAGACAACAATTCTGCTTGCACGGGACCAATGGTTTATTTACTTAAATGTGCAAAAGAAAACACCACATGTGGTATAACTTGGGAGTCATTCTTGCTAGATCCTTGCATACGGCTGTGAGTAGAAATATTACTGATCAAACCCCTATTTATGCTGGTGCTATTGCTACTTTAGTGTATGAATACATTAAAGATGAAGAGGTTATGGTGATAACATGGGTACTCCTGTGATAGAGTCCAATTTACTCGATTTTGCTTTGACTACCCGTATGGATATAAGTGTGATGCATGGGGATCATTATTGGTATAACTATTTGAGTACTAATGGACAAAGAGTGCCCATTAGGCTCCCCCGTGCTGACCTTTTTGACAGGAGTACCGGAAAATGGATTGTGGAAGAGATGCCGCCTCAAGAGGAGCCACAAGATCCAGGGATGCAAGGCTACCAACCTCGAGAGGAGCCCCAAGACTCAGGAATGCAAGGCTACCCATATGGTTACTTCCCTGGAGGTGGAAGTGGATACAACTACTACCCGGGATACTAGCTTGATCGCAAGCTTGGGGGAGTACCTCTCTCCCTTTCCATTCATTGTGTTATATCACTGTTATCTTGTTATGTTTTAGTTTCTTGTTCTAAAAATCACAAAAACACAAAAAGATTTCATTTGTTTCTTTTGTTTAGTTACTTCTGGACATTTACTTTATGCATCTTAAAACTAAAAAGAACAAAAACATTTTCGTTTTATTGAATCCAAAGTGAAAACGGAGGTGCAGGAATTGCTGAAATCTGCTCACTGTTCTATTTTTCATATTTTCTCTGTAACTCCGAATGAGCTAAAATTTTAACCACTACTGCAACTTTTCATAACCTACACACCCGTAAATTATGAGATTTTTCTGAGTGTCTAGGTAGGGTAAAAACAGTACTGTATGCAGTACATTTTATGGCAGATTTGAGTTTTTATTGCGCAGTTCAAATTGGGAGAGGAGAACAACAATGATGAGTTGATGTGCATGAAGTGGATGAAAGGTATGACACCTTTGCCTGCTTATGTGGACTTTTTAATAACAGCAAGTGCGCACATCATAGTTTCTTTAACATCTAGGGAAGTGGTAGCAAATGTTTATCTTCTCCGTGTTCTAGTATGTTATATTATGATGCAAGTGAGATAATATGTAGCGACAACACTTGGATGTGAGTTGAGTAATTGTGGCTCTAAACAAAGGTCTACGCATCCCATTGTGCTTGCTAAACTTGCCAACCAAAGAATAAAAGAATTTTTCAAATGATAAACATGAAGTCATATGCTTGACAAGCTTAGTGGTTGGGAGTTAACTTAAATGTGCTGACACATGGAAAGCTTTCAACATTGCACTAAATTATATTTAGTTGATATCATGTACCTTTGTTTATGGATGCTTATCATGTGCGAAATAAATGTGGAAACTTAGTAAGTTTGAGGAGTAGAATAATTGGCTAGAGAGACGCCTGGGCCGCCAACCTAAGCCATGCATCATTCATGGTGGAAATTTACAGCGTACCATAGTGAACATTCAGTGATGCACATCATAATAAAAAGCTACACAAATAGTAAATAAAAGAGTGCTGAGATTGTTCATTGTCTGTTTGTCTTGTCGTTTGGACATGGGCTTGTTCCATGTCTTGGGACAAGAGGTACCCCAGTTGACGCTCTTGATGACGCTTTTATTACTTGCAATGACTGAAAAACTCGAACTTGCCTAGTGACCCGAGTTGAGTAGCACGTGGTGTAGGTACTCGTATTCACGGGGCATGAGACTTTCAACCTCTAGTTGGTCAAGCATATGAGTCATAATAGGGAACACCAAATGGTTTGATAAAACTGAGAGCAAGGTTGTAAGCACAATGAGTTCATTAGTCAATAAAAGAAAGAATCAAAAGATCTCAAAAATCTTGTCTTGATTCAATTAAAAGCGATGCAAGAACCTTTGTTTATTTCTACAGTTGGGCAAACTCATCCAAGTATTGACACTTCATGATATTTCTCTTGCAACATGTATAAATGCTTTAACACTGATTAGATATACCTTTGCTAGCATTTTGTTATTTGTTATGGAAATTATGTTTTGAATACTTGTTGGTATTAAACGGTGTTACATATGCAATGCAAAGTTCTTGTCAAAGTCTTTTTATCGCTTCTGCACTATGTTTGAGTTGTTCGAGGACAAACAACGAGCTAAGCTTGGGGGAGTTGATGCACCTAAAATGCATCTACTTTTCCAAGCACTTTGCTTCATAATTTGCTCCGGAATCTTCCCATATTTGAATAAACCTGCTGAATCTGACGCTGTTTTTAGCAAAGTCTCGTTTCTGGTTATTTTTGCAGGAAATTAAATCGGGGAAAAATACCACGTCATTTTTTATGGAAAAGGAGGACAACGTGCAAAGGATGGACACGAGGAAGCGCCGGAGGCCCAAAAGAGGGGCCCCACGCGGCCAGATCCTTGGGCCGCGTGGGCCCACCTAACTGGAGCCTCGGGCGCCGCCTCTCCTTCGGCTTTTCGCGTACCCCCTCATATATACGAAAAAGTGGGTGCCCTAAGAGGAGAGAGCTTTCGCGAAACACACCGCCGCCACCACGATCTTCGTTTTCGGAGACAGATTGATCCAGGATTTCTCCTCCGGTGGAGGGATCCGGAGACCGTCTTCACCGCCATCTTCACCGCCTTCATCTCCATCGACCATGAGCTCCCTCTCCATCACCATGTGTGAGTAGTCCGCTGTAGGCATGTGAGGTGGATGGGGATTGGATGAGATTGATCATGTAATGATACCCGTTGTTCGAGATCTTAGGGGTTTATCTTGAGGATATTTTTGTATTGTGTTGATGCACTTATGCTATACTTAATGCTTGTTACTAGGGCCCGAGTGGCATGATTTCAGTACTGAACTTATTTTGCTTCATCATATAATTGAGTTTGGTATTTATCTGCAAAGTGTATCACCTGCTATTATGTTGAACCTGCGAACCCTAAAAGTGACAGTATAGGGAAAACAAGGGGGAGATGTTTTAGTTTGAGGATTCTATGTGTTCATGAAGTGTTAATGCGTTGTTCCGGGCTATTCGAAAGGGTAGACCTTAATTACCTGTAGTTCCAAGTTGGCCCCGGTGAAATGGGCAGGTAGGACAATAGATGTTGTGCAAATTCTCTTGGTTAGTACGCACAACTAATTATGGAACACATACCTACATATATCAGAGTTAGAGATAAGTCCCATTGCTATTTATATCTTATTATATGATCAATCTTATTCATGCAACACCCCGCTATCACCTCATGCCTACGTTTTAAATCTCTGAGTTACACTTTCACTTTTCCGGTGAAAACTGGGAAACCCTTGTTCACTACTGCTGTTCTATTTGCTACTTGAATCATACTACTGCCATCACTATCACTGCTGCAAGTTTATTGATATACAGGTGTGGTTGAGAGTGACGCCTCAATTGCCAAAGTCTTATTGGTATTCTTGTGTTCCCATCGTGTCGAACTATAAATTTGGGTAATACTTCCCAACGAAGATTTCAGCGATCCCCTATACTTGTGGGCATCACCAGCTAATGAGGTGGGTCCTGCGGTCGGAGCTGCTCCTGTGGGTCCTTTGCTGATGTGGATAAGTTGGGGTCCCACCAGGCTCACATAATTCCAACCCCTAACCTCTCCCTTGCGGTTAAGCCCTACTGTCGCACGAGAGTTATTTCAGCCACGCGATGGCGTCGCACGAGAGCTATTTCAGCCAACGATGTCGCATTTTGAACGATTACGTGAAACGACGTCGCATAGGAGCTATTTGCCCGTTTATGGTGTGCACTCTTCATATGACACATCTTTTTATTCGTCTTTTTATCCATGTTGTTGTAGGTATTAGAGGCTGATGATTTAACCGATGTCATGCTAAAGGAAAAAAGAGTATCTATAGTACTTTTACTATATACAATTTGAGTGCTTGTATTTGTACATGGTCCTGTAGGCACTCTTTTTGCCTTCTTTTGGCAATAATATATGAGGCTTATATTACAACGATGACTTTGATTCACAGGATAGTAACGATGACTCTGAGACTGAGTAGGACATAGCCTGTGAAATGTTCTCTTATTTTGTTGATTAAATTGCTGCATTATCCTAGCCTTATGATAACACTAATGTCTAATTGTTGTTTTTCTCAGAACATCCCGTGCAGTGCAAGACGTGACTTCTTGGAGCATGTGGGTGTTGCCTTCACCAACCACAGGACATTTGAGGTCAACTTGGTCCAGAGGACAGTGCCCACCCAGAGTTTCCGAGTTTTGGGCACCAACACGATGGGCCGGACATAATTCAATGGCGCTAGTTGGACAGAACTTGTAATTCGCTACGGCATGGAACCTGATGAGAGGTGCACCTTCTTTCTCGACAATGGTGACGTCTCTACCTACTTCACGTATAAGCCTGACAACAACTACGACAGTTCTGGTGACATGCCTGAGTCTGAGGTGATCGAGACACTTAGTGACTAGCTAGCTAGGATGAGTTTGAGGTGATCAAGCCACTTAGTGACTAGCTAGCTAGAGATATGATAAGTTAGCTAGATGAACAATATATAACAACTTTGTTGAGTGCAACAGCTACTGCCTGTGCTATTTCTATTAATGTTTATGTTCATGTTTCTGTGTATTTTGCTGATAATTGTGGTCTATTAAATTCAATAACAGCAGTTTTTTTTAATTTCCGAAAATTAATCACTGGTGTGAGCTTACACGCCGGTAAAACCAATACTCCAGTGATCTCAATACATCATTGGCGTGGCCTCACGCACACCGTGATTCCAAACTATCACCGGCGTGGCCTCACACTCGCCGGTGATCCCAAATAGTACCGGCGTGGGCGTTTCTCGTCGGTGATCCCAAAAACGCCACGCCGGTGACTAGTTGTTTCCTGGTAGTGATCATACCTCCCCCCCCCCCCCCCCCCCCCAATCCATAAGTCCTCGGTGTTCAATCGGCCTTGTAGGAGTAGCCGTGCAAAGAATTTATGGTCGGGTAGGTTGCATGTTTTCCATATATCCAAGATACATTTTGCTGTGGAGTGTTTTCCGGTCAAAGCATTATACACTTTCTTGGTGCTGAAGCGTGTATCACCACATAAGAATTTCCGTTGATCATGATCCTCATAAGTATTTAGAGTCTCCAATGCAGGTTGTAGATCATGAAGCTTATTATATGGAATAATAGAGAGAGGTAGCTGAAAACAAAATATTATACTATATGTTATTTGATGATTTTTACATATCCTAGAATAAAATATATTTCGAGATGAAATTTTGCACACCCATAGAATACATCATTGCCTAGATCTAGAAAAAAAACATATTACTTTGAAACTTTAAATATCGTTTTAATTTTTTTTAAAGGGCTACATGTATCCCGTTTACAAAGCGCCACGATAAATCATCTATAGAGGCAGAAGTCTCCCAAATCGATGTCAGCACGTAAAGTGAGTCGGGTTTAGCATATTGAGTTGTATATGGAAACCAAATAAGTATATAACTGTGGCAAAAACATTAAAGAGACCCTAATTAATTAACAATCATTCTAATAAGGGAACGTGCCCTGTGAAACTATTCCATACGGCGTTCCAAGATCCGCGCGCACCAAAATCGAACGCTCGTGGTCGTCCAGGGGATTTGGGGGCACTGCTGCGTGGGCCCGGTAAGAACGTGCCGCACCCACTTGGTCAACTAATGCTTCTCTCACCGCCCCACTTCTCTCATTCACGCAGCAGTTTCCGCCCCCGGTGATTTTGGCGTGGACTGCTCCACCCACGGCGATTGGAGCGGACGGAGGGCATCGCCGGCATGGGTCGCGGTGCTGACAAGCAGGGGAGCGGGTGCGCGGTCAGTTCGTCGGTAGGCTTGAGTGGTTTCCGCCTGGCTATTTTTGCGCGTTGCGATTTTCTATGGCGATTCGACGGAGGAGGCGCATCTCCGGCGTGGGCTGCGGCACCAGCGAGCAGGGGAGTGGGGGCACACGGTGAGTTCACTTGTTCATGGCCCAGATCCGCTCATTTGTCTGCAGTTTTTTGTGGATCAGGAATTCATCGGTAGGGTTTGAATGGTTTCCGCCTGGCTATTTCGGCGGGCATTCCGCTTCCCTATGGAGATTCGAGCGGACTATGGGCATCGCCGGAGTGTGTTGCAAAACCGGCAAGCATGGGAGCGGGCTCACGGTTAATTTCCCTTGTTCCTGGCATAGAGGCGCTTGTTTCTAGGTGATTTGTTTGATCGTTGGTTGATTTTTTTGCTCTGGTACTCAGCTTGTGTACTTGCCAGCTTAGGTCCTCCATACTGGCGTGGAGAAAATTGGTGGTGAATTTTTGTGATGGTCGTTGGGTTGGAGGAGGACGAAATTAGGGTGATTGGGTGAGGTGTTGGTGTGTTATTCCTGCAGATGTGTGTGTGTTAGGAGTGGCAGAGCTTCAGCCAGCTAGCCTAGGCAGCTGCCCGGGGTTGTATCCCTTGAATACTCCATTGCAAAAGGAAGCACGTACTAAGAAATCTGCTGAGAATTTTCATGGGGAAGCTGTCGTTTGCGAGAAGTCTTACGACTCTGCTCGGGCTGTCATATTAGGCTAGGCAGGCTCCGCCACTATGTGTTAGTCGACATGTTTTTGCAGTGGTTAATTCGTGCATTATTAGCATTCTGACTGCGGATTATTGGTGGTGGTTATTGGGTGTTAGTTGTGTGTTCAGAGATAAAACTACTGGTGGTCACGAGGGAGTGAGAATTTTTTATCGTTCATCGGTGTGTATTTTGTATGGGGAAACGAGTAAATCGATGCAATTGAGCTCATTTTTGCTGCTGCGTTGTTCATGTGGGGACTTTTCCTCCCTTTTTGTAGTGTTTGTACCTATGTCGATTCATGTGAGATACCGTAGTCATTTTTGCAGGAAGTTTGTGGGCCGAATTTTTATTGGTTAAAGGCGATGTGTGATTTCTAGATATCTGAAGTTTAATGACATGCAATTTTATTTGGTCCACTATTTTTCTTACTACTAAATACTAATGGAATATATAAGTGGTGGAACAAATTTAGTGATAGATAGCAAACCTTTTTCTCTATTGGACCTCGAACTCGCCCTTCACCGTCATCATTTCTCACGCCTTTTTAGCCGCCTTTTTCAGCCTAGCAACCATCTACTGTTTTTGCACATGGTTAATTACCGGATGTTTATATTTCTTTTTCTTAATGTACATGATCCAAGTCACCAAGTTATTTATGTTTGGCCACCCAGATCATTGTTAATAGTTACCAAAAACATTTATTCCTTTTGGACCAGATCAATTTTTAAGTCACCAAATTATTCGTGTCTAGTCACCTAATTTTTCGTTAGTAGTTATCAAGAACATTTGTTCATTTTTTACAACACCTTATTTTATAGTCACCAAATTAATCATGTTTAGTCACCTAGACTTGGTTACTGCTTAGGAGCATTTGTTCATGTTACCAAAGTTTCTGCAAGTCACCAAATTATTTATATCTAGTCACAAATATTCTAGTTACTACTTATCATGAGCATTTTTTCATGTTGCCAAAGTTTTATAATTCACCAAATTATTTATGCCTAGTCACCTAGATTTTTGTTTGTGGTTACCAGCAACATTTTTCATTTTTACACCACAAGTATTTAAGTCACCAAATTATGCAGAGTTAATCACGTAGATTATTGCTACTAGTTACCAGGAGCATTTTTCACGAGACCGCATGTTTTTTGTCCTTTTAATTTTGATAACACAGTTAAGTCACCAGGTTTTACATGGCTAGTGACCACATGTTTATTCACCATCTTTTTCTTTTCAGACTTACTGCAAGTTGAGACACCAGCGAGGAAGGGTTTCTCATGGACAGGAAGCTCAAAAGAAATGTGCAGTCTATGGATGGAGGATCGGAGGTTGTGCACAGAAAGAAGAATTAGTTGCTAGCAATTTAATTTGTCAGGTTCTACTTGATAGATTTGACTATGGAAAATACAAATGGTTCATTGTTTTTTGCCTGGTTTGAAGTTTTTAGTTGCCAGGTTCAAAGTTTCTAGTTGCCACATTTTAAGTTCTTAGTTGCCAGGTTTGAAGTTTTTGATTGCCAACTTCGAATTTCTTTTTAGTTGCCAGGTTCAAGTTCTTAGTTGCCAGATTTGTTTGTAGTTGCCAAGTTTGAAGTTTTTTGTTGTCAGGTTCGAAGTTTATTTTTAGTTGCCCGGTTCAAAGTTTCTAGTTGCCACATTTGAATTTCTTAGTTGCCAGATTTGAAGTTATTAATTGCCAGGTTCAAGTTTTTTAGTTGCCAGGTTCGAAGTTTTTTTAGTTGCAGGTTCAAAGTTTCTTGTTGCCAGGTTTGAAGGTTTTAGTTGCCAGGTTCGAAGTTCTTTTTAGTTGCCAGGTTCAGAGTTTCTAGTTGCCACATTTGAAGTTCTTAGTTGCCAGGTTTGAAGTTTTTAATTGTCGGGGTAAACTAAAGATGAAAATTACCTTGTAGCTTTGAAACCCTGTTGTTGCTTTGAGTTAGGTTTGTTTCAAATTCAACTACATTTATGTTGGGGATAGCCAAGTTATCTTGAATCTGCAACGTTTTTCCACTAGTTAACCACTTCTGTGTCTTCTACAAAATGTCAAAAGCATGTTAATATGGAGGAAGATCATAACACAAGTTATCTTTTTTTCCAGAGTTGTTTGTCGCTTTTGAGGAGATGCCGGCACAACAAGGCGTTCTCATTTGGACATGAATAAAAAAAGATACGTGTACTGTATGGACCGATGGAGGCTGTGCAGAAGAGAAGAACTTGGTGCCAGGTTTATAGTTTAGTTGATTTTCAAAGTTTATAGTTGCCAGATTTCAAGTTCCTATGCACCCGGGTCCAAGTTTGTAGTTGCCAAGTTCCAAGTTTCTTGTTGCCAGATTTGCAGTTCCTAGTCACCCGGTTTCAAAGTTCTTAGTTGACCTGGACAAATTTATCTAGTTTCGTTTGCAGACAGTTCTTATGCACCTTTCTATCAAGTTTATATGTTGTAATTACCACTTTCTACTATATCTACGAATGTTATGCTAGTCTTGGATGTGTCTTCATACCTACTCTATCTATGCTGTGTGTTGTGGTTTGTTAACCTGTTGAATTTTGTCTGCCTAAATCTTGCTTGGAGAAGTGGGGGTACAGAAGCTTATGAAATTTTGCGTGTGAGTTTAATTTCAGTTTGGAGAAACTGGCAATTTTGCTCGTACCTGGAGTTCTTTTTCTGTTGATTTGCTCGCATGGCGTCAGGATTTTGGTTGTGTTCCTCGCCTCCATCCATGGCGGGAGGAGGAACAAGCCACCGGATCCCTAGGGTGTGGTAGTTCGATAGAATTTTCTATGCTGTGCTCTGGTTCTGTTGGTAATGGGCCAAAAAGAATGGGCGTAGTCCACGGCCCAGTTAGGTACACGTATGTTTGCTTCGCTGGTTTATGCACGCGGAGAGGAGACGGTCGTGCGTGCGCCGTACGGCAATCGTTTCGTGGGGCACGGTCGCTACCTAGTAAGGTCCATTAATTAAAAGTCTAGATATGTGATCTCGAAAAAATGTCCTACATACTGGTCGGTCCTGACTCTGCAAGCATTCGAACTTGGTGGTCGATCTACTCGCTGCTGTCACCCTTTAAGTTGACGAGGGGTCAAGGACGTGCCCTGCAAACAGGATTGCACCAGACACGTTCTCCATCACAAAGAAGGCAAACGGATGATCCGCGACGAAGTCCACAAGCACCGGCGGTCGGTAATTCAGAGCACACCCGCACATTCCATGGCAAGCGGTAACAGCGGCGGCCTCAGTGCCTTCCTCATTCACCTCGATAACAGCCTTGTGCCATACGTCCTGCAGCGATAGGCCGGGGCCGTCCTCCGCAACCATGTCAGAGAGGTCGGCTTTCCCCAGCTCGAAAGCCTCCTTGATTCCCATACCCGCGAGAACGTTGTTCATCGTAATATCGAAGTCAAGCTTGAACTTCGGCAGACGAAACTGGCGGACCTCGACGAAGCTCGTAGGCAAATGCTTTTGTAGGAAGTCGGGTTCACACACAATCTTATTGGTCAGCCGCGACAGCCCGTCTCGGGCGTCGGGGAGGAAGACGCACATCGAGTAGACCGCCCGCGGCTGGCCGGGCAACGTCCGGCCTTCCTCATAGTCAAGCTGGAGCACCTTGAATCCTTTGTGGCAGGCGATGCGCTGGCTGCCAAAATCTTGCATGAAGGGCACGTCGACGGTGCTGCCATCCAGGCAGTGGAACTTGTCGTCCTTGGTATAATACTTCTCGAAAGGATTATGCCACTTACCCTTGAAGTAGATGGCGTTGGCGAGCACGAGGTCGGTCGTCGGGGACACTTGGATCGGGATATCGGTGATAAGGTTGTTCGTGGATGCCGCCACCCATGCGTTTATTTTCTTCACTGCTTCACCCGGCTGCAGCAGAACATAGATATATGTATAATGGTTTATGTAAGCACAAATTAGTTGGATCGATCTGCACCTAAAAGAAACGAAAGATCGGTACTGACCTTTCGGTGGAAGTCTACGGCGCAGGTCTGTGCCTTGTACTCCTTGACGACGGCGTCGATGTAGGCAGGCTTGAGAGGCCTCGTCTTGTCGTGCCACACGCCGCACGCGAAGTTGACGCTCGGCCCGCCCGTCTGTGACCGGTCGGCCAGGGCCTGCCCCGCCAGCACACCGACAGACCTGACAAGGTCGTTCCGCGACGGCGCGCCGAGGGCACCGAGCAGCTCAGAGAGGGTGCGCTCGCGGCCGCCGGCGGCCACCAGCGATAGCGCCGCGTAGACGGACACCGGCGAGAAGACGAGGTTCTTGTTCCTGCCAGCGGCGTCGTCCGCGAGGCGCTTGTTGAGGGCTAGAGCGAACTTCTGCAGGCCGGACCCTGAGCTCGCTGACCAGGCGGGCAGATGAGCGGCGGGTTCCGTCGAGATCAATCGGCATAGTTTCGGAAGGCGGCGGACGGCGAGCGCCTTCAGGGCTTCCATCTTGCGTACGCGTAATTTTGGCGATTTCGAGATTTCTTCACATTCTCAGGTCCTCTTAAGTATTTATAATTACATAATAATTGGGCTATAGGCTTCATGGAATGAGGCCGGGGCTCCAGGCCCACCAGGCCGCTTAATTTAGATACCGAACGTGTCATAATATGTTTTCAAAAGAGGCAACAGATTCGGAAACTCCAAAGTGCACCCGGAGCATGTGCTCCCGGTTTTTTCGAAAAAATATAGAAAATTGAAAACTTGTCAAAATATTCTGAAAAAAATCATGCACGTACCTGAGCATGTCACGCACCATCGTGTCAAATTTGGCGACGAAACGACATCGCGGCAATTTTCCGTCAGAATTTTGTCATTTTTGCACAGGGCGGCCGCGATGTCGTTTCGTCGCCAAATTTGACACGATGGTGCGTGACATGCTCAGGTACGTGCATGATTTTTTTCGGAATATTTTGACAAGTTTTCAATTTTCTATATTTTTTCGAAAAAACCGGGAGCACATGCTCCCGGGTGCACAACGGCCGCTTTCCAAAAGATTTGCCTTTTATACGTGTCATAATCTCTTGTAACGAGTCTCATCCCATGGCCTTGAACATCATCCTAACAATTCTAACGACCCTGGCGGCGTACAGGTTCTTGGCAGAATCGGGAGGACAGTTTTTTTTTTTTTGACAATCAATATAGAAGAGCGCCAATCTAGCTCTCCATCTAATGGCGGGAAGGAGTGCACCTCGTTGTGAAAGACAGAAGTTTCCGGCAAGATCAAACATTTTCTTCACGGTCTGTGTAATGCAACAGAGGATGATTGGAAACACTCATTACTGAATTGCACTCCTTCGCGGTGTGCTTTTGGGCCCTTATGGACGAGGAACTCCTTGAACACATTTCTTTTAACCAGTGTGCCAATGCTAAGGAGTGGATTTTCTTCCTTATTGAAACGTTGTCGCATCTCGAGTTTATAAAAGTGGATGTCACTCTTTGGGCTATCTGGGTTTCTCGGCATAAAGTGACACCTAAAGAATTTTTTCAGAGTCCCATGTCAACTCATGGTTTCATTATGAGACATCTATCTAAACTAGAGATGATATACAAACGGGAACCACTTTCTGCTCCCGAGCTCCACTGCTCCCGCCACTTTATAAAATTCGAAAAATATATCAAAATGTTTTTTAAAAATCTGAAAAAAAATCATGCGTGTTCTCAATGATGCATACTAGAAATGTGCAATTTCAATGCAAAAAGCCTTATATTATAGCCTACACAAAAATGACAAAAATTGTAGATTTGAAACTATGCATTGTTAACTATAACCAGATCTGTAAATTTGTCATTTTTATGTAGATCGAAATATAAAGTATTTCACACTGTAATTTTGCACGTCTATAGGATACATCATCGAGAATATGCATGATTTTTTTTTCATATTTTTAAAAAGCTTTTAGATATATTTTTTGAATTTTCTAAAGTGGCGGGAGCACTGGACCTCGGGTGCCAAAAATCTCCATTTTGATACAACGGTATATCGATATCTTTTTTTTTCAGTCAACATTGAGAACTTTATTAAACCACCAACATACGGTTACAATCAGCCAGAAGGTTGCTTACAAGAAAGGACGGACACTTGTTTAGCCCGCAATCTGAACCCGAAAGGCTACAGGCTCCTTTAGCACAACAATCCGTTGCCTTATTAGCATCCCTCTTAACATGCTTAACCGAAAAGGAAATGAAATCATTCGCAATCTCCCCAATATCATCCAACATAGGCGACACGACAGATCTTGACTCGCGCCGCGAATTCCAGAGGTCAACAACCTCAGCACAGTCCACTTCCATGACCACATGTGAGAAGCCTCGTAGCTGGGCGAAAATGGTACCTTCCCTCAGCGCTAGAGCCTCCCCAATCAAAGGATCACTCACTCCAATGAGTGGTTTACACCAAGCACCGAGAAAAGAGGTATGTGATCGAGCAACACCACCTCCTCCCCCGATACGGTTCTCAGCATCCACCACTCCGTCAGTATTTATCTTAATCCAACCCGGGTATGGTGGTCTCCAATATTGCTCCACCGTGGTTGTTTTAGTACCCGGGGAATTTCCAACAAGAAAAGATCTTCGCGTACCTTTCTGATTATGTGATTTGGATCAAAGCTTTCCTGATCATGTGTCCACCGATTCCTCGCATTCCAAATAGAGTGCGTGATCGTGGTAATCTTGCTTCTGTCTTCAACAGAGAACATGCCGTCAAGCGTAATATCCTTAGCCTAAGTGGAGGGGTGGAGCGCTGGGAGTTTCAGTTCCAGCAACTCACGAGGCGCTCTCCAATAGTTCTGGGCGTGAGAACATGTCACCAAGGCATGATGGAGGTCTTCCTCCATAGCCTGACATAAGTCACAGCGGGCTAGCCGCTTGATATGTCGATGTTTTATAGTCACATAGTCTGGTAGTATTCCCCTGAGAACATGCCACCAGAAAACTCGGACCCTAGGTATGACCCTGATTTTCCAAAGAGCGGACCATAACTCTGATTCCGACGATGAGGCACCCGCTACCGACCCTTCCTCTAGAGCACGATGCTCGTTATGAGTCACTAGAGCTCGATAAGCCGACTTGATAGAGTACATACCATTCTTTTCGAAAGACCAAGCCAAAAAATCTTCACCACCATTTGCACGAATTGGGATATTCAGAATAGCATCGGCATCAGGTGCTAAGAAGTTTCGTCGCACAACATCAATCTTCCATGTATTGTTATAAGGATCAATCAGCTCAGAAACAAACTCCACATGGTCTTTTCCAAGATTACCCATTGGTATATGAGTTAAGGACGAGCGAATCCATCGATCCGACCAAATGGAAATAGAGGAACCATCTCCAACCCTCTTGATAAGCCCTTTCTCCAGGGCAAAACGACCCGCGATAATTCCCTTCCAGGTTGCAGAAGCCGAGGAAGGGATCGTAGCATCCATAAAGGAACATTTAGGGAAGTATTTCCCTTTTAAAACTTGCGCACATAGGGAGTTTGGGTGGGTTAGGATCCGCCATCCATGTTTGCCCAACAAGGCTATATTGAACAAACCCAGATCCTTAAACCCCATGCCGCCTTTTATCTTTGGGGTCGCCGGAGAGGAAGAACACGACCCCGCAGCCACCCTCGCAGCCACCGCCGGCCGAACCGCCGTCCACCCAGCCCACGGCCGGCGCGGTGCCTCGCCGCCCCGCCTTGCCCTGAGCTCCTCCTCCGCCGGTCCGCAGCCACCCGGCCACCCCTCTAAACCCACCGGCGCCGTCGACCTCGCACCCCCGCACCACCCAAGATATGTTTCTGGCTGGCCTCCGCTGCGACCAGCAGCGGCTCCGGCTCGCCTCCGCAGTCGTTGACTTGGTCTCCGTCGAGGAAGGACGAGACGCGTCGTGCGAGCACTCACACGCGTGTAACGAAGCGTTTCCGATTAGAAGGATACCCCGCGTGTCGGAGCGGGGATCCCTTAAGAGTATATAAGAGGTATGATGTACATAATGTCGTCGAAAGGAAAATTAAAAATAAATAGCTGATCATAGTCGGGACACTAAATCTAATTATCTGATAGGCATGAAATGAGTATGTGTCGTGTACATTATTAATGTGAACAATTGGATGGTTGAAGGAATGAATGATGTTTAACTTGCATATAGAGATTAATAAAAAATAGTGAAAATGACATGGTTAATTGATTGACTCTTGCATATTAAGATAGACAATCATTAATACGTATTAGTAGGGTTTACTTTATAAGAGTCGTCTAGCTGTCGGAATCGTGCGAGCCTTAGCATGCGCGAAGAATAGCACTCCCCTCTTCTAATCTATATATCTTATAAAGCACTAAATTTGTTTATGATAGTCTATCTCAACAAGAAAGCTGTCCACATCACTCACTATTTTAGCCAAGCAGTTATCATCTCATCTTTTTTCATCAATGTCACTAATTTCTAGTATACAAATACACAACAATTTCACGTCAATTAAATTTAGTTTCTCGACTATTTTGACCAATTGAATCTTGCATATTTCTGTTGACAATTGAATATTTCAAGCGTACAACTTATACCCTTTCATTTACATAATAAAATGTGCATGGTATTCTTTTAATATTTTATAATACACACTCATTTCATGTAAACTAAATTTAATATCTTTACTATGATCAATTAAATTTTGCATATTCTTTACAGCGATATGAGGGAATTCTAAGGGGCTGGTGGTGGGGCTAATGGGTTCGATTGGCGGATTTTGGATCTAAATATGATAAATCTAGGGTCGCCAAAGGAGGGCATGGAGCCTATGCGGGATTTTGACGTGAAGTTCAAGTCGGAGGACATTGTTTTTATGACCTCACGATGTGGCTCAGATCACAAACCTAGTGTACTGATGAGTTCGGATCGTGGTTCACCTCTCGTGGTTCGCCTGAGCAAGGTTGATCGAGTGAAAGTGGATGAACAAGTCTAAGCATGGGTAAGATGTTATGAAGTTGCCTACAACTGTAGTGAATCTAGTTTGTGAAGTTGCTTACCGTTGTTGTGAAGTTCTTAAATTGTTTTTAGTTGTGATTAAGTTGCCTACAATGTCGTGAATCTAGTTTTTTCGTGGCGCACCAAATTTCATTTTTAGTTATTCCTAATTTCCTGATGTTGTTGTGAAGTTTCCTACCGTTATGGTTTAGTTATCTACTCATTGTTATGAGGCTGCATTGCGAACTTAGTAAATGTGAAAAGCAACTAGTACACCAAAAGTTGCTTTTTCATAGTGGCTGCTAAGTTGTCTACCCGCTGATGCTCAGTTGCCGACAATATTAGGAAGTTGCCCGATACTTAGTTGTCTGCCAATGATGCCTGCAAGTGCACAGAGTTTTTGTACCTGTTTTCGAGGAAACGATCTCTTGTTCCTCACTTTCTCGTTTATATGTTTATCAATACGTACCTCAGCACCCGCAAGTTATCAAATCCAAAACAAGTAAGAATGCGTTGAAAATATTTTGGGTGTTTCTGCTGAGAGTAAAACATTATTTAAAAGAAAGCAATTAAAAGAAAATAGAGAGTAAACAGTGAACTGATTGAAAATAACAATAAGGCTAAAAGGTTCTCATGATGTATTGAGTCCACCACTAGCATATGCTTGAAGTCAGTAGTTAATTATCTACTGTGTATTATGTGTATGTTGTGTACCGGCGGAGTCCCACATATATAAAAGATGTGCCATGATATCTTCTGACACAACTCATACGTACAATACGTTCTCCTAAAATCAATCGACGGAGTACACTAACTAAGGGTCTCCCGGCTAAAAGATCGAGATGTCTCCTATGGGGTAGTGGGGGTGAATAGGCGATGTACACCAAGTATGATTATGGTTCAAATAAATACGAAATAAAACTAGCATTTAATTTATCAAACACAAAACCTATATATACTAGGCTCAACTAAGTGCATCAATAACTTATGCTACACTCTGCTGCTATGCTTCTTCCTATCCATCCTCCTGTCCCAGATATTCTAAAGCCTCATCGGCCATCGTTGATGAGACTGCCAAGGCAGTTGGGTAGGAGATCTGATCCTAGCGCCAGCGGAGATCACGATCGCCTGCGCGTCGCCTCTAGCCACTAAACCCTAACAAAACGGTTCGGGCTTTCAGAACATACTTGAAACCGGACACCTCCCCCATCACAAAGAAGGTAAACATAATAGCTTTACACAGTTTTGACCAATGTTTGGGGTTGTGACCCTCCTAGTTCCTGCTAGCAACGAAAAATGATATAAATTGTGTTCAAAAGGTATTCTCTAAAAAAAAGGCACAATTCAGATTGAGGGGTCAAGAACGTGCCCTGCGAACAGGATTGCACCCGACACCTCCTCCATCACAAAGAAGGCAAACGGATGATCAGCCACGAAGTCCACAAGCACGGGTGGTGTGTAGGCCCTGGCACATCCGAACATCTTGCAAACGGTAACAGCGGCCGCCTCAGTACCTTCCTCATTCACCTCGATGACCGCCTTGTGAATCACTTCCTGCAACGCTAGGCTTCTGCCGGGCCGTCCTCCGCCACCATGTCAGAGAAGTCGGCCTTCCCCAGCTGGAAAGCCTCTTTGATTCCCATGTCGACGAGGACATCGTTCATCCTAATGTCGAAGTCGAGCTTGAACTTGGGCAGACGGAACTTGCCGACCTGGACGGTGCCCGTTGGTAGGTGCTTGCGTAGGAACTCGGGGTCACAGGCGATCCTGTCAGTCAGCCGCGACAGCCCGTCACGGTCATCGGGGAGAAAGGCGCACATCGAGTAGTGCGCCCGTGGCTGAGCGGGCAACGGCCGGCCTCCCTCGTAGTCGAGCTGGAGTACCTTGAACCCGTCGTGGCAGGCGATGCGCTGCCACCGCGAATCTTGCATGAAGGGCACCTTGACGGTGGTGCCATCCAGGCGGTGGAACTTGTCGTCCTTGGTATGCTTCTTGTCGAAAGGATGCCGCCACTTGCCCTTGAAGTAGATGGCGTTGGCGAGCACGAGGTCGGTCGTCTCGGGCAGTTGGCTCGCATCAATGATTTCGGTGATAAGGTTGTGCGTGGATGCCGCCACCCATGCGTTGATTTGCTTCCCTGCTTCCTTCGGCTGCAGCACGACGTTAATCGGCATCGATATGTTCATGTGTACAATGTACTATTGACGATCGCCTACGTAGAAAGATCGGTACTGACCTTTCGGTGGAAGTCTACGGCGCACGTCTCTGCCTTGTACTCCTTGACGACGGCGTCGATGTAGGCGGGCTTGAGAGGCCTCGTCTTGTCGTGCCACACGCCGCACGTGAAGTTAACGAGCGGCCCGCCCGTCTCTGATTGGTCGGCTAGGGCCTGCCTCGCCAGCACACCCACGGACCTGGTGAGGTCGTCCCGCGACGGTGCGCCGAGGACACCGAGCAGCTCCGAGAGGGTGCGCTCGCGGCCGCCGCCGGCTACCAGCGACAGCGCCGCGTACACAGACACCGGCGAGAAGATGAGGTTCCTGCTCCTGCCAGCGTCGTCCGCGAGGCGCTTGTTGAGGGCTAGAGCGAACTTCTTCAGGCCAGACGGGCAGCTCGCTGACCGGCCGGGTAGATCAGCCGCAGCTTCCGTCGAGATCCATTGGCATAGTTTCGGAAGGCGGCGGACGGCTAGCGCCTTCAGGGCTTCCATCTTGCGTACGTGAGTTTGGCGATTTCTCCATCCCAGGTTCTCAGTATTTATAATTAACCTCATAATTGGGCCATATGCATCACCGAATGCGGCCGGGGCTCCAGGCCCACCAGGCCGATTTATTTAGAGACAGAAATAGTCATAATCTATTGTACTTGCCAAGAGGATGACGCGCAAGGGGCACCGTCTAAGAAGAAAAAGGACTACGCTACTGTGATTTTATTGTATATGTAGTAGGCTAATGTGGTTTGAATATTTGAATTACATAATATTACTTAAAAAACCAATTTATTCGCATAAATTATTCGAATCGCACTTCTATTTTGATAAAGAAAAGTTTGCGATGTTGGAGCACTATACACACGATTATTTAATTTTAGTCGTGTGTGATATTTCGTACAATATGAGCCGTATGCGAATAATCGGCCCGCGAACTCGAAACCTCACACACGGATTTTGTTATAAGAGTAAGTGATAGCGGATAAAGCACACGGAAGGGACGATTCGTGGGCGAATGGAGGGAGATACATACGCGATGCATTTTCTTTCATTCGAAACTTTCCGTTCTAGGTCTCAAAATGGAGTTCAACTGTGATTTTGCCTTCTAAGAGGAAGAAGGATTAGTCTACTGTGATTTTCGTATATATGTAGTAGGGTTACTATGGTTTGAATATTTGAATTACGTAATATTAATTAGAAAATCAATTTATTCGCATAATTTATTCGATCCACACTTCTATTTTTTCTACAAAAAGTGTTTGCGATGTTAGAGCACTATGCACTCGATTTTTAAATTTTTATCATGTGTGATATTTCGCACATTTTTTTTCAAATGAGTATGTGAATATTCGGCCCACGAACACATATCGAAACCTCACACACGGTTTTTTTCAAGGTTAAGTGATAAGTGATAACGCACATGGAAGGAAAGCTTCATGTGCCATTGGAGGGATTTAAATTGCCCGATCTGCAAAGTGATACATGCGCGATGCCTTTTCTTTCATTCGAAACTTCCCATTCTCGGTCTCAAAATGGAGTTCTACCTCTTCTTCTTCGAGACCCGCGATGCGTGGAGCATGGTACATAACATAGATCCTTAACGTATTCTACTTATTCTTGATAATTAATTGGTGGTTGCTGGCCAGGTTTTACTGGTGATAAGCTGTTGGGTGAGGATTGGCACTTTTGAGCAGGGAGAGGTAGCCACCCTCCAGGTTCTTCACGTTCGTAAAGCCCTGCAGCAAAAAGCAAAACAAAAATCACATCTCCAATCAAATATGGCTTTCTATCCATCTCACTGTCTACCCCACACCGATCCTACTCTATCAATCGGGAACTATATATGCACTAATTAATTTAAGCGATGAAACGTACGGCGTCGACGAGGTCTGCGGCGGCGAGCCTGGACCGAACTCCCGACCGGCAGCCGACGATGAGGCGGTCCTCCTTCCCATGGAGCGCGGCGACCTGGTCGACGAAGCTATGGTTCTTCTCCGGCCTGCTGTGAGGCGTGACGGAGAGGTAGTAGGGCACGTTGCGTGCGCCGGCGACATGGCCCCTGTCGAAGTCCTCCCACATCCGCACGTCCACGTACCCGTACTGCCCCATGCTCAGCAGCGCGCACGCCGCATCCGCGTCCACGCTCTCCACCAAAGCCTTCTCGCCGCCGGCGCCGCCACTGCTGCCGCTGCTTCTCAGGGAGCCCATGGATGAGGGGTTTGGTGTTTGTGTCCGGGGGCTGTGGAGAGATGGATTGATAGGTGCTGCCTGCCGCGCGTGTGCTATTTATAGCTGAAGAGGCTGCCATGGCAGCAGCGATATAAGCGAGTCACGGCCGGGTAGCCGCATCCATCACTTTCTCATCGCATAATTTAAAGTCTTCGGCATCTCATCCATCCGTGTCGACCCTATCTTCTTGTATCATCTGGAGTGCATATACATATATGGAAACTAATGTCAACTACATGCTGTATTTTTATTTCCTGTGAAATGAAATGTCGTACAAGAATCTCCTCTAATTTTGCACCCTCTTATATACTTGAGGTTTTTAAAGCATACCAACTGGTTTATGCTTGAGGTTTTTAAAGCATGTTCCCTCGACATTATGAAGTTGCTTGCATGTGTATGGTTTACAAGGACAAAATTTCAAGAAAAAATTCATACTGCCAAACCGTACAGTACATTCAGTTTGGATGCTTAAGAATGGCCACTAATATCTTGCACACCACATATAAATGAATTAACTTCTATGGATATTTACAGGAAATACCAACAATGGAGACTTCCGAAAAAACATGTGCAGATTTCGATGTTAGCTTCTGTGCGCAAGAGGCCGAAAAAATAACACAACTAAGGAAAGAAGTAACCGACAATAATATCGTCTGATTAAAGTCAACTTGCCAACAATAAGAGTATATTCTGCTGAGATGAACAGAAAGGTGTCACTGGCAGTAACAAAGCGAAGGAGTAGTAAAACAAAAGCTGTATGCGAAAAGGTCCACAATATTTCCAGAAATGAGTGAAATGATTACTTTGCACTGCATTCATTGTTCCACTGCTCATTCATATTCGTAATTCTAACATAACTGTTATTTGCATATTTTTGGAATTCTAACAAGTTTAGAACTGCACAGTTAGAGATTTGGAGCAGCTGAAATATGGAAAAGACATAGTCAATTAGAATATATTCAGTGACTCTACGGTCTGGACAGAATATTATCATCATCCATCCAAATATATATAGAAACGAAATTAGTAGTTCATGCATCATATAGTAAATTCCTAGCAGAAAGACTGAAAACTCAGTTCTCCAAGAAAAACAATATCAGTAAGAGCTAAATATACACACATATGTTTCATATTTGTATTCTCCTAGCTGATGATTGGTGGCTAACTTTTTTTACCCATGGATATTTGGATATTTGATAGCTATCTTGCTGATACAGGCAGTGAAGGAAGATTGTTTTCAGCTTGATCTGGGACCATCGTTCTAAGGCTATTTTAGTTGGTAGACTTTCTCACCTAGAATTTAGACGTATTTGTGATTGAATTTAGGAAAACAATGATCAAATTAAGTATAATCAAGTAGAAATACAATTGGTAGATCCCAGATTCGTTCATTGATCGATTATGCAAAATTGGTATTGAAGAACAGAGTACCTTCATGGTCTGCGGAGGCGTGGGCATGGGCATGGGCGCGGCGCTCCAGGGCATGAGAGCGGGAGACACGGTGTTGTCCACGTGAGGATTCGGCGCTGGTTCCTAGCAAAAAGATTGAAAATTCGGTTCTCCAAGAAAAACAATATCAGTAAGAACTAAATATACACACATATGTTTCAGATTTGTATTCTCCTAGCTGATGATTGGTAGCTAACTTTTTTTACCCAATGATATTTGATAGCTATCTTGCTGATACATGCAATGAAGGAAGATTGTTTTCAGCTTGATCAGGAACCATCGTTCTAAGGCTATATTAGTTGGTAGACTTTCTCACCTAGAATTTAGCCGTATTTGTGATTGATTTAGGAAAACAGAGGTCAAATTTAGTATAATCAAGTAGCAATAAAATTGGTAAAATCCCACTCAGGGGCATGAACATGGGCGCGGCGCTCCAGGGCATGGGAGTGGGAGACACGATGTCGTCCGCGTGAGGATTCGGCGCTGGCATCCAGGCGAGGATCTGGGCGACGTCGAAGCTGGCGAGGAGGCTGCGTTCCCCGCAACCCTGACGAACCCTACACGGCGGCTACAACGACAGTCTGATTTCGCCACGGCTGGAGGCGCTCACTTACGTGAGGCGGAGGCCGGAGGATCCCACTGCCGGAGGGACTCGCGCAAGACGGCCGCCAGAGGGTCTCACGCTTTTGTGGCAGCCGGCCCAGCCAAACTTCCGGTGGTCGCTGTCGAGGAAGCTCCAAATCCCACGAATCGATTGAATCGATTGCATGTTCAGCTAGCACCCCATCCTACGAATCAATTGAATCGATTGCATGTTCAGCTAGCACTAAATCCCACAAATCAATTCCCACAAATCAATTCCCACAAATCAATTGCATGTTCAGCTAGCTCCAAATCCCACGAATTGATTGTATGTTCAGCTAGCGGGAACATACCCGGAAGCTTGGAACGGAACCAAGACGATATTCCATTCGCAGTGCCCCGGAGCATCTTGTGCCAGGATGCGAAGCGGCATATGGCGTGCAGCCTGGTGGACCGCTTGTGGGGCGCGTCAGCCGTGCGGAATGCCGGCGCCACGGCCGCGGCGGTCGATGAGCTCCGGCGTGCCTCCAAGGATAGCCCGGAGGTGCCGGCGCCACTGGCCGACGCGGGCTCGGTGCCCTACCTCACGAACCAGCTGACGGCGCGCTCCACGGCTCCATGTCCGCCTCCACGGAGGACGCCGCCGCCGCGCTGTTCAACATCTCCATCTCGACCTGTGAGCGGCTCATGTCGTCCCCTGGATCTCCGGCCCGACACCACCGATCTGTCCATTTACATCCTGAGGAGGAGGCGGTGGGTGGCGGCGGATGGCAACGGAGGTGGGAGGGGATGGGGGAATGAATCGGAAGAGAAAGAGAGAAAAAAACTAAAAAGAAGTCGTCGGCACCGGATGACGACCGGGTCGACCGGATGACCGGTCGCGCACGCGACGGTTACCGGGAAACGTGGCACTTCCTGATTCGCCTAAAATCGCGCATGAACGGTGGGGGGCGACGCTGGGCGTCGTGGCTACATCAGGACCGTTCGTCGCCGCAATTGGACGACCCACGGTCATGCGGCGACGTGGAT
Organism: Poa pratensis; assembly: GCA_947311845.1. Lineage (NCBI taxonomy): Eukaryota > Viridiplantae > Streptophyta > Magnoliopsida > Poales > Poaceae > Poa > Poa pratensis. The sequence goes on from CAMZMU010000098.1 coordinate 16,586,254, forward strand.
GGCTGACAGGAAGCAAATCCTTCGAGCCTTTATATATAGGTAGTATGCTAAAAGAAGTTCCAGGTGCATCTAGTCAGGGCAGATGTCTACAGACGCAAACGTTAGGTAAGACTGTAAGAAGATGGACAAGGACTAGTTGTCCAGATTGCAATGATGGATCATCGATGATGCGGCGACACGGCTGGGCTCGAATAAACAAACGCGCATATCAGTTCAATTATCCTGGTGTGTAGTGTGCGACACGTACGCTCCTGATAAGTGAAGCGACAAAAACCCTGTTGCTTGACAGCGATCGTTCTTTCCAATCCATCGGACCAAACAATTCAATCATGGAGGATATGAAAAGGATTGCACCGATGGTGGCGCTGCACCTGCACTGCTTATCTTATCCGCCACTTGACCTACATTTCAGCCCATCCCTCCGATTGGAAATGGTTCACACGGGTTTATCTAAATACGGATATATCTATCTACATCTGTATTTTGATAAATCTGCGTCAATCATTTTTAATTGGAGGGAGTATCATTTTTCTTCTTCCTCCTTTTACCAGAACAATTATGAGGTATAGTTTTTCTTCTCCCTGACATGTGGCATGTTTGATAAATGACACACGGTGGGAAGTTGTACGTGAATTTTTTCGAGTTTTGAAATTTAAAACAAAATCTGTAGAACTATATGTTCGAACTACAAATTGTTTTCGCCATTGTGTTTACTAGTATATATCGATTAAATGGACATGGGCCAAAATCGTCTCCCATGGTTTTAGCACATGTCACCACATTTGTCGATTGATGCGGGGATTTCATAGAAAACAAATAATAAAACCATTGTCCATGTGAATTTTTTTTTGGAACGGATAAGGCTCAGAAGGGCCTCGATGCTGCATTAATGTGGTGTACACATTACATGGAAGACCATAAAAGAAGAAAATTACAAGCCAGTCCTCAGACTTTGCAAACAAGACCCTAAAAGATAGAACAAAAAAGCAATCGAGTTCTTGATCTTCACCGCGGACGCCGGCAACGCCACCGGCCGGGGACGAACCACTTGGGGCGAAGGTGGCGAGCAATCCCGCAACGAGGTCGAAGAAGATCCTCCAAAAGCTGGAGGAAGGATGAGCTCGGTTTCACGCGTCCGAGCGCGGAGTGGCTCCTTTGGCCATGGATAGCATCGGTAGAGCAAGGCCTTTGCTGGGAATCTCCACCGTGGAACGCAGCATCGAGAGCATGCACTGCTCTAGGCTCCTGAGGCGCCATGGCTCCGGCCAGGCCAGAGGACGCACCTCCACCGCTCGCATCACCCCGATGTGAAGGGACAGAAGGCGCAACTCCTAGCTCAACCCGAGTCACAACACCACCAACCGTGCCGCAACTAGAGATTTTTTTCCGTCTGTGAAGTATGTTGCCTGCATCTAGCGGTGCTAATTGTAAACCGTAGTCATTAGCATATGTTGTAGATATGGTAGTTATAGATTGATTACCAATATTGTTGAGATTGTAACCTTGATGTACAAGTTAACTCTAATATAAATATGACCGGAGCCCGACCCAATTGGGTACGGCAAGCCATTGATCTTAACTTGGTATCAGAGCCTAGATCCAATCTCTCTATCCACCGCGCCGCCGCCAACCATGGGAACCGAAGGAGCCCTAGCTTCTGCCTCCGCCGGTGCAATGATGTCAATGGCTAGTTCATCCACAGCCATGCCGTCTGCCTCTTCCTTCGCTGGTCTTATCACCGTCGACCTTGATCGCCTTAACTTTCCCCTCTGGAAGTCTCAGGTCGTCCCGGCCATCTCCGGTGCAGGCCTCTTCGGCTACCTCGACGGAACCATCGTCGCGCCCCCACTGACGGTGATGGAGGGCGAAGGGAAGGATCGCCACGCGGTGCCCAACCCGGCACACGCTGTCTGGTATCGCCAAGACCAGATCGTGCTTGGAGCTCTTCGCTCCCACATGCACCTCGACATCCTCGCGCAGATGACCTCCTTCACCACCTCGCGCGGCGTGTGGACGGCGCTCCACACCATGTTCGCTGCCCAGAACAGGGCGGCCATCAACAACATCAGGTGCCAACTGTCGGGCACCAAGAAGCACGACATGTCCGTGTCCGAGTACTTCCAGAAGATGAAGAGCCTGGCAGACTCGATGGCGGCTGCAGGCCGTCCCTTGGAAGATGACGAGATCATTGGCTACATAAGCGCCGGCCTCGGCGAAGAATTTGATGCCCTCTTGTCCTCCCTCACAATCTACAACATGCCTGTCACCCTAACCGATTTCTATGCCTTTCTTCTGAGCCAAGAAGCACGACAGGCACTGCGACAGACCCAGACGCCCGAGTTCAGCTCCTCCGCCAACAGCGTCAACCGCTCCGGTGGCTTCTCCAACAACACCCGTGGCGGCTCCTCCGGCGGCAATCCCCCACGTTCGCCAGCTCCCCAAGGCGGACAGGGAGGAGGAGGATCAGGAGGAGGCGGTGGTGGCTATCGTGGTGGGCGTGATGGTGGCCGCGGTCGCGGTCGCTTCAACAACGGAGGACAACGCTGGCGTCCTAGGTGCCAGGTTTGCGGCAAGGTCGGGCATGTCGCGCTGAAGTGCCGTGAGCGCTTCAATCACGCCTATCAGGCGGAAGATGCCCATCACGGTGGGTACCATGCTGGCCCGAACGGCCAGGGCAACCATGGCGGGTATGATGGCTACCATGGAGGCAACCATGGAGGATACGGTGCCTACCAACAAGGTGGCGGATACGGCGGCTACCAAGGTGGCAACCACGGTGGCCACTGGGTGATGGACACGGGCGCCACAGACCACCTCACGGGCGATCTGGATCGCCTTCACTTGCATGATCGCTATGAAGGACGGGAGCAAGTTCAAGTCGCCAACGGACAAGGTTTGCATATTGCACACATTGGTCATTCTAATCTATCTGGCTCATCCAAACCTTTAGCTCTTAAGAATATTCTCCATGTTCCTCAAATTCGGATGAATCTCCTTTCTGTTTACCGCTTAGTTTCCGATAATCATGTCTTTGTTGAATTTCATAAACACTATTTTCTTGTTAAGGATCGAACCACGAAGGCGGTGCTCCTTCACGGTAGGAGTCAAGGAGGTCTCTATCCTATTCCACTTGATCGTGCCACATCATCATCATCTCATCAAGCTTGCTCCACCGTCAAGTCTTCCTCAAGTCAATGGCATCAACGGCTTGGGCATCCATCCAATAAAGTAGTCGAGTCGGTTGTTAGTTCCAATAAACTTCCATGTATCCCTAGCAATGAGTTGTCAGTGTGTGATGCGTGTCAACGCGCAAAGAGTCATCAACTACCCTATAGTTCTTCGAGTCGTGTAACCACCTCCCCTCTTGAACTTATTCATACCGATGTGTGGGGGCCAGCTTCTGTTTCTTCGGGTGGTTATAAATATTATGTCAGTTTTGTTGATGATTTTAGTCGTTTCACATGGATATATTTACTTAAGCATAAATCTGATGTTGAGCAAATTTTCTATAACTTTCAAAACCATGTTGAACGTCTCCTTAAAAACAAAATTCGTATGGTCCAATCAGATTGGGGGGGTGAATACCACCGCCTCCACGCATATTTTCAGCGCACCGGCATATCTCATCGTGTCTCCTGTCCACACACCTCGCAGCAAAACGGGATTGCCGAGCGAAAACATCGTCACTTAGTAGAAACCGGCCTTGCTCTTTTAGCCCATTCTTCTCTACCTATACGGTATTGGGATGAGGCGTTTCTGACAGCCTGCTATCTTATAAATCGGATGCCTACACCTGTCCTCGATAAACAAACACCCTTGTTTCGCCTTCTTCAGATTCAACCCGATTATTCCTCTCTTCGGGTCTTTGGGTGTGCATGTTGGCCTAGTCTTCGAAAATACAACTCTCGCAAACTCGAGTTCCGTTCAAAGATGTGCGTGTTTCTTGGGTACAGCCCGTTTCACAAAGGCTATAAATGTCTTGATCGCTCCACTGGTCGTATATATATTTCACGTGATGTCGTGTTTGATGAGCGAGTGTTTCCCTTTAAATCCAATGAGCGTCCTGACCTTTCTTCCTTAGAAAATCCTGTTGCCTATCCTGACTCCGAGCCGGTAGTGCAGAATGCACCTCTGCGTGCGTATGACTTGTCGCTTTTACCTGGTATTCTGCCTGTTTCAGGATCTCAAACAGTGCCGGATCAGCCTCCTCCTGGTGCGCCTGCGATCGACGTGCATGGCCTCGAGCCGCGCACCCATGCACCAGCAACCGATCGCCTCCTTCCGCGCACCTCTCCGTCGCAACCGGCGGCCCATGACGATGCGGCCCACGAAGAGCCCGCGCTGCACGTTTCCACTGCGTCGGGCGAGGCAGCTACTCAGCCTCCACCCGTCTTGCCTTCGTCGTCTTCTACGATGGCTGATCCTCCTCCTGCATCGACAGCTACTGCAGCTCCAGGGCCACGATCCAGTCGTGGTCGTCTGATTATTGAGAAGAAGTATACGGATGGCACGATCCGATATGATCCGAAGAAGCGTGCTTTCTTTGCCACACCCACTACTCATCGGGATGCTCTGTCAGATCCAGCGTGGCGAACTGCTATGGAATCGGAATTTGCAGCTTTGCAGAACAACCACACATGGGTTCTTGTTCCTCGACCTGCCGGCATGAACATTGTTAGCTGTAAGTGGATTTTTAAGGTAAAGCAACACTCTGATGGCTCTCTTGACAAGTTCAAAGCTCGGTTAGTTGCTCGAGGGTTTACTCAACAGTATGGCATTGATTATTCTGACACCTTCAGTCCTGTCGTTAAACCAGCCACCGTTCGTTTGGTTCTTACACTTGCAGTCTCGCGTGGTTGGAGTTTTAGACAGATTGATGTGAGTAATGCTTTCTTGCATGGTTTCTTGGATGAGGATGTTTATATGTCCCAGCCTCCTGGTTTTGAAGATGCTGCTCGTCCCTCATTTGTGTGCAAATTGCAGAAGTCTATCTATGGGCTTAAACAGTCGCCTCGAGCATGGTACTCTCGACTTAGTGACAAGCTTCAACAGTTGGGTTTCCGTCCGTCTGTTGCTGACACGTCTCTCTTTGTGTTTCATCATGAGGGTGTCACTCTTTATATGCTGGTCTATGTTGATGATATTGTTATTGTTGGGTCTTCTTCTTTGCCGTGGATCGTTTGATACAGCAGTTATCTTCCTCCTTTCCTATCAAGGATCTCGGTACACTCAGTTACTTCCTTGGCATTGAGGCTGCTCACAATTCAGGGGGAATGATCCTATCACAGCATAAGTATGCACTTGATTTGCTTCATCAAGCTTGTATGGAGAATTGTAAGCCAGTCTCCACGCCCATGTCCTCTATTGACAAGTTGTCAGCTACTGTTGGAAAACTCTTATCTCCTGATGATGCCTTTAAGTATCGAAGTATTGTTGGAGGATTACAGTACTTAACATTGACCAGACCTGATATTTCATTTGCTGTTAACAAGGTTTGTCAGTTTCTGTCTAGACCCACAGCTGTTCATTGGGAGGCAGTAAAGCGGATCCTGCGCTACGTTAAAGGCACTTCAAAGATCGGGCTTCAGATCAAGAGATCGTCATCTACATTGTTGAGTGTGTTTACTGATGCAGATTGGGCTGGTAATACAGATGACAGGCGGTCTACAGGGGGGTTTGCAGTATTTTTTGGTGCTACTCTGATTTCGTGGAGCTCTCGTAAGCAGCCCACTGTATCTCGATCGAGTACTGAGGCAGAATACAAAGCACTAGCAAATGGTGCAGCTGAAGTGACATGGGTTCAGTCGTTGTTGAAGGAACTAGGAGTTCCTCAGCCGAGAGCACCAATTTTATGGTGTGATAATTTAGGGGCTACGTATCTAACTGCCAACCCAGTATTTCATGCAAGAACAAAACATATCGAAGTGGATTTTCATTTTGTTCGAGAGAAGGTAGCCCGTGGTGCCCTCGATGTGAGATTTGTTTCCTCCGGTGATCAAGTTGCTGATGGCTTTACTAAACCTGTTACTAGACAGATGTTGACTCGGTTGTGTCACAATCTGAATCTTGCAAGATGTTCAGATTGAGGGGGAATGTAAACCGTAGTCATTAGCATATGTTGTAGATATGGTAGTTATAGATTGATTACCAATATTGTTGAGATTGTAACCTTGATGTACAAGTTAACTCTAATATAAATATGACCGGAGCCCGACCCAATTGGGTACGGCAAGCCATTGATCTTAACTCTAATTTGGGTTTAGTCGTCTACTCCTTCTTTTCCGAATTATAAGATATATTTTAGATATTTCAACATGGAGTAGATACAGACTAAAATGAGTCAATCTATAATTCTATATACATTAAAACATGTACTCCCTCCGTTCCATATTAGTTGACTCTCAAATGGATATATCTAGCACTAAAATAAGTCTAGATACATTCATTTTTGTGTCAAGTAATATAGAACGGAGGGAGTACAGATGTATGCGATTTAGATAAAAGATAAAAGACCTTAGAGGGAGTAGAAAAGAAGATGAAAGACAGCCGAGTCGGACATGTCCTCGCGGCCATCTCACTAGAATAGAAACAACAAGTAGATGGAGAAGCTCTCTATGCAGAGCGGTTCTTATTTGACTACTCATCCGCGGCCGCCGGAGAATTTCATGGCACCAACAGAGTTCCGCGTTGACGACGAGAGTTTAGTATTTCCAGTCGAAGAATGGCGCGTTTGAAACGACGGGTAGGAGGAAACTGTATGGGATTAAACAAACTACTGGCTAAATACCGCCAATGAGTTGGCCGAGCCACACAAAGATCTCAACTAAGCTAGCAAAGTGAATCATTATTTTGTGTGTGGCACTATTAGTACGTTCATTATTCTATTCATTGGGTACTGCAAAATGCAGCGACGCGGTTTGTTACTTTAGAGCAACGAACTGCAACGCGAGGAATCCGCAGTTCAGACTCTTTTGCCTTGGTGTACTTGGCCAATTCCTCGAAAGATTCAGGTATAGAGTGGTACTCAGGAAACATGAGGCCTTTTGTCCTACATAAGGGAATAGAAGACAATCATCATAACCTTATATATAAAGGGGCGACATGGCCACCCCCTCTCCAGCAGGCCACGTCGCCCCTTTTCTTCTGGCCGTCCGATCGGCGAAACGGACGGCTCTGATCGAGCCACGTCGACCACCGCGCGCGGTACTATTCCTGGGAACAGTATCGCGCGCACCCGCGCCAATCAGCGGCTGCCACGTCACCCGGTCACCGCCGGTGGAACCGGTGACAAACCGGTCACCCCTCTCGCACGATTATTGGCGTAGAAATTTACACAAAACCCCCTGAAAATGACTAATTCGCAAATTTGGAAACGTCAGGGATCTCCGTGTAAAAACGACCACAAACCTCACTCTCCCTCTTCCTCTCTCCCCGTGCGAGCCCGAGCTCGGCGGCGCCGCCGACGCGCTCCGCCACCTCTACGCCCCTCCCCGCTCAAATCGAAGCACACCACGGGCTCCGCCGCCGCCGCCTCTCCCTCCTCGCCGAGCTTCGCTTGCCGGAACACCGTCATCGCGCGGGAATCAACGCCGCCGCGCCCGCTGCCCTCCGCCGCGTCCGCGCGTCGCCGGCGACGCTCCGACGACCAAAACGAGGCGGCGCCGCCACCTGCGGGCACCCCGCGTCCAGCCGCGTCGGAAGCGGCCACGCGCGCGCCATACCTCGCACGGGCGCGACGCCGGCGTCGCCCACGCCGCCGCGACGACTCCAGCCGCCGGTGACGTCAGCACGACGTCCCAGCGGGCCTGGGCTGGCAGCTGGGCTGCAACGTGGGCCGGGCTGGCTGCTGTGCGGCTGTCTCGGCCCTTTTTTTCCCTCTTCTTTTTGTTCTATTTTCCTTTCTTTTAAAAAAAATTAACAACTTTTCAAATACAACTTCAATAATTTCTAAATCTGCACAATTTAAAAAATGTAGCCATTTTCGAATTTGAATTTTATCAAAAAAACGCGGCATCCAAATTTGAATATTTCAAAATTTCAAATGCCTTTCAAATCTAACAGTTTTACCAACTTTTGGGAATCAAACAATCCATAAATACAAACCTTTTTTGTATTTTCGGCACATTCAAATCTGAACACATTTTGAACATGAACTATCTTTAAAACTATCCACACAAAAAAATATGGAAAATATATCAAAGTGATCACAAAAAAAACATGTTAATTACTTATGGCATAATGCAAACAAATTTGAGGATTTTAATTTGGTGAATATTTGGAGAAAATCCAAATTTATTTCCTCAAATTATGAATTGAATTTAATAAATCCTCATATAAAATGTTCCATCTGATTATGAAGTTAAATTAAAATTTTAAGATAAACATAAACTTAAAAAAATCTTTCCAAACTGTTTAACAATTAGAAATAATTTAGCTGAATTCCCTCCAATTATTCAAATAAATCTAATAAATGCTCAAAATGGTTAATATTTGGAGATAACCATAATATATTTCCTTCGATTATGTTTCTAAATAAGAAAATTATGGGAAAATGGAACCAAATTTGATCATTTAAATTAGGCTAACATATTTAGAGGCAACAAAATTTGAAACTATCTGATTTTATTGTTTACTTAAAAAAAACTAATTGAATGAATATTTGGAAGAAAATATAAATTGATTTCCTGTAATTATGAATTGAATTTTAATTGAATTAAATAGGTAATCATATAATTTGTTTCCTCAGATTATTGAATTAAATTAAATATTTAAAACAAAACTCAAACATATTATACCAACTCGAATAAGTTAATATGTACATTTAAATATTCCCTAAATTGTATTACATATTTTTTTGTCTTTTTTTCCCTTTCTTTTTATCCCACTCAAATTTTGTTGTTACTTTAACTTAAAGAACTATTGCTCCCTATCCATGTAAAATTAAAACTTATAAGGATGATTTTACAACGATTTGCTAACAACAATTGTTCAACGATACTTATTCCGCTGAGATAAATTTAAAATGTAATTTGTTTTCCATATTTTCCAACCGTACATAAAAATTGATCTTTATCAGATGAGTTTTTGCGAAGAGTACGGCGAGATATTATTTTAGGATATTTAAACAAATTTCCAAAAAAACTGCTAAATGATACATATTACAAATTTACAAATGTCTTCCAAATCTAAACATTTTTGCAAACATGAAAAGAATTCAAATATAAATACTTTCCCAATTTTACCTTTTTTTTGAAATCTAAACAACTAATAAATGTGAACTTTTTTTGAATTCCAACAGTTTTAAAATCTAAACAATTAAATAACTTCCAAAATTTACCAATTTTTTAAAATCTACACAACTAATAAATGTGATTTTTTTTCTTAAATCCAACAGCTTTAAAATTTGAACAATTTTTTAAATGCAGACATTTTTAAATATGAATTTTAACACACGGACGCGGCGTGTCGACGCGCCATCTTGCCTAGTGTAAGAGAATGAGGAACCAAAAATCATTGGACAAGTATATTTAGCTATCTGGTGTCACTGTCAATTCGATACAAAATAGTCGACACTAAAAATCATTGGACATGTATATTTAGCTATTATTTTTGTTAAATCATATTGGTATCTTGGTCAGCGAACTATACTGTTTCCTCTTAGTATTCCTCTTAGTGTGGGGGGAAGAAATGCAAGTTAATGTAACTTGTTTGAAACTGTGAGGGAAGACATCGTGGTGAAATATGCACTTGCGGAGGGGAAGGCATGGTGCGGTCTTCTATCCCTCCGGCTCTCTCTTCGTCTGGTGAAGCCGAGCCAGTGGAAGCTTCACCGGGGAGTTTGTGAGGTTTGTGTCCCCTTTCTTTGGCTGGCCGAAGTTGGGGTGGTGCGTCGGGTGCTCTCTTCCACCTTTGCTTCTCTGGCCGACCGTGGTGGTGAGGGGAGGAGGAGGTGGTGGCGGGCGATCCGGTTTTTGGTGGTGGTGTTGCAGGTGGCTCTTTTCTTCGGTGGTTCTTCTCCGGTCGGCCGTGGTGGCGAGGGGAGTGGCCAGTTGAAGACGGTGTTGATGGCGGTGGTCCTGGGCGACGTGGAGACGGCTGGGTGTTGGGCGGAGCCGGGGAGACGAGGCTGTGGCCGAATTCGTTCAGCGAGCTTAGATTTCGTCGCGAGGCGGCGAATGGCTTCTGCGGCCTTCTACTTCTGGTGGTGGCGACGTCCTTCCGGCGGGTGGCGGTACGGCGGCTCCGGCGTTCGCTAGGAGTTTGGGGATCGACGGCGGCGGATCCGTTTGTGGTTCTTCTTGGTAGCTTAGGGTGGTTTTTGCACTTTGTGGGGGTCCTTTTGTGTTTATGTTTCTTTGTTGGACTTTTCTGTAAAGTGTATGAGCTACCTTAATATATGAAACAGATCAAAAAATATATTGGTAATGCAAATGCCAAATTAAATGTTAGTCTCGGGAAAAAGTTGTTTAACAGTTGGATGCCAAAGCCTCATGGCAGGGCCAAGGAAAGGTTGTTGGTCGGTAAAGAAATTACTGTATGAGAGTCGACCGGCATAAAATGTCAGTCGGGAAAGAAACGTCGGCCCGAAAAGAATATGTCGGCTGGGAAAGTTTTGCCATAATTGTTTAATAGTTGGTCGGCAAAATGAAGTCCATCAGAAAAGGGCTTCCCCGACTGGATTTTCGATGAGAGACATGATCGGTCGGCAATACTGTTTCCCAACCGACTTTCTGTCGGCAAAAGACGGTTTGTCGCCCCTAATTAACGCATCTTTTTTTCTCTCGCACGCATGCAGGAGATCGATCGGTTCCGTTCCCTTCTCTCAAATTTTGCTTACGACATGCAAAGTGAAACAAATTAATATTGCGTTCCCTTCTCCCAAGTCACGAAGTCACAAAGTAACGCGCAACCCACACGCGGAGCTTGACCATGGCCTCGTATATATAGATCCGGCTACCTAGCGCGGAAGATAGAGCGGAAGATAGTGCCATGTGACGCTTTCCGGGTGTGCCGTCATGGTACCTTTGTCAATTCGACTCTGAATTGATCTTTTTTGCCAATTCACCCACGGAGGTGGTCCTTTATGCCAAAAATTCCGATAAACGAGGAACATGGAACGCAACAAAGAGGGGCCTTCGGTGAAGAAGGTATGTTGCTCAACAAACATTTCACACAAGGAAGAAAACAAGACAAGTGCACGCGCAACCGCAGTTGATGGAAAGTGGATTTAGCAGGGAAAATAACATATATTTTTCCGGCCTACGGACACGCTTGCCATCATGAAACACTACCACCGTGAGGGAACATCCATCCAACATGGCTACCAACACAAGTAAGGAGTTTGGCAACTCTAATTCTGATGACGAGTTCTGAAAAAGAGATGAGCAGGACCTGTGCTAACGAAGATCTACAGGATCGGACCTTTGGGCTGTTGGGGCTCAAACCGCGACAAAAGCGGCATGCCAGCGTACCTGATGGAGCAATGACCAGGTTGTCAATTCCTCGCGTCACGAAGCTCTAGGCTTCACCCGTAGCAACACACGGGCATAATTTTAAAGTAACTTAAATATGTGTGGCAATTTTTGAAATTCGTGAACATTTTCGGAACAACAAAGTATAGCTGACATATTTTTGAAATGTCAAGAAATTTTAGTTTATCGAGTAATTACTAAAAACTTTTGGTAGAGATCAACAAAAAAATTCAGAATTTATTAATAAATTACTTTTGGGCAAAATGCATATATATACATTAATATACAAGTCAGAATAGAGGCTCAGGTATTCAAGTACGCGCATAGGTGTCAGCTCCGATTGGTCGCATGCAGATCAGGTAGGACAGTATCTGGAATGCAGCAGAGTTGGTAAGTACTGAGATGCAGCGAAGTATGAATTCTCACGAAGCTGAACTGAGATCCCGTGAGGGAAGACGAGGTGGTGGGTTCTATTTTCGGGATCGAAGAAATAACAGTGGGAAGATCGATTTTGGCCTAGGTATGTAAAATAGAGGAACCGAGACCTAAAGCTATGTACGGCATCAACTCTTAAGGAGACCTAAAAAGGCTCTAGAAGTTTCAGCACCCAATTCTCAATTATAATTTGGTTTTGCTAGTAGTGATTAGTTGCGTTTCTAATATTGTAGATACATATATCAAAATACAATATTTTGTACACTTTAAGAGGTTATGAACTATGATGCTACAGCCATCCCCTCCGGTTGTCCCAATTGTTGTCACTTTGGGTACTCGGGTTCCAGACAGCAACGGGTGCAACAACTTGTATACCTAATGTCGTATTGGATATGATACGTGCAAGGAATGAAACTGAGAAAACATACTTACCACTGATGAGGACGGCAGTAGGTGAGAAGGTGATCAACAATGGTGAAGGGGCGCACGGAGGGGCGGATCCTATCCTTGCCGTCGTGTATTTGGCATGACACGGCTAACTGCACAGAGAAACCTGTACTCACCGAGTGCACCATGACGGGGTGACCGCGTGAGGAGAAGTAAACGGAGTCGCCACTCACAGAAGGGAGGTCCCTGGCCAAAACAGACAGGCTGAAGCTCCTATCTCTGTTGAGGAACAGCGCGTGGCCACCGAGGCACCTCAGTGGGATCAGCTCATCGCGATCGATGTCCAGAGCAAATAGCTTGTAGGCATTTCGTTGGAGCTGGTCCGCGCCACATGGTTGTGAAGTTGAATGGTGGACGACAAGCAGCACTTCCACGAAACAAGCTTTCGTCCCGCTTTATAAATAAAGCAACCACCATGCAACATTGCATACAAACGCAACACCACACCTGCTGGGGCCAACAGCAAACAACCGCCCAAAAAAGAAACAAATGGAGACATAGGTGGGAAGACTAAACTAAGGTGACCCGCAACCGTTGCGCCTCTCCGGAAAATTACCACCACGCTCGTAGCACCGAATCGTCGAGTGCCAAGCAGCACCTTCAAGAAGGAAAGCAATCGCTGCTACCCGGACCGGCACGCCGGTCCTAGGGTTTCCCCCGGCACACCGAGAGAAGTGGATGTAAGGTAGCCACGACGCCCTCCAAGAAGGAACGATGTCACCCAAGGGCGGCACCGCGTCGGTGTTGGACGAACCGGCAAGGATTTCTCCCGAAAACCCTATCCACGACCCCGGGCGATCCATAGCATAAGAGCCCCGCAAGGACAAAGCCTCGTCATCTCAGACTCGCCGCCCGCCAACTAGCGCCACCACGGTTACGAAGCCACCATCGTCGTCTCACCGAAGCTACCGGCACAAGGTCTGCAAGATGGAATCAAGGGGTAGCTCGACTCGGGGTCAGCCGCGCGGGAGGGAACTGCCTCCACCGCCTCCGCCCGAGACGGTAGTCGACCGGACGTAGTCGCACAGCACACCAGTCCCAGTCGGGTCCGGCCACACTGCCAGTCCCAAGAGGGTCCGGCCGGGCTCCTATCTCCGTTGAGGAACAACGCGTGGCCACCGAGGCACCTCAGTGGGATCAGCTCACCGCGATCGATGTCCAGAGCAAATAGCTTGCAGGCATTTCGTTGGAGCTGGTCCGCGCCACATGGTTGTGAAGTTGAATGGTGGACGGCAAGCAGCACTTGCGCGCCGGACTCCACGAGGAAGTACCTGCATAGCCTCAGATCTCCGAAATGATATGGAACATGGGCGAGCACGGGCTGGGTGATCTGGGGTATAGCTGCATGATCTCTCTTTCGCCAGCCATGGTGGCGTAAAGCCTTCCTTGGAAGGGCAAGATGCTCCTTAGGAAAAGCCCTCGGTGGAGCACTCCCAAGTTGGGCGGCCAGCCTCGGCGCCGAGCACCACTTCTGTCCACGGGAACCAGACGACGACGATGATGGAGGTCGCGGACGCGTTGCAGACCGCGGCGCGCATGTCAAGGACAAAGTTCCAGTTCTTGACCGCGTCATGGAATACGGGGACGAGGGACGGGAGGTCGACCGCGACCCGTGTGAAGGGATGCAGCACCCGGACGGCGATGGTGCGCTTGTTGACGAGGATGACGAGTCCCTGGGTGAAGTCGATGATCCTATGCTTTCGGAGATCCGGCAGGCGGACACGGAGGCTTCTAGCCGTGCGCGTGTGGAACAGAGTGATCTCGCAGGCGTCGTCTAGGCGGACACCGTCGCCGTCGCAGAGGGCGACCCAGCCGCGCGGCAGGAGATCGGATTTCCGAAGGGTGGGATCACGCGTGTCGCTCGTGCACGCGCGCCAGCTGGAACAGACGACGCGTAAGACGATGTAGTCTACCACGTCGTCCGCCAGCAGCCGGGTAGTGACGAGGTGGACTATGTCCGTGGGGAGGGAAGCCCAGCCACTTGTTACCTCGGGGGTCCGCCGGCGCTTGCAGGCGGAGAGCGGAGGCGAGGAGGGGCCTTTGCGCTTCCTTCCTGATGTCTCCGTCCATGTCCTGGCCGGAGGCAGCTTTCGCTCCATCGCGCACAACCTCCGCTTGTTCAGATCTCTATCTATAGCCGTTTCGTTTCCGACTCCGGCTCGAACTGGGCCGCTGGACGGAATTACGAGGACTGATTTGACTGAACGAGAGTTTTTTTGGGGGGAAATTTGCCATAAAACACCTTTATTTTTCGGAGTTTGCTGAAACACACCGCGAAATTTGTTTTTGCCAGGTAACATTACAATTGTGTGGCACATTTGCCACAACACACCGAACAGCAAAAAAGGGAAAGTTTGACACTTATGCTTGGAATGACCATGCTATGACAGGTTTAACCGTTTTGTTTGCCTCTAATTCAAATTTTGGTGACATTTATATGAAAAAAAAATCATTTAGCCTCAACTTGAATCATAGATTTCAGTACCAAAACAACACAGAAATATTCGACAAGGAACAAATTCGGACAACATTTACTGTCAACTTGAACCATACATTTGAGTACTAGGTATACCACTGTGTACATATTCTACAATAAACTTCACAAGAAAATTGGACAGCAATATAGGAACAAATAGATTGAATAAGGCATACGTAATACCATTTATAACAAGTTCAACATAACAGCCAACAAGCAAGAAGCTTACTGTAGACATACAATACAATTTAACCCACCGCATGTTGAACATAACAGCCCACAAAATAACAAGTTAAGAAGAAATTTTGGGCACAAAATAGCAGCCCACGAGAAAAGTCAACTTTTTGATTTTGGCCGAATTTTAATGCTACCTGACAAAGACAAATTCCGGCAGTGTGTTTCGGCGAACGTCGGAAAATAACGATGTCCTCTGACAGATTTTCTTTTTTTTAACATATCGAGAGTTCATTTGGAATCGAACATCGGACTGAAAACCGAGTTCTTTTTTTTTTAAACACTAGTTGGCATGTACGTGCAACGCACGTGTCCTAGGATTTTCCTTGATCATATTTTGTTTATTTTTCTTTTTGGCATCATCATATCATCATGCATCATGCCATTACATATTGGTCCGATAAAATTATTTCCTAATTTACAAAATAAAATAAAAAATAAAGATTAAGCTAAAAGGACAAACAAAGGTTAAGGTTGTGCAGGTATATCGATTAGGGGGAATTTATGTCACACCGTTGTCTTGGACCGCCCTCGGAGTACTGGAACAAAATTATGAATATAGATTGTAGATCATTTCTGCAGTTTGAAAATGCCTGCCTGAGTCGATATTAATCTGTACTAATTTAGTTACATATATCAAAACTTCGGAAGCCTATTAATATTAAGAACAATCATTAATGAATATGGACGTTGTCCCTCAAGAAAACCATATCAGAAGATTTTGTGCTTCATTAGCCATATTGTTTTCCCTTCCGAGGAGTATCATTGCTAGATATGGACACCATTTAATTATGCTATTCAGCTAACATTGATTCAACCTAAGGACGATTTTGGGTGCACTGAATAGTACGATACGAATTACTCACGGTAGTGAAAAGATCAACCATTTGGTATAAAGGATAAGGTATTATTTTAGCACCTCAAGCAAACACCTGTGTTGGCTGCTATGGCTACGGAAATCATTTGGTCGATGTAACAATTTTTGTTAACTAAAATATGCGCAATGGAACAAGATCGAAGTAGAGTGGTCTTCCAGCATGCTTTTCTGCTACTGCCCATTGCTTTTGTCAGCTTGAGGTCACAGGAAGCCGATTCAAGCATTTTCTGCAGTAAAGGAACACTCAAAAATTGCTGTGACAACATGTAGCGGTTGATGTAGGACTTGATTATGTTTCATCTCCAATCCATCAGAACCACCAGGACTAAAATAGGAAAGATATTAAATCAGCATGTAAATAAAATTGTATAGGCATGGCGTAAAACTAATTAGCATCTAAAAAAAACTGATATTTTTTATGAACCAATAATATTGGTAAACATACAAGGACATCTGGGATTTAAATTTGCTTCTCAAATTATCTAAACATTAAATTATACTGTAACAGCTTCTCAAATTGCAATGGAGAATCAATGCAGTATATGAGAACTGCTTGGTAGAAAGGAAACGAAGAAGTGCGACTCAAAATCACCGAGGACAAGTACGCACTGTACATGATCTAGGACTTAAAACGCAGGTTAAGAAAAGGCCATGACCAAGAAACGTAGGCATCATAGGCTCCACATATTTCTTTCTCAAAACCATAGGCGAACAATCAGCACATATAGAAAATGTCATGTGTACGTGGTTCAATCTACAGTCACGACTGTGTAGCTGCACACCAGCAGTAGCGGACACCCGACCTCCGCTTCATGCGTTGGCTGTCGGTCGCCGACATCGTCGGGAGGACGGGCCGCAGCTCCACGCTAGCCGTAGGTCACCGGCGCCGTCAGGAGAACTTGCCTCAACTCTGAGCTGGCCCTGGTCGCCGCCGTTTGGAGGACGGGACGCCGCTCCGCTCGCTAGCCGTGAGTCGCCGGGGGATCGGCCGTGTTGAGCATGATCGCTCCGTGCTGGCCGTAGTTCACCGGTTCGGAGAACGGTCCTCGGCTTTGAGCTGGCCGGCCCTGGGTCGTCGCCGTCGGAGGACGGGACGCCACTCCGCGCGCTGGCCATGGGTCGCCGCCGTCGGAGGAGGACCGCCGTGTTGAGCAAGATCCGCAGCACCGCCGCCTCGCTCACCTCCACGCCGTGGGATTGCGCACGTGCGACATGTACCGAGGCACCTCCCGTTCTCCTTGCACGCTATCCTGTTGCAGCTCGTGGGCGTTGTCGCCGCCGGCTCGCGCCTCGGCCGCCGGCGCGAACGCACAGTCCGGAACCGTGCTGCTCTATACGTCATGTACTGAGGCACCTCTCGTTCTCCTTGCACGTTATGCTGCTGCCGCTCATGGGTGTTGTCGTCGTAGACTCGCGCCTCAGCCACCGGCGCGAACGCGGACCATGCTGTTCCTGCCGCTCGTGGTCGCCCCCGGCTCGCGCCTGGGCCGCCTACACGAACGCATGGTTCAGGACGCCGCCGACTCTCACCTCGGCCGGGACCGGGCGATCGGCCGTGCAGGGGTGGCGATCAGGCGATGCATCGGGGCTCGAGGGGAACGGGCCGCATGGGGAATTGGGGATGAACCGAAACGATCGTTTCTTTTTAGTGGTGGCAGATCCTTGTAATTACAGTCAAAACGAAAAGATGTGTTGAGTGGCAATTTGGTTGTATTATGTGATTTGGTGGGAGGGTAAAACGGAAAAAATCGGACAATGTTGAGTTGTCAAACATTGAGACGATCTGGACTGTTTGATCGGATATTGAACGGTACAGATTTAATGTGAGTTTGGTAGAACAAGTTTGCTCTTTTAATAGTAATATAGAAAAAACCGAGTTCATTTGGAATCAAGCATCGGGTAGCATCTGGCGGCCCTGCAGCCCATATACAAGCTCGATAGTAAGGCCCAAGACCCGAGAGGCGCACGCTGCTTGTGTGGGCGTGACACGTGAGCCGTCACCCTCATCCCTCACGCGACGCGAACCAAATCAGACCCAGCCTTCCAAGTCTCCAACCCGCAGCGCACACCTCTCTCTTTCCTCCCACTCCACGCCACAGATCTCTCCTCTCGCCCCCACTCTTCCTTGCTCTCCACACCATGGCGGAGGACGCCCCCACCGCCGTCTCCGAGGTCTCCCACCCCTCGCCTCCCGAGCCCACCACCGACTCCGCCACCCCTCCGACCTCCGCAGAGAAGGCCTCGTCTGACGCGCTGCTCCCGTCGCTCAGCATCTGGCCGCCGTCGCAGCGCACGCGCGACGCCGTGGTGCGCCGGGTCGTGCAGACCCTGTCCGCGCCCAGCCCCCTCACCCAGCGCTACGGCGCCCTCCCGGAGCCCGAGGCCGAGCGCGCCGCCACCGCCGTCGAGGCCGAGGCCTTCGCCGCCGCCGCGGAGTCCGCCACCGCCTCCCCGGCCTCCCTCGAGGACGGGATAGAGGTCCTCCAGGCCTACTCCAAGGAGGTCAGCCGCCGCCTCCTCGAGCTCGCCAAGGCCCGTGCCGCCGCCGCCGCCGCTCCGCCGCCCCCCAGCGCGGAAGAGTCCGAGGACTCGTCCGCGACTGCTCCGGCCCCGGCGGAGGAGTAAGGTGCTTGGCCCCGTGCTTTGATCCACCGAGAACTGCTGCTATTTTGGCATTTCGTTGGAGATTATCTATTGCTATTACTAGTGCTACTGTATGAGGCATGCGTTTGTGATGAGGAATTGATGTTTGTTTCATGAATCTTGGTACCTTGCTGCAAAATTTAAGCTATATCAACCTACCAGGGGTGCATCTTTGCCCTTATGGTGTGCATGAATGATTCGTCAGGTCGTCTGATTGTACTGGCTGGAGTAGATTGCAAGCAGTTTGTACCGATGAGTATTTATTGCAATGGTGCCAATCTTATGCTTGTTCTTACCGTGCCGACTGTGTTATCGTTTGGCTGGTGTACTGGCCCATTTCAACGTAGTGAACTGGAATTACGTTAGTTCTTAGGTAGGTTCCATTCTGTAGAATTGTAGTAGTAGTTATTTGCTGAGGTGATTAAGTCTGTACTATATCTTTTGAGTTAAAAATAGGATGCATATTGTTTTCCAAACATCCACAACTTTATAGTGTTTTTTGGATGTTCATTGTGCTTTAAACTACATCTTTCTTGTATATTACAATTGATATATATTTTGAATAATGTCGACTGCTGGATGACTGAATGGAGCTGCTAGCATTGCATCCAAACACCAACCAACATGTAGTACTAGTAGTTGGCATACCAATGAAGACTACCACTTTGCAATGCTCGGTGCGCACTGTGCAGATAAGTTTGCATACAGAATTAAGTTAGTTCAAGACTTCAACAACAACAACAACAACAACAAAGCCTTTTTTCCCAAACAAGTTGGGGTAGGCTAGAGTTGAAACCCATAAGATCTCGAAACCAGGTCATGGTTCTGGCACATGGATAGCTAACTTCCACGCAGCCCTATCCATGGCTAGTTCTTTGGTGATATTCCAATCCTTCAGATCTCTCTTAACAGACTCCTCCCATGTCAAGTTTGGCCTACCACGACCCCTCTTAACATTCTCATCCCGCTTTATCCGTCCGGTATGCAATGGCGCTTCCGGAGGCCTACGTTCTATATGACCAAACCATCTTAGACGGTGTTGGACAACCTTCTCTTCAATTGGTGCTACCCCAACTCTCTCACGTATATCATCATTCCTAACCCGGTCCTTTCTTGTGTGGCCACATATCCATCTCAACATGCGCATCTCCGCTACACCTAACTGTTGGATATGTCGTCTCTTGGTCGGCCAACATTCTGCGCCATACAACATCGCAGGTCGAATCGCCGTCCTATAGAACTTGCCTTTTAGCTTTTGTGGCACTTTCCTATCACAGAGGACGCCAGAAGCTTGGCGCCACTTCATCCAACCAGCTTTGATTCGATGACTCACATCTTCATCGATATCACCATCCTTCTGGAGCATAGACCCCAAATATCGGAAGGTGTCTTTCTCAGGTACCACCTGTCCATCAAGCCTAACCTCTTCCTCCTCGTGCCTAGTAGTACTGAAACTGCACCTCATGTACTCAGTTTTGGTTCTACTAAGCCTAAAACCTTTCGATTCTAGAGTCCGCCTCCACAGCTCTAACTTTCTATTAACCCCCGCCCGACTATCGTCAATTAGCACCACATCATCCGCAAAGAGCATACACCATGGGATATCTCCTTGTATATCCCCTGTGACCTCATCCATCACCAAAGTAAAGAGATAAGGGCTCAAAGCTGACCCCTGGTGCAGTCCTATTTTAATTGGAAAGTCATCGGTGTCGCCATCACTTGTTCGAACACTTGTCACAACATTATCATACATATCCTTAATGAGGGTAATGTACTTTGTTGGGACTTTGTGTTTCTCCAAGGCCCACCACATGACATTCCGTGGTATCTTATCATACGCCTTCTCCAAGTCAATGAACACCATATGAAGATCCTTCTTCTTCTCCCTGTATCTCTCCATAAGTTGTCGTACCAAGAAGATGGCTTCCATGGTAGACCTCCCAGGCATGAAACCAAATTGATTTTTGGTCACGCTTGTCAATCTTCTTAAACGGTGCTCAATGACTCTCTCCCATAGCTTCATTGTATGGCTCATCAACTTGATTCCACGGTAATTAGTGCAACTTTGAACATCCCCCTTGTTCTTGAAGATTGGCACTAATGTACTCCGCCTCCATTCTTCGGGCATCTTGTTTGACCGAAAAATGAGGTTGAAAAGTTTAGTTAGCCATACTATCGCTATGTCTCCAAGGCCTCTCCACACCTCGATGGGGATACCATCAGGGCCCATTGCCTTGCCTCCTTTCATCCTCTTCAAAGTCTCCCTAACCTCAGCCTCCTGGATACGCCGCACAAAGCGTCGGCTGGTATCATCGGAGGAATCGTCTAGCTCAATGGTAGAGCTCTCATTCTCTCCATTGAACAGGTCGTCGAAGTACTCTCGCCATCTACGCTTGATCTCTTCGTCCTTCACGAGGAGTTGATCCGCTCCGTCCTTTATGCATTTGACTTGGTTGACATCCCTCGTCTTCCTTTCTCTCGTCTTCGCCATCTTATAGATGTCTCTTTCGCCTTCCTTCGTGTTTAGACGCTGGTAGAGGTCCTCATACGCCCGACCCCTTGCCTCGCTCACCGCTCGCTTTGCGGCCTTCTTTGCCCCCTTGTATATCTCCATGTTGGTTGCGCTCCTGTCCAGGTATAGGCGTCTGAAACAGTCCTTCTTCTCCTTAATAGCCTTCTGGACCTCAACGTTCCACCACCAGGTATCCTTAGCATCCCTTCTACTTCCCCTGGTCACCCCAAACTCCTCTGATGCAATCTTCCGAATGCAAGTCGCCATCCTCATCCACATACTGTTTGCATCGCCTCCTTCCTCCCAAGGGCCCTCCTTAAAAACCCTCTCCTTAAAAGCTTGAGCTGCCTCTCCCTTTAACTTCCACCACTTTGTTCTAGCAACTTTTGGGCGCTTATCCCGCTGGACACGAATCCAAAAACGGAAGTCAGCCACCACCAGCTTATGTTGATGGACAACACTCTCTCCAGGTATCGCCTTACAATCAAGGCAAGCGCGTCTATCTTCTCTTCGAGAGAGGACAAAATCAATCTGGCTAGAGTGTTGGCCACTACTGAAAGTCACTAGGTGGGATTCTCTCTTTCTAAAGAGGGTGTTAGCTACGACCATGTCGTAGGCTAGGGCGAAGCTTAAGACATCCTCCCCTTCTTGGTTCCTGATGCCATAGCCAAAGCCCCCATGCACCCCTTCAAAACCTGTGTTAGATGTACCCACATGGCCATTGAGGTCTCCTCCTATGAAGAGCTTCTCACCAGTAGGTACTCTCCTAACCAAGTCCTCGAGACCTTCCCAGAACTCTCTCTTGGTGCTCTCGTTGTGGCCTACTTGCGGGGCATACGCGCTGATAACATTGAGAACTAAGTCCCCAACAACCAGCTTGACTAGGATAATCCGGTCTCCTTGCCTCTTGACGTCCACTACTCCATCCTTGAGGCTCTTGTTGATCAAGATGCCTACCCCATTTTTGTTTGAGGTTGTCCCCGTGTACCACAGCTTAAAGCCGGTATCCTCCACCTCCTTCGCCTTCTGTCCCTTCCATTTGGTCTCTTGGACGCATAGGACATCAACACGCCTCCTTATCGCCGTATCAACTAACTCCCGTAACTTGCCCGTCAGGGACCCTACGTTCCAGCTACCTAAGCGGATCCTCCTAGGCTCGGCTAACTTCCTTACCCTCCGCACTCGTCGAGTCAAATGCGAAGACCCTTGCTCATTTTTCACTACACCGGGCGTCGATGCAGCGCGCCACTAAGGATGCGACGACCCGATCCTTGCTCACTTATCACCGTATCCAGATCAAGATACGGCGCGCCACCAAGGGGGTGGCGGCCCGGCCCTTGCCCATTTGACACCACACCCGGGTTCCGATATGGCGCGTCGCTAAGAGGGTTACGCCCCAACGAGGTTCTTTTGGGTTTCATCTCCATAAGAGTGGCTGGGTTTTTTTCCGTTGGCTTGCCAAGCCTATCACAACCCTCCTCCTTTATCCGGGCTTGGGACCGGCTATGTTGAGACAACATAGGCGGAGTTAGTTCAAGACTTCAAGTTAAATATAAAATTTAGTTGGTCATGTGTTGCTAGATGAGAAGTACAGTTAACCAAATATTATTTTCAAGCTTCAGTTTCTTCCACCTATGCTTATGCTAGCTGTGAAAGCTAAAATTTTCTTCTAGCAAAACCAGCATGGAATCTCATTTTAAAAATGTTCGAAGATGCATTAGAAAAGCACGGAATTTATGTGAATGAAGGGTTGGCTGTGCTTCAACTGTGAACATCTTCATTAAATTAAAAACTGTGAGCATCTAAAATTGAAAATGGTAAATTTTGCAGACTTTGGTGCAATACTAATTTTAGAACCACATACAACACTCACCCGGTACCTAGATTTCATAATATAGGCATTCCTTTCACGCTGCATAACTGTAATTTGACAATAGCTGTTTGTCCCAACTCCCCATGACATTTAAGCTAGAGGTACCAGCCATGGATGTTGATGTTGTTTGTTGGCTGGTAGCCGTCCATGCCGCTGAAGCTAGCTACCCTCAATGTTATTGATGTTTTTCTTTTACTTAGTTTCCCTAGTCAGTAGATGTTATAGCCCTTTCATGGTGGTTCGTTTTCTGATACTTCCGTATACCTGGTAGTCTGAAAATATGCCATATTCATGCATAATGGTTGAGTGATAAGGAAGGACGTAATGGAAAATAGACCTAAGATCTACGCAGGTTGCTTTTGTTATATCTATCATGTAGATGGTGCAAACTGATGGATATTAAACTCCTTTCAAATCAAGTATCAAGATGGTTTGAACATTCTCAGATTTGTATAACATAGGTTGGATCACATCTGTGATTATTTGTAGGTGCTGGCTTGGTGAGCCTCTCAAATGTTCTACCATTGCCCTGAAAAGATAGTTATATTTCATTTTATATGATGTTTAAATCTTGCTTGCTTAAATCCATGTGGAATGTCGGCCAAATGGCGAGCTCCTGACAAGCTATTTCCATTTTTCTTCTGGTGCTGGCTTGATTCTTGGAAAAATAAGAGTCATTACAACGACACCGCAGACTTGAGCATGTCAGCTTAGATTGTCGGTTTGCGAAACACCTTATTAGACCATTTGTCCAGCATTTTTAGGATGCTTCTGCCTGCAGCATTAGATCGTGTTTGGCCTTCGTGGCAAAGAAACCAAATAATGTGTTTCACCTCATTCCTAGTACTTCCTTTTTTTTTTGACAATCAATACCACGATATATTATATGATGCGAATAGTACATGGTAGAGATACATGAGCTGACTACATCGATTATAAAATAAAATCTAAAAAGAAACGAGCAAATTTTTGAAATCTTCAAACTCTTTCTTCTTCCAAGACACGATCTTGTATTTTTCTGAAGGCAGCCGTAGAACGACAAAGATATCAAACCACAGACATGTGAATACCAACAAAAATTCTCCCATAATTTTAACTTTGAGCCGCAATGCCAAGGCTAGGTGCACGCACGCAGATATTAAATTAATCAACCAACATCGGCAAGAGTATCAACACCGATATTCCAGGGAAAAGAAACCAAACAGCTTGGTCGATGTCGTCGGGAGCCGATAGTACGAATCACCATTGTCAAGGACGTAGCAGTCGGGATAGATATTGCGAGGATGATCCACCTCGCAGCAGCCATGAGAAACAGTCCAAAATCGATCTGGCGAAGATCTGAAGAACCATACCTAGACAAACTTAACCTTCCAAAACCACAAAACCACCATTGACGTTGGAAAAAAGATCTTGCCGCCGAACGAAGGCCGGAAGATTGCTTACTGTGGACGATGCCATCTTCATTGATAAAGAAGACGGCTACCAAAACCCTGACCAATCTATTGAAATACTACTATAATTAAAACTCTACTCATAGATCGGGTTCCCCACCCCTCCCAGCGCCGGCAAGGCCGTCCGGAGGAGGGGGAACCGATCTAGGGCGGAGGAGGAGGTGGCGGCGGCTATAGGTTCGTGAGGAGCTCTCTCGTACATGCATCCATTCCTAGTTCTTCCTCGTTCTATTGAAGTTCTAGTATATTGTATTAAGTTGAACTATTTTAAGTTTGAATGAATTTACAGAAAATATACCATCATATAAAACATCCATTTAATTTCATCAGCTTCATAAAAAATATCCTCATATTATATACTCCCTCCGATCCACAAAAAGTGTCGGTGGTTGTACTATGGACTTGTAAAAGAGGTTATAACTTATAAGTGATCACTGTAGCAAAGGAATAAAATGTCGAGGCGGCAACACGCCGACCATGAATGGGAGGCCGGTGGTTAGGCTATTGGAGGTGGCGGAGATGTAGGCAGTGATGCGGTGCGGTGCGGCGGTGGTCTTCTTCCCTCTCCTCTCTAGCGGTGCTCTCGTGCCCCTCCTCTTCTTCCCCTCCCACGACTATACTATATCAGAAGAGCTAAACACACGTGAGGTCACCAAGTTGCTAAGAATGATAGGAATGGTCACCAACTTGAAAAATTCAAACTATCGGTCAGCAAGTTGTATATTAGCAACACGTTAGTCACTCCTCGCTGAGGTGGCTGACTGTTTTTACAAATACCCCTTAGGCTGTTTCTTTTAATAGCTAGGTCCTTTTCTTAATTATACTTCAGTATCTAGAGGCAAAAGATGCCTCTACGTCTAGTAAAAATATGGATATGATATTGTTAGGATGGAGAGATTCTTCAAAAATAAGATGCCTCCACTTCCGGTAAAATTATGGATATGATATGGAACTTGATATGTATGACATTGCTGCTGAATCGGGGCTTTGAAATTTAATTTATGAGTTTGATTCGGAGATTCGATAAAGTCATGATGGTAATCTAGAGAGGATGCCATAATTACCTTTTTCATCAATTACTTAATTAGCTATTTATGTCTGTGTCTATTGTAGCAATGCACGTTTACTATGGTAAATTTTGGTTGCGATTTAATAGATTTTTTCACAAGAAATTAGTTAGCACCCCCTTTCCCGTTTCCGGGTCCGCCACTGGTGCCTTCCTTACTCTTTCTTTGACAATAATTAACCCAATTTTGACAAAATAATAAATTGTATACTATGATTACAATCCAATCGAACACACGACAACAACACGGAAGGCATAATTGGACGTATGAATTTTCCTACGCATCCAAACAAAGCTACGATGTTTTGCCAAACACAGCATGCATATACTACAACTTGAAACTTACCAATGCTATTTCAACACAACATAAAATATGCTTTTCGGTGCTAGATAGTTGTTCAACCTAGAAACACAAATGGCATGCTTCCTCCTTCTGGGTTTAAAATGCCATATTTCTTGTCTTAACTAAAACTTGTTCAAGTTTAATCAAATTTATCACAAAATAACAGCATCAAGGACAAAGCAATTTCACTAGATCTGTCATGAAATGTTTTCATTGTGTTTATAGGATGTTGTATACGTTAGTATTTTCTTGATAAGATTTGTTAAAATTAAACAAGTTTAAATTAAGACAAGAAAAATGAGCCTTATAAACCCGTATGAATGGAGTATCTAACCATGAAAGGATCGCAGTGAGAACGGATCAAGGACACACAACTATTAGACATTGTACACAGTCTAATATTTTCTACTTACTTTCACCTAATTGAGAAAATCATCAACTATGAAAATATCCGCCAAGATATTTATTATTGTATACTCTTTACAACTTGTGCCAACCTATCTTCATATGGTGCAATATACATATACCTGCAATGCATATGGCTAGCAAAAAATTAAGGTAAGCATGCACTTATGTCCTATTCTATATTTATATGGTATACGAGAAGTCGGTAAAAAACCAAAGGTCTACCAAGGAGCTTGTTCTTAAAAAACAAACAACTAAACATAGTTTTCTTATGGTTTATATTTGCAATGAATGTACAATGATAGAATTTAGAACTGTATACCAAAAAAATATCTTAAAATTTGGCAACATTTCTATACGGTTAATTTTGGTAGGCATGAAAAATATAACTGTTAAGATCATATATTGAGAAAATGAGTTGCTAATAAGTAAAAATATTTAGTATAAATAAGTGGAACACAGGAAGTAGTTGAATATCTATGTAAGATCAAGATGATTCAAGCCACACAAGTTCTTAAGCAATTGAGCTGCCTTATCAGCTTATCCCATGCAGGCCACGACTTCTCATAATGAGGGAAGGCCTCAATATATTTATTCAAGGTCGGGGGAGAACATGTACTCGATGGGATATTTTAGGCGTAATCTCTTTTCCTAGCAGTTGTGCATATTTGGATTGAATCAACTAATTCCGGTTTGACTACATACAAAGTTTTTGAAATAATGTGAAACATTCCTTTAGGAGCTTTTGCCACATTCTCATAGTAGAAAAAGGTGTCCACTTGCTTGCTCGGAAAGCGTTCTTTTAACCAGAGAAACATGCGCCTTTCACTAGGTAGATTAAACCCAACCATTGGATCTGGAAGACTCATTGACTCCATATAGCTTCCTCTTGTTCTTGCTCTCCTCCATGATTTTTCTTTTTTCTCTCTCTAGAGGAATCACAAACCTGTTAGTAGCCTGCAAATATATATTAAAATGGTACATGACGGGCAACAATAGAAGAGATACAAAGACTACAAAATCACACAGATGGCAAAATAACTGGCCTCCATATGTGTTGCAATCACAAACATTAGACTTTTGTAAACGCGGGCAATTTCTAGCTGAAAAACTATTTGCACCACCTAGTCAACAATGGAAATTAGAGAGATTGGGGATTGCTCTGCTCCATCATCTCAAGTCTCAACTCCTACCTCTAGGTTGTCCACATCACCTATATAATACCAAATGACATTTTAGCAAGTACATACTATCCATACATATCTATAACAATCAATGCTATTTACCAAGGACTAAGCACACAAGAGAGCTAGGGCACAAAGAGCGATGACCTAGAGGCCAAGGCAAAGTGGGGCCTAATATGGTGTACATTAACACCATGTACTTCTACGTTAGGTACTTAAGATTATTTGTCTTCGTCCTTATGTGTATACTAAAAAAGAGACAAGAACCAAGGAAACCCATGCCATCATTGTGGAGACGTTGAGGCTGGGTGGTTGGGTTTTGTATTGTCATTTTTGTATACTTGAAAACATAAAGAATTGATAGCTGAAGTTTCTACTCAACTAATTTCTCCCTTCTGCTTTCCCAATAGGACTCAAACACAATACTTGTAGTCACGGCACTAGCTAAAATGAGGTACTTGAAATAAAATTGATCTATTTGAGCTAGTGACAAATAAGACTGGTTTCCTTGATGGTTTTACCTAAAGTAAATGTCAACAAGGCCATCCAATGATGCGTGTTCATCGACCGAGGGATCTTTGGAGAGAGAGAGAGAGAGAGAGAGAGAGCATTTGTTGTCCACCTCAATGTCACCTTCTCCAGTGTCCACCTCCCAGGAGCCGGTGATGCCGCGACAGTGAAGCTGATGGTGATCCTATAGTGAGCTGCCAGCGAGTGACGGCCCTTCACGTAGTTACCTGCGTGAAAAGTAAATGGGTTAGGTTGAGACTCCAAGTGCAGAGTGTGTAGTAAGTGGAAGACGTGTTTTCCCCACGAGGGGTGACTCGAGGGTTTAATATCGAACTCTCGGGAATCAGTAGTGAAGATTTATCTTTCCTATCCTTCTTTTGGTTACCTACAAAACAAAGTAAATGTTTTGGTACTCAACCTCACCTAGTGGTTGTCAAGCACAAGGTGTGAGAATGATATCAAGATAATATGCAATGCAAACAAGAAATAAATATGCAATGGTGGTAAATAAATATGCAAGGATGGTGGTAGCAATGATAAATGATATTTTTTGGTTTTATATTATGAATGCAAGATGGAAAAGTGTTTTTGTATTTTCGGATTTTTAAATGGCAGAAAATGGAAAAGTGGTAAAAGTGGTTGGAAAGGTGTTTCTTATGATTAAAAATGGTCCGGGGTTCATGGTTTCACAAATGCACTCTCTCTTTAATAAAGTGGTAGACAATGAAACACTAGAGTTGACATATGAGATTGCAACACAACAGTTTAATGACAAGTTATAATTATATGGGCATCACGTCCTAACATAGAGACCTTTTGGTTATTAGTCTCTCTTACACTCCACCAAGATGCGAACTAAATCATAACACCTCAGTAATTAAGATAACTCAGAGTATAGCATTAAGTATCATGACATGAAGTTAAAATAAGAACATGCTAGATCTAGTCATGGAGGAAGTGGCAATGGTCACACCCACATCTCCGGTAGCATGGTATTTCTTTTTATCCCTAGTGAGGCAACAAAGTAAGGTAGAGATACCCAAGTGGATCGCAGAACTTTCTCTCACGTTCACTGCACTAGCCACCCCCCGTTACTCCAACTAATGCACACGTTCCCCCTCACACGCTCTCACAAACATGCTTGATCATCACAAGTAAATAAGAACGGGGTACATAATATGCATTTACTTTCATAACTGAAACAAAACCATTGCAATCTCAAACATATATTAACTCATAAAAGATCCACCACAAAGGTATTACATAGATGACCGTAATCATGTTCAACAGCTCATACGGTACTAATTAGTGAAGCTCGAGAGAGAGAGATACATAAGTTACTTCAACAAACCCATAGTCCAGAGGTGGAATACTCCCTCTTCATCATGGAGACAGTGGAGAAGTCGTTGGAGAAGATGGAGACCACACCGGCAGCGCCCCGCCGGAGTTTTCCCCCTCCAATCTGCAGCTCCAGGTCTCTGTTTCGGTGTTTCTGTGTTTCTGCGGCGCTCCTTCCAGAGAACGTCGGGGGGCTATTTTTATAGTCGGTTTTCGGTCAAAACCGAGTCGGTGGAGGAAAGATCGACGGCAACGGAGCTCCGAGGACCAAAAGGAGGGGTCCCACACGGCCCATGTACCTGGCCGCGTGGGCCCACCTATCTTGCCCTCGGGCCTCCGCTTGTTTGCTTCCTTCGCTCCCACGCTTTGTTCCTTCCAAAAACTGATGCTCGTAAATTTCCAGGTCATTTGGACGTCGTTTGTGTCCCTGAAACATTAAAAATATAGAAATAGGGTTTTCTGCCTGCGCAGGGTTAATTCCATAAAAAATAGGAAACATATCAAATATTCCCAAAATCATTATAAAACAGTGATATAACCCTTATATGATGCAAATATGACTGGAATATAAGTAATATAGTGCAAAGTTCATGTATGCATTTTACATGCATCAGCGAGCAGGAAACTTAGGGTGGCGAGGGTGTGAGCTCTGTTGGATGTATGCCCAAGAGACAATAAAATACATCTATTTCATGATTAATGAATTATGTTTTTATGCTATAACTATTGTGGTCTATGAATGTGAGATTTATAGGGAAACCCATATGCATGTGTAGAAACATGATCAAACTCTTTTTCCCTTTGTCATGTCTCTTAGACAAAATCGTTAATATTGGATGAACTTGTTTTCTGGTCATGTGGACATATGTTTGTCATTATTAATGAGAGCACATTGTTGTCTCAACAATGTGGCTGGGAAGACCCAAGTAGCTGAGATACTACGAGATCAAGTTTGGTGCTTTACCACAAATAGCATCGTAACAGATTGGTTAGCTTGTTTGATTGCTTGGACCATGAGAGTATATGATTATGTATTCTAGAGAGTTTGCTTTGGCACCGTCAATCATCACGGCCTTAATTGGGTGATCAAAATGGCTGTCGCAAGGTAATCTTGAATGTATACATTAATCATAGTAGTTCAAGATTGGGAATTACTCCTCTAGATAATAGAGAGATACGTCTTGTATCCACTCATTGTGATAGTATCCATGAACAAGTCTGCGCAGACATAGGCATGTTGTATATCATGGGGATATTGGAACGTGTGAAAGGATCGGTATGGCCACCTAGAGGGGGGGTGAATAGGTGCTACTCAATTTTTAGCTCTTTTTCGAATTTAGGCTTGACACAAAGATAAATTCTCTATATGCAACTATGGTGAATTTACCTATATGACAAGTTAATACTAGACTAGGCACGATACTAGTAAGAGCTAGCGAGTAAGGAGTAACCGAACGGGAAGCACGGGGAGACAAGGATGTATTCCCGAGTTTCTCCTTTTTAGGGAGTACGTCTCGTTGGAGGGGTGTGAGTTTCAAACTCAAAGGCCACAAATGGCCACACCCTATTATCCGATGAACCTTGCGCAAAAGCTCGGTTCACCTTCCACTATCGGAATCCTTCAAGGCGGAATCCGGAGCCCTTACAACAAACTTGAGGCTCAACCCACAAAAGGATTGGGGGCTCCCAAGCACCACAACACCTGCTACACAAAAGTAACAAGCAAGTAAGTACAACAAGATGCCTAGGTTTTCCTAGTGGAAACCCTAGCTCGAATCGCTCAAGTGAATGAGGGGGAAATGAAGAACGCTTTGGTGAAGTAGTAGATCCGGGCCTTCTCCTTCAATCCTCCAAAGATCAACAAGTTTGGGTGGAGGGATTGGGAGATCTAGATGTTTCTTGAGCTTGCAATAATGGTGTCTTCAATTCTGGCGAGCTTCCTGTCCCAAGGTAGGTGGAGGAGCATTTATAGCTCCTCCCAAAAAGGTGGCCGTTGAAGAAAACTGGGAGGCCGGCCTGGGAGCCGGCCTCACGCTCTGCCTCAGAGCTCCCAGAGGAGCCGGCCTGGGGCCGGCCAGGCCGGCTGCCCAGCCGAGCCAGCCGGCCTGGGGGCTGGCTACCCAGGGTTTTCAACACCGCGGCGATTTCAGACGAATTCTTTCTTCTTTTTATATTCTTATAAATCTTAATATTGCCTGAAAGCACTTAGCATCCTATTAAAATATCACCAGTGTTGTTATCTAACACACAAAACTCATAGGGGTAAATAAATGTCCTTTCAATCTCACCGTTTTTGGTGTTAGATGACAACACTAGGATTTTCAATAAAGTATCCACAATAGATCATGTTCTTAACAAAATGAAAGAGGCTCCCCCTAAACGTGTGCATATGAATTGTTTGCCTTGGAATGCAAGAGCACACATAAGGAGGGAACCGATTCCAACAGGATATAATCAACATGATATAAGAACAACACAATGAGACATATCCATCTATGTTGAGATTTTGAGATGATGATCATACCTTGTGCTAAGAGATGTCGACAATTATACCAAAGCACAATATCATGTAGACTCAAACATAGATGAATCCATTCGAATACCGAAATCCATTGTCTCATACAATAATTTAACCATCTCATACAATAGTGATAACCACGTTCCATGAACATTGACCAAATAGAGTTCAACTAAAAACGATGCAATGCAAATAAAAACACAAATGTATGCAATGCATGGATGCAAATCCCCGGAAATCTCTCTCCCCCTTTGGCATCAAGACACCAAAAAGGAGAAAATAAAGTGAAAGCCCATGAGATCACTCGTCTTCATACTCGTCCTCATCATTGGTGCCACCAAAAGCTTGACCGGAGCTAGATGCACCATGAGTGTCCGGCCAATAGTGAGCAAGAGAGGAAGCATTGTCGCCGAACCAATAGGTGTACTTGGAATTGTAAGTATTCTCCGAGACCTCGGCTGAGCTTGAGCTAGAAGGCAAGGGAAAATCAAGTTTCTTCATAATCTCTCTTTGATTGCGGTTATAAGACTTTTGCTTGCGATATGCCTTGAAGTCCTTGGCTTGCTTTTCGCAAAGAAGCAATTCATTTTCTTGAAAACAACCATGATGCCATGCTTCTTCTTGGAGGCCTCAACATGAGCTTCTCCCTCATCATGAGCATCTTCCTCAACATGAGTTTCAGAGCGACAGATCTAGCACGCTTCTCTTGAGAAGGGATGACTGCATCCGGGGGGCGAGATGGCAATGCATGCAGTGTAGGCGTAATGAAGGCATGAACATAGGCATTGAGCGAGGTCGTAGCCAACTTGAGTTCAAAGAGCTTCTGAAGGTACGGACCATAAATTGGAACCTTGGACTCAAGAACCACGGATTGCATCTCTTGCCACATGTAATCAAGAACATCTATTTTCTTCTTCCTCTCCTTGGTGGTAAGAATGTGGTGAAGAAGATTGACCATGTACATGCGAGCCAAACCCTTTTCTCCAAACTTGACGGCAATAGTGTTCCGGAGGATGAAATAAGTGGCTTTCCAATAAGGAGTCATAAAAGATACCTTGGGGATCTTTCCAATAGTGCCCGACTCGGAGGGATAGCAATGATGGATCCCGGGAGAGGCTTTCATGAGGTTTTGCATGTGAATACGAACATAAGCCATGGGACACAGAGGTAGCTCCTCTATGCCAAAGAGAGCACCAAATTCAGCAAGAGAGGCTTCGCATTTGATACCGGCACTCATCCATGTCATGGTCCTCTTTCCTTCCCTAGAGAAATAAACTGTGGCATAGAATTCTTGAAGCAGCTCAGGAGCATAAGGAGTATTCACCGGCATGAGATTAGTAATACTATGAAAATCCATAACCTCCATCACCTCCGGCCATAATTCCCTTGCACTATCCACATTGAAGTAAAAGGTGGGAACATGAGAGTTCTTCTTAGGACTAATTAGTTTTTCAAACACTTGATGATGCACCTTGCAATAGAACCGGCTATCACTCGTGCAAGTGGGCTTGCCAAAAGCATATGGATTGATTACCATGGATTGAAAATCAAGCGGTCATTCTCAAACTCATCACTAGGTATTTTGACCCAAGTTGAACGTACCGGTTCCGCGGATTGACAAGGGGAGGACCTTTCTTCTTGGAGATTACCTTGAGTTTCTTGGCCTTGGGGTTGGAGGAGGAAGCCGAGTAAGAGGACTCCCGAAGATTGTCCTTGCCCTTGAACCTTGAGAGAGGGGAACCAACATCAAGGTCATCAAGGTCATCATAAGCCGAATCATCATCCATCTTGCTCGAGATTCACCGAGAGAAATCCAATCTTGAGAGGGCACCAATCAATGGAGGAGAACTCCCCAATCTTCCACCAATGGAGAAATCACTTGGATGGGAAGGTGGATCTTGTAGGGGGCTTGCAGATCTGATGGAGGAGGAGGTGTGGGGGCGGCTCAAATGGGGGGGAGGAGGATGAGGAGCTCGGGAGGGGCTCTAATGGAGTTGGAGGTTGTGGGGAGAGGAGGAAGAAGTGGGGAACTGCTGGATCGATCCCCTCCCCCTCGATTGAAGAAGCCCCGACAGCCCGGCCTGGGACCCAGCCGGGCAACGACCCGAGGCAACCGGCCTGGGAGCCGGCCTGGGCCGGGCACCCGCCCGATGGAGCCGGCCCCTGGCCTGGCCTGGCCGGCCTACAGGCCGGCCTGACTGGCTTTTTCACAAATTTCGCAGAAATTCTTCTCCCTTTTTCTGAAAATCTTCTTCCCTTTTTCTGAAATTCTTGCTTAAACAAAATTCTTGGAAACTTGCGGACTTCTTTGCTGAGAACCATCTTCAAGAGTGACCATGGAGCAACGTTGAGTGACACGGGGAGATGCAAACATGATGGTTTCTTCACACTTCCAATGGAGACAACACCAAGAAAACCCAAATAACAACATTGGAAGTGATTCGAAAGCGGGTAGACAACAAGTATGCAATAAAATCTCCAATAAGACCCAACTCTTCAAAAAGAAGAGGGCGGTGGCCTAGGCCACCATGTATGAGTGTGTGGTGTGACACCGCGAAGATATATCTTGGGTTCACGGCCACAACTCATCATTTAAGCTCATAATTCAACAAGTGAACATATAAAAGCAACATGAGTTCTTACTATCGGCATAATGGGGGAGGGATAGTCCAATGGATTAGGACCGCACTCCCCCATGTCCATGCCTACACCTAAACACAATAGATAGTTAAGACATAGGTGTGTATGCAAAATAGTCAAGCCAAGCTCCTTGAATCCACGATATTTAGCTCATTCCTCAAATAGGTGAATCTTGCTTCATCAAGAGGCTTCGTGAATATATCGGCAAGTTGATCTCTTGTGGGAACATGGCTTAGCTCAATATCACCTCGGGCAACATGATCACGAATGAAATGATGACGAATCTCAATATGCTTGGTTCTTGAATGTTGCACCGGGTTGTGGGCGATCTCGATAGCACTTGTATTGTCACATAAAAGAGGCACTTTGTCACAATTGACACCGTATTCCTTTAAAGTTTGCCTCATCCATAACAATTGGGTGCATGCACTTGCGGCCGCCACATACTCGGCTTCGGCGGTGGAGAGAGATATACAATTTTGCTTCTTGGAAGACCAACTCACCAAGGAACCACCAAGAAATTGGCAAGCCCCGGAAGTTGACTTCCTATCATCATGATCACCGGCCCAATCCGAGTCCGTGTACCCACAAAGAGAGAAAACCTTGTCCTTAGGGTACCACAAACCAAACTTTGGGGTATGAATCAAATATCGTAAGATTCTTTTGACCGCCACCATGTGGCTTTCTTTAGGAGTGGCTTGGTACCTTGCACACACCCCTACACTCAACACAATATCGGGTCTAGATGCACAAAGATAGAGCAAAGAACCAATCATGGAACGGTATACCTTTTGATCGACATCTATACCCTTTGGGTTAAGTTGTAGATGAACCTTTGTGTCCATTGGTGTGCGCTTCTCCTTGACACCAATCATATCAAACTTCTTGAGCATGTCTTGGATATATTTAGTTTGAGAGATGAAAGTCCCTCCCCTCAATTGCTTGATCTCAAAACCAAGGAAGAACTTCAACTCTCCCATCATGGACATCTCAAACCTATCGGTCATAAGCTTTGAAAATTCATCATTGAAAGCTTTGTTAGTTGAGCCAAAGATAATATCGTCCACATAGACTTGGCATATGAAAAGCTCCCCTTTTACTCTCTTGGTAAAGAGAGTGGGATCGATTTGCCCAACCTCAAATCCACGGTCTACTAGAAGCTCTCTAAGGTGCTCATACCACGCACGTGGAGCTTGTTTAAGTCCATAGAGCGCCTTATCGAGCTTGTAGACATGGTTAGGGAGTTTGGGATCCTCAAAACCCGGTGGTTGCTTAACATATACTAATTCTTTAAGTGGACCATTTAGAAAAGCACTTTTCACATCCATTTGTTGCAAGATAAAATTATGATGAGATGCATATGCAAGGAGGATACGGATGGACTCAAGGCGAGCCACGGGAGCATAGGTCTCTCCAAAATCAATGCCTTCAACTTGAGAGTACCCTTGAGCCACCAATCTTGCCTTGTTCCTCACCACCATGCCATGTTCATCTTGCTTGTTCTTGAAATCCATTTGGTGCCTATAACATTGCGGCACTCCTTTGGCTTCTCAACTAGCTTCCACACCTTGTTGCGCTTGAAGTTATTGAGCTCTTCATGCATTGCATTCAACCAATCCGGATCTTCAATAGCTTCAAAACTTTCTTTGGTTCCACCATGGATATGTGCGCTTGATGTTCACTAAAGTTTGCACATTGTCTTCTAGTCACAACCTTGCCCTTCAAATCACCAATAATATTTTCCAACAAGTGTTGTCTTCTTAACATGGTCTTGACATTTCTTGCATGACGACGGGTGTCGATGTCCTCACGAGAGCTTGGAGGAATCTCTTGATCATCTTGATCATTTGTGTCCCCGTCTTGACCGGAATGATGACCTTGGTCTTCAATGTGCACACCTTCATCACTAGAAGGGAGGATGGACCTTGGTCTTGATCATGGCTAGCATCAATAATTGGAGAACTTGGTTCTTGCATAGCAACTTGATCAACTTGAGGAGGGTCTTGAACTTGTTGTTGGCTTGGTGCATCATTTGCTCCATCGGATGGAGCGGTTTCCACTTGTGATGATGAATGCTCCACATGGGTGGAGCTAGGTCCTTCTTGAGGCGCCTCATGGTGTATCTCGATTGGGCGAAAGAATCCCACGCCCATTCTCCTTATTGCATCTTGAGGTTCCTCATCATCTACATCACGAACATGAAATTGCGCCACTTGGGAGCCGTCATTCTCATCGAACTCCACACTAAAAGATTCTACAACGGTCCCGAAGGACTTGTCGTAGATTCTATAAGTGTGGGATTCGGCACCGTAACCAACAAAAGTACCCTCTAAAGCCTTAGACTCAAATTTAGATAAGCGATAACCTTTGATCTTATAGAAACACTTACAACCGAACACCCGGTAGTAGGAAATATTGGGCTTGTTGCCGGTAAGCATTTCATATGGAGTGAGCTTCTTGCCCGTGCGGAAGTAGAGGCGGTTTGATGATGATATGCCGTGGAGATGGCCTCGGCCCACAAGAAAAGTGGGGTCTTGAACTCCGCCAACATAGACCTTGCCATATCCATAAGGGTCCGGTTCTTTCTCTCGGCTACACCATTTTGTTGAGGGTATACGCAGCGGAATATTGATGACGAATTCCCTCTTCACTAAGAAACTCATTTAGGGTGTAGTTCTTGAACTCGGAGCCATTGTCACTTCTAATGGCCAATATAGGGACAATGTGTTGACGTTGCACTTCATTGGAGAAGTCAATGACGGCTTGTTGGGTCTCACTCTTCGACTTGAAGAAATAAACCCATGTAAATCTTGAATAGTCATCAACAATCACCAAGCAATACTTCTTTCCACCAAGACTTGGTTGAGGCACGGCACCAAAGAGATCAACATGAAGAAGTTCCAATATCCTCGTTGATGAAATGATGGTCTTGTGTGGGTGGGGAGAATCATGCATCTTTCCTTCAACACAAGCCCTACACAGACGATCTCTTGGATTTAGAGTTATCTCCATAAGTGACGGTTGATTGATTTGTATTTGGTCTCAACTCCGTCATGATCTCCTTGTTTCCGGTCATATGACTAGTGCATCCACTATCAATCACCCATTTCGACCCACCGGAAGCATAGTCCTACAAGAAATCATTGCTTGGTTTTAGGTACCCATCTTGCAATGGGTCCTCTTTTGTTAGCAACAAGGGTCTTAGGAACCCAAATAGAGTAAGCAATGAAACCATCATAAGGACCAACATATTTAGCATAGACATCC
The DNA here is from genome assembly GCA_947311845.1 of Poa pratensis. NCBI lineage: Eukaryota > Viridiplantae > Streptophyta > Magnoliopsida > Poales > Poaceae > Poa > Poa pratensis. The sequence continues at coordinate 16,623,944 of CAMZMU010000098.1, forward strand.
CCATAATAATCAACATAAAGAATATAGTTGGGGTTAGCATGTCCCGCAAAGTCACTACGAGGAGTGTTGCCCCTTGTGGCATCACCACTCGCAATGGTAGTCTTCTTTGCTTGTGCGGGCTTGGCCTTCTTCTTGTCTTCTTCTTGGCAACATAACCAAGACCCTCTTTCCCAATGTGTGGCTTTTGCGCTTGCAAAAGATCAACAAGAGGCTTACTTTGGGAACTAGAGGCCTTGGCAAGTTCACTCTTCAACCTAGCATTTTCCTCAATGACATTGCATGATCACAAGAAGTAGAAGAGAACTAGGAACATTAGTTTTAGATGATTGAATTTGAAGTTGTTCAAAAGACTTGGTGAGAGTAGAGTGTTCACTCTCCAAGGCCTTGTGAGCCTTGGTGAGCTTCTCTAGCTCCTCGGTTAGTCTATCATGACCAACACCAAATTCAACCTTTTCTTTCTTGAAAGCTTATATTTTGCAATTGCATGGTCACGTTCTTTAATGATTTGAGAAAAGATTGCATTTTGTGACTCATCAAGATTTTTAAGTTTCTCTTCAAGAGAAACACAAGCTCATGCTCTTCCTCAAGAGCCACGGTGAGAGAAGCAATATCATTAGCATACTCTCTTTCAAGTCTCTCCTTCTCATCAAGCTCCTCTTGAATCCGCCCATAATCGCTCATGAGAGCTTCAAAGCGTGTCTTGGCTTCACCTTGCAAGTTAGTCATGAAACGATCCAAAGCAACATTTTCTTCCTTTACTCTAAGACTCATAAGATCATCCATTTCATTTGTAGTCTTGGAGAGGGAAGGAGATGATACCTCGGTGGCCTTGGCCATGAGACACTTGGCGGATTGGATTGGGACATTCTCATTGGGAGATTCGAAGAGGGATGATGGTGTTGATGAAGTAATGGCAATAGCGGCCACTTCACTTGTGGTTTCTTCTTCATCACTCTCACCCCGGACATGTACTCCTCTCTAGTCACCAATACCATTCTTGAAGGAGGCTTCTTGTTGGGAAGGTTCTTCTTGAAGAAAGGTTTCTTGCTAGGGGACGTTGAGGCCTTCTTGAGAACAAGCCTTCCTCCATGATCTTCACGGTTCTCATAGGGGCACATGGCAACATAGTGATATCTATCTTGGCAATTGAAGCAAGTCTTCATCTTTGGGTTGCCCTCCTTGAAGCCACTAGATTTGAACTTTTCTTCCACTTGGCTTTAGCTTTGGATGGGTTCTTCCAAAAGGTCCTTGCCGCAAGAGCCACATAGTCCCTATGAGCAATCTTGAGTTCTTCGGGGTCCATGGAGGACACATCTTCACAATCTTGATCTTCATTGTGTTCAACCACCTTGGCCTTCAAAGCAAGTGAGCTCCTTGTTGCATTCCAATAGCTCGGGCACGAGAGTCTTGTGCAATTTTGGCTTGGACTTTGAAAGATTGCATCTCTTGCATGACTTCATTGGAGGTCAATTGAGGATAGTTGTGCCTTCCTTGGAGACTCTTCAAGTCGGCCGATTCAAAGGGCAAGAGAGCATTCACATACTTCCTCTTGATCCAAGCATCATCCACATGAGTCCCACCAAGAGCTTTTAGGCATTGGCAAGGGACTTGAGTCTTCGATACATTTGCTCATGGTCTTCTCCATCTTCCATGAAGAACCCTTCGGCCTTGTTGCTCATTTCCTCAAACCGGTTTCTCTTCATGCTTTCATTTCCAACAAACACCTCAACAAGACAAGCCCAAGCTTCTTTGGCGGTGGTGCAATGCTCGATGTGAGACATATCATCCTCTCCCACGGCATCTCGGATCAAGTCAAGAGCGGTGGCATTTAGTTGACAATCAACTATTTCTCTTCTTGTCTTGTTGGATTCATCCACGGCTTGATATCCTTGCTCAATGATCCTCCAAAGCTCGATAGATGCACTGTTCACATAAGATCTCATAGAAGATTCCATTTAGTAAACAAAGATGCATTTAGCTTAGGTGGGTTTCCCCTTAGTGTATAGGAGGATGAGGGATAGGTAGGTCGGGAGAGTATGGAAACGGAACGGCACCATATACTCCCGAACCATTAGGTGTTTAATTGGGTTGTCAATTTTATCTTGTTCAACCCCCTTCTTCTTCCCACCACCCTCTTCATTCTCGGGTTTGTCAACCTCCGAAGAAAGAGAGGTGGGTGGAGGTGAGATACCTTAGCTTCCATGAGTTTCAAGATCATCTCTTGCAACTTGTCCATTTTAGTTTCCATAGTGGACTTCAAGGTATTGAAGTCCTCCACGGAAACCGAAGTGGACTCGGAGGGAAGATCGGGTATCTCAACTCCATGCTCATCGATGGTCATACTTCTCTTAGGCGGTTAAGCCCGAATAAAGAGCCGAGGCTCTGATACCAATTGAAAGGATCGGTATGGCCACCTAGAGGGGGGTGAATAGGTGCTACTCAATTTTTAGCTCTTTTTCGAATTTAGGCTTGACACAAAGGTAAATTCTCTAGATATGCAACTACGGTGAATTTACCTATATGACAAGTTAATACTAGACTAGGCACGATACAAGTAAGAGCTAGCGAGTAAGGAGTAACCGAACGGGAAGCACGCGGAGACAAGGATGTATTCCCGAGTTCCTCCTTTTTAGGGGAGTACGTCTCGTTGGAGGGGTGTGAGTTTCAAACTCAAACGCCACAAATGGCCTCACCCTATTCTCCGATGAACCTTGCCCAAAAGCTCGGTTCACCTTCCACTATCGGAATCCTTCAAGGCGGAATCCGGAGCCCTTACAACAAACTTGAGGCTCAACCCACAAAAGGATTGGGGGCTCCCAAGCACCACAACACCTGCTACACAAAAGTAACAAGCAAGTAAGTACAACAAGATGCCTAGGTTTTCCTAGTGGAAACCCTAGGCTCGAATCCCTCAAGTGAATGAGGGGGAAATGAAGAACGCTTTGGTGAAGTAGTAGATCCAGACCTTCTCCTTCAATCCTCCAAAGATCAACGAGTTTGGGTGGAGGGATTGGGAGATCTAGATGTTTCTTGAGCTTGCAATAATGGTGTCTTCAATTCTGGGCGAGCTTCCTGTCCCAAGGTAGGTGGAGGAGCATTTATAGCTCCTCCAAAAAGGTGGCCGTTGAAGAAAATTGGGAGGCCGGCCTGGGAGCCGGCATGGCCGGCCTGTGGGCCGGCCTCACGCTCTGCCTCAGAGCTCCCAGAGGAGCCGGCCTGGGGCCCGGCCTGGCCGGTCTGGGGGCCGGCCACCCATCCAAGCCAGCCGGCTTGGAGCCCGGCCTGGCCGGCCTGGGGGCCGTTTGCCCAGCCGGCCTGGGGGCTGGCTACCCAGGGTTTTCAACACCACGGCGATTTCGGACGAATTCTTTCTTCTTTTTGTATTCTTATAAATCTTAATATTTCCTGAAAGCACTTAGCATCATATTAAAATATCACCAGTGTTGTTATCTAACACACAAAACTCATAGGGGTAAATAAATGTCCTTTCAACGTGGGAACGAGTAACGACATCATACCGGTAACGAGGATAATGTGACATAGTGAATCAAAGGTCTTATTCATGGTGATGTCATATGTCTCGCCTCGGGGAATGATGGGTATCGTGAAGTGATGAGAACAAACTTGATAATCAACAGGTTCATCAGAGTGTCATCGAGTAGTAGTCGATGCGGACATCCATGATCCTAATATTGACTAGTGATTAGATAAGCACTTCTAATCATAGTTGCACGTTATCAAACCTGTAGGGGTCAGACACTTAAGACGTCAATAGTTTGTTGTATACATATGATGGAAAAAGAGAGAGAGTATCACTCGGGATGGTTCCGGCGTGATAGAATTATATTCAGAGAATTGATCGATAAAATTTTGCGGAGGTGTTGGATTTATTCCGAAGGTTTATATGGAGGAAATATTTATCCGATGTTTTTCTATGCGGGCAGTAGGTGTCCCAGATCATATAAATAGGTTTATATGATAAGTGATTAATTACAGGATTTTTTTGTAAAATGAATATTCATATTAGGAATTAATTAGACAAAAATATAAAAAGGAAATATATTAAAAGATAAAATCACTGGAGGCCAAAAAAAGGAGGCTGCCGAGGGAGCCGTGGGGCCTACAAGGCAGCCGCACCCCCAAGGGGGCGGGTGGGCCGGCGCTAGAGGGAAACCGTAGGCCGGCCAGCCCTAGGTCGGTGGGGCGGTGTTTTTTTCCCTCCACCAAGCCACCCCACCCCTTGGTCCTACTATATAAACCCCCACCCCCTCCCCATTGTGGACACACAATGAGAAGGGGTTTTAGGGTTTTCTCCCAAGTTTGGAGGAGACCTTGTCCCTAGATCAAATCTCTTTCTCCCTCTCCCATGTGTTGGGGTTCTCTCCACCTCTCGTACACCAGTAGCTCCTAGTCCTGGCACGGCGAAGAGCTGGTGGACTTTGACGGACGGACGTGTGCGAACTCTCGGAGGGGTGAGACGTCATAGACGTTTGACCCTCGCTCTACTGGATCCAGAAGGCTCGGCGAGGAATCGGCAACATTATCAGCCCAGGCTTGGCCGTGAGAATCTTCATCAACATCTGTTCTGCATCTTCGTGTTGGTAACGATTCAGATCTATCCCTGCTTGTATCTTCATAGATGATCTTGGTTGCTACGTAGGTCGGGAAATTTTAAATTCCTGCACGTAACCCTACAAGCTCGTCGTCACCGAAGAAGAGGAAGAGGGTAGAGAGGCTTAGAGGAGTGGCCAATAGGGTGGAGGATTGGCAGAGGAGGAGATTAGGGCATGACGAGACGACGACACGCCGTGGCTGCACGCAGGTCGTGGGACAAGAGGCTGGTGGAGGTGGCGGGGGGGGGGGGGTGCTCTCCTTCCCCTCTTTTTCCATGAGAAAAACTAACTGGTTGAAATTTCGACACCGGTCTCGGTCACCCGTCGGCTAGCACTACCTCTTATATAAAAAAAATGCAACAACGAGCTCCACGTGTAGGAGGCCAGCTATTCCGTCTACCTAAGAACGAAATCTAAATCTAAAAAAAAAGGAACGGAATCGAGAAACACATGGATATACTATCCGTTCGAAAGGTGAAGCGAGTCCTACAAACGAGCAGGAACACATTGTACCAAAAAAATAGTCGTCTAAAAAGTTCACTCGACCCTATTTCTGGAACCCTCCTCTCTCTACAGTGCTCAGAGGCGAATCGGAGGCGACTCGGATTTTCCCGGCGGCCACCGGCGTATCTGCGGGATTCCTCACTCTCCGCCGGCCGCTACGGCGGCGGGAGGGTGGGGAATCCCCGGATCTGCGTTCCGGCGTGTAGATATGGGGCTTGTGGGCGGTGCTGGCGTGGTGGGGTCGTCGGCGTTGGCCTTTTGGTGCTCTGCGGTTCCCCCTTTTCGACGTCGTCTTCGACGGCGTTGACGGGCTGCAGGTGAGTCACCTCTCTGCCATTGCTATCTCCGGCGGCAGGTTGGTGGCGGGTGTACAGGAGGTCGGCGGAGGGGTTTCAAGGCGGCGGCTGTGCGGGTTCGTGGTGTGCAGGTGGAAGATCTGGCCATCTCCGGTGAGGTGGTGTGGCGCTGGCCCCAGATCTGGGGCAGTTCGAGCTTGTGGTGTGCCCCTGGCCGTTGCTTCTTCTTCGTCTTCAGATCCAGCTCCTCGGAGTTGGTGGATACTACGGCTCTTCAACGCCTCCGGGCTAGGAGTTCTTCTGCTCCCGCGGTGGGTGTTCCTGGCAGCTGGTTTCTTCGGCGTCTCCGACGGTGGAGGGCTTGCGCGCCTGGTGACCTCGAGGTTGAAGATGGAGTGTGTCAGCTTTGCTGTTCTTTGTTTCCTCTCTGTTTTTTCTTTGCTTGCACTTGGCTCTGTATTGTGTTTCTTTCTGTTTGAATACAAGTAGCTATATTATCAAAAAAAATAGTCGTCTGGCAACCAGTATCTTGCTTGCATACCAAGCCCCACGTGTGCGAGCCCCATTGGCCGAACGCCCTCACCACACCCCTAAACCTCATGCCCAAGGGACGTTTAACTTCAGCAGCAAGCAAGCCAGCCCAAAGCACACGGACGCTGCCGCTCGGGAAGATTCGGCGCTGCTTCGCTGCGCACCGCACGAACGTAACGGCCGGTTCGGACCATCCGTGGCCGTCCGATCGAGGCCTCGGTGCACGCGCCGGCCGATCCGACGGCGCGGGCCTCGCGTCCGACCCCGCGATAAGAACGGCCAGCGAGAACCGTTCCGCTCATTCGAACGGACTCATCGCCCCCTCCTTGGCTCGCCACTCGCTGCTCTTCCTCTCGAGTTCCTCGAGTTCGCCGTCTCCGCGACTCCGCCTGCTCGCGATTCGATTCGATCCGCGGCGCCGCGCTGTTGGAGGAGTTCGAGTGAGGTACGCCCTTCGATCGATCGATCTCCTCTCCCCCGGTTCGCGTGTGTTTTGTCAGGTTCCTCGGTGCGCGGAGAGATTTGGTCGATTTCCTCGCATTGTGTTGCGAGTTTGATTTCCAGATAGTAGATTGGTTTTAATTCGCTGTAGTCCTTCTGGGACCTGACGCCGCAGCACCTTGATCTGGCCATGGCTCTTATTGTTCTACTTTTCGTTGATGTTGCAGGCGGCTGCTGCTTGCGTGCGGTAGCGGACGGCGGTCGGCGGACGCGATGGTTTCGTTCGACATGAGTGACCGCAAGAGTACGCGTCTCCGCCACCACACCCTCCTCCTTTCTCCCCTGTATCGTCCAGTTCATGTGTCGTTTGGTGCGAGATTGGGTGGTGTGTTTGCTCTCCGCTCTTGAGCGTCTGATGCCCTGCGTTGAGAGCCGTAGGAGATTGACTTGGTTGTTTCGTTCTGAGTTCTGACACTACGAATTTTGCTGCGTAATTTAACCTCCAATGGATTTGGTGTGTAGAACCTCGCCCAAATTAACGGATGTTTTGTGTCACGGTTAGTTTAGTGTGAACTAGTTGCCATCAATACGATTTAGTCGCAAAGTGATCTGCGCTAACTCCTCTTCTTTTTTTTTTTTGAACTATCTGCGCTAACTCCTAAATGTGGCAAACTATGCTTCTGCATTGGCATCTCTGTAGGACGGTGTTATTTCTGAGTTTTGGCAGATTTAAGACTATGAAATCAAGTTGGGCTAGCTTACGGACATTTCAGAATAAGAATTGCTGGTACTTGGTGGGTGTTTGATCATTCAATAGTGAACAAATTGTCAAGTAGATATAGTTCGTCCAGATGCATCATGATTTCTAATCAGTAGGAGTATATTGCTGAAATTTTGCTGTCCAATTTAACTTGGTGACACTTTGCTCTTTAACCAGGAGGAACCATCTGATACTTACCAGGTGTTTGATCATTCATTAATGAACAAATTGTCAAGTAGATATAGTCCGTCTAGATGCATCATGATTCTTAACCATATGACTGAAATTTGGCTGTCTAATTTAACTTGGTGACACTTTGCTTCTTTGTCTTGCTCGATGCACCTGCACCTCTGACTCTTGCTCAAACTGTTTCACATTACCAACAGAGATTGGGCTGGGCTTGACTGGGTTTGGAGTTCTGTTCTCGTTTCTTGGGATCATCATGCTGTTTGACAAGGGGTTCCTGGCAATGGGGAATGTAAGAAATCACCCTCCTCGTTTACTTATGCTTCACTGCAACCTACTCCTTTCTGATCATCTTGTTGTTGTCAGATTCTCTTCGTGTCTGGTGTTACACTAACCATTGGGCTGAACTCAACCGTACAGTTCTTCACCAAGCCTAAGAATCACAAGGTCATGTAACAATGCAAGCTCAGCCATATATCCAAACTGTTCAGTTCCAATTCAAGTATGAGCTAACAGGATTCACCTGAATGTGCAGGTTCGATTGCTTTCGGTATCGGCCTTTTCATGGTTCTTATTGGATGGCCTGTCTTGGGCATGATGGTGGAGTCGTATGGCTTTGTCACGCTATTCAGGTTGGTGAATCATGTGTTGTGCATTTATATGATCATTTGGAAGCTGGTTTTCAGTGTGCATTGAGAAACTGTAGATTATTTGGTGACTGTATCTGATTGCTGCTGAATTTCGACACAGTGGCTTCTGGCCTACTGCTGCTGTATACCTGCAAAAGACCCCCGCTGTTGGTTGGATTTTCCAGCACCCTTTTGTGACTTCGGTAAGACAAAATCTATTTATTCTGTACGTTTTTTGTTATTTCTGGGCTACCTTAGTTTTCTTCAGGCTAAACCCAACCTGTTGCCACTTCAATTTATTTGGAGATTGGTGAGCCGTATGACCGAATCTTACATCTTACTGATGTTCCCTACTCGCATTTGGCAGCTGCTCACTCGGTTCAGAGGAAGACGTGTCCCTGTGTAATCGCCGTGCAGCGGAAACAATCCCGGAGAATGCCACTGCCAGATCGCCTGTAAAAAAAAAGATGGCCATGTTGTTTTGCTCGCTTGTTGTTTGATTCCTTAATGCTGTGATGCATGTTAATCCCGCTGCGCTGCTACCAGTGAATTTCTGTAGATATCTTGACTACGTCAAAAAAATTACAAAGCATTTGTTAGTACTTGTTAAGTAGGCAAACAGGGAGAGCTGAAGCTGATACCTCTTTTCTGAATGATGATAATGACGAATTGGTTTGCAGACAAGTCCATTTTTCACTGATGTATTTTTGTTAGACGTTGATTTCGATTCCAGTGCTCTGTTTTCAAAGGAAAGGAAAGAAAAACTTACAGTTAGTTAATATCTCCCACTGATTTTAGCCCCTGAGGAAGTCATTTACTCGCTTGGTTCCTATACAAAGAATCGTTCTTGGCTGTGAACAGCTGATTGCATGTCTGCACGTCGCATGAACAACAACGCAGTAGAAATACACTGCTAGAGCAACAGGGTTATGGATCATCAGCAGGGCGGTCAAGCAACCATCATGGCTTATTAGTGCTTTATACATCAGGAAGGGTCACTATGATAACTAAAAGAGTGGAATATGGTAAAGCCAAAACACAGTTTATATTCACATAAACTACCTGCGTGCACAAGCCGTTGAGAGATGAGAGATCGGTAGTGAAAAACAGTCAGGTATTGCATACCATGTAACTGCATAATCAAGTGAGACTTGGTTACCCGAGATTATTCAGTTCTGAAATGTGTCACCACTCGGAGTACTGTCCTTGTATGCCAACACCTTTCAACTTTGCCCTGGTGACTGGTGTGCACATTCAAATGAAACACCGAAGCATATAGCTGTTCTTTGTTTCTTTCTTCTCCAGTATCCTGCGTTTCCATGGCACTTCTTCGATTTCAAGCGGTTCCATTCATGAAAACCTGTGGTCTCAACTTCCCATGAGTGACCCAAGCACACTATCCCGTGACAGGTAAATTTCAGATCGCATCAAATGTAGCTGGGATCAAAGAAGATAACCAAAGGATTCAAGGTTCAGTGAAACCCATAAAGATGAGAACTGAGAATACAGATTTTGCATATATAGAACTGACTCCAGCTTTAATTTGAACAACAGTTTCCACAAATTTATAACTGACAATGTGATCACCAATCTATTTACAGATGTTAAGAACAAACAGGGACCAAGAACTGATTTCTTCAGGTTTGCTCCCAAGGAGTTTTCTCCAATGACATAAACATCAGATATACGGAAGATCAGAAAACTAAGCTATAATTGAGCTACACGATCCTGGACTGGAGTACTTCCTGTTACAACATTCTGTAACTTCCTAACCGAAGTGCTATACAGTATCACAACCAAACATCTTCCAAGGTGAAGCAACGACTAAGAGCTTCTCATAATTTTAATTGCTTCGCTGCCGCTTCTGATGTCACTCAGTAAAGCAATTTGATGTAGAAGTTGCGCTATCCTCTGCAACAAGAAAAGTAAAGAATAAATTAAGGGAAAATCAAAAAGGGACATAGGCTCAGTAATCTGTAGAGGTGCCAAATGGAGAAATCTATATCGGCTCATAGGTCTAGATGCACCCACTACTCAAAAAATATTATTTTAAATGTCAAAAAATTCCAAATAAAATTTCCAGATATACTAGATGACATTTTATGGTATCACAAAAAGTTTCACGAAGAAAAAACATTTTTTGTGCGCTGTGCAAAAAAGACAAACCCGGAATTTTCAAAATGACTTTGTACGCGATTGTTTTTTGTCTTTTTTGCACAGGTCACAAAAAATGTTTTTTCTGCGCGAAACTTTTTGTGCTAATATAAAATGTCATGATGTATATCCAGAATTTTATTTGGAATTTTTGACATTTTGAAAAAAAAATGTTATACATAACGGGTGCATCCGCACCCGTGACCCAAAACGCCACGTCCTGCCAAATGCACCTATAAACCTTATTCACGAGACTCAACAAAAGCAATTGTAGTCAATTGCCACAAAATTGTTGGTAGTTTGTCACCCAACGTAGATTTTCATATTTGGAAATGCAGAAATGCAAAAGAACACGTAATGAAACCTTCACGCACCAATCTGTTGGCAAATTATGTTGTGGATCATCATAGGACATAGAGGAATGTCCACCTTCCAAAGTTTTACAGGCAAAGGTTGTGCATAAAGGCATTAGGTCTTGAGTAAGTTTTAATTAGCTACATGACAAAGGTTGTGCACAAGATATAGGCTAAGATGGACATGTGCGATTTATTTGAAACTTGTGAAACATGGTAAAATACTACCTACAAGAAGAGTACATGTTTTCGAGCGTATTTGTTTGGGAGCTCAGTATTTTTGAAGTATTCCAAGAATACTTTGGTTTTCAGAAATATTGAAGTATCAAATACTTTGAGGTGTTTGGCTATAAGTAAAACTGTAGTTTTATATACTTCAATATCTAGGAAACTACACTATTTTTGAAGTATATGAAAAAGAGGGCTGGACCTCTTTTTCCAACACTAAAGTATTGGTTCGCTAGGCATAGGAATACTGTGGTTTTCAAATACTTTGATTTTGAAAATACTTCACTGCCAAACTAAGTTGAAGACTTTAAGAGGACTAAGAGGGTGTAATAATCATCAATGGGCAATGCACGAACTGCCAAAAGCACTATATATATGCTGTATGCCAGCATCAAAGGGAGTGAATAAAGGATATATATTCATCTCTTGGTCTTCCCCAACATCAACCATTGTAAGAGAAAAACTATCGAAACAGATTTCATAAGGTTCATTTATTCAACGGCTATCCCGAACATCCACCTTTAGCTCGACCCAACACCTCACCATAATGAACTATGTATATCAATGATTCAAATGTCATGAAGCATGCGATCAGTTACCATGACAATGACCAACGAGATCTCTTGGGTGCAATCAATTCAACTTCCCCAAAAATCGAATTGCTTCAAAACTACATGGACAAGTTCTAATTCTCGAAATAAAAGACATCGACAAGTTCTAAATCTGCCGAATACAGAGATGTCATTCACATCATGACCAAAGGGAGTGAACAAAGTAATCATCAATGAGTAACACACGAACAGTCAAAAGATACTGTATATGCTGTTTGCCAGCATCGAAGGGAGTGAACAAGTATATATGTTCCTCTCTCAATCTCCCGCAACATCAAGCATGGTAAGAAGAAAGAAGAAATATAGAAGAAACAGTTTTCCTGAGGTTTATTTATTCATCGCCAGGCTCTCAAACATCCACCTTAAGCTTTGACCCAACACCTCTCACCGCATTGTATTATGTATATATCAGTCATTTAAATGTCATCAAGCATATTATCAGTTCCTAATGACGACAATAACCAACGAAATCTCTTGGGTTCAATCAATTCAACTTCCCAGAAATCGAAATTGCTTCACGACTACATTGAAGCATACCATCAGTTACTAATGATGACAACTGGCAACGAAATCTTTGTGTTCAGTCAATTCAACATCCCCAGAACTCGAATTGCTTCAAGACTACATTGGTATGTTCTAGTAATTCTCAAAACTGAAAGCATTGACAGGTTCTAAATCTGCCAAACACAGAGATTTCGTTCGCATCATGAACAAAGGTTGTAGAGATCCACAAACCTTATCCTTCTCCTGCGAGAGCAGGACGAGCAGGCCCATCTCCCTCCTGTCCCGCCGGCGCACGTACAACAGCGCCCCAACCACAACGGCCGCCGCCGCGGCCGACCATACGGCTGGCCTCACCGCGGGACATCCGCACTCTCCGTGCACGAGCACGGATCCGGCACCGGCCGCCCACGCGCGCCTCGCCGCCGCGCGGCACCTCCCCCACCCCCACAGCCACTCCTCTTCCTCGTCATCAGTCTCCTCCTCCTTGTTTTCCTTGGTCGCGGCCTCCTCGGCCTCCACCTCGAGGCCCAGGCCCTCGTGGAGGCGCGGGGGGAAGATGGCGCAGTCGTCGAGGCCGCCGTCGACGGGGGAAGCGGCGCCGGCGGCAACGGTTACGGTTTGGTGGACGATTTCCCAGGCGTCGGAGGCGGGGGCAGGCGGGGATGAGGAGGCGGAGGGCATGGAGGCGAGGGAGGAGGAGGAGAGCGAGAGGTTCAGCGTCTTGGACTTGAGGAGGAGGTGCGGGTTTGGGGAGGGGAGGAGAAGCGGGTGCAGCGCGGAGTAGGGCGAGGCCGGGGCGGACATGGAGGCGAGGAGCTGGGAAGGCGGCGTCGACGGCGGCGGCGGCGGGAGCCTCTCGTCCATGGCCACTGCTGCTGCTGCTACCGGTCGATTTTTCCTTTTCGGTTATCTCGAGGTTTTTGTCGAGAAAAAAAGGTTGTCCGCTCATGTGGTGCGTCAGATGTTGACATGTGGTTTTCGTTTTCGTTTTACTGAGCTTTTCTCCAGACTCACCATCCATGATCCATCCGCCTCACTGATCCATCCGCCTCACTAGTACGAGTATCATTCAGTGTCAATTTCAAAAACAAAAAAAATCATTCAGTGTCACTCACTCCCTGAAATTTGCTTCAGAACACGGTCAAGTCTCTATATTGGCCGGAAAGTGGGTTGTGATCCCGGGCACCAGTGCTCGCTCCTGTTTAAAAAATTCAAAAAACATATTTATAAGTTTCAAAAAATTCTGAAAACAATTCCACGTGTAGTCAATGATATATCCCACTAGCGTGTAAAATTTCAACTCTAAAAACTTTGTATTCTGAGCTACACAAAAAATGACAAATGTGTAGATCCGAGAATGTATATTTTCAAATCTCTAAGTTTTATCAGATTTGTTATTTTTGTGTAGCCCATAATACAAAGTATCTCAATCTAAAATTTTGCACGGTTGTGGGATACACCATTGGCTACCCATGGAAAAAATTTCAGAATTTTTTAAAACTTCTAAATATGATTTTCGAATTTTTTTAAACAGGAGGGAGCACTGGTGCCCGGGATCAAAAAAAAATCTCCACTGTATATTGGCCAGCTATCCAAAATCTAAAGCATCGTCTATATCCTAGGTTGTGTACTCACACTTCCGCAAGCAGCAAAAAATCGACTTCCAACCCCTCACTGATAAGTTTATCAAACGACTACACGGATGAAAAGGAAAGAATCTCAGGCGCTCTCGCAAAAACCGTCATCGTGGCCATCGTAATGTACCACATCGTTGTTATGCCACTCCCAAAATGACTGCAGAAGAAAATCGACACGTACATCAGAGGATTCATTTAGAAGGGTGACAAAGCTGGAAACGAAAATGGGGGCCACTCTCAGATAAATTGGAAAACGCTTTGCGCACCTAAGAAGATAGGGGGATTGAGAGTGACTGATCTCGATCGTTTTGAAAGGGTTGTGAGGGTCAAAGGGCCGTGGTTCCAGTGGACGGATCTGGAGCGTCCCTGGGCGGCTGGCTCTGAATTGCCATGCAATATGCACGACCATTACCATTGGAGATGGGGGAAAGTCAAGTTTCTGAAATGACAAGTGGATAGGAGATTCCGCCCTATGAGAAAGAGCACCCGAGATTTCCAAGATTGCTATTAGAAAGAACCGTATTGTTCAACATGAGCTTCAAGACAACTGTTGGAGCATGACCGTGGCTAGGCTATCCTCCCTCGAACAACGTTGAGAGTACGTTGACCTCTGGTGGTTGCTTCAGCAGCCAGGAACTGATCCCAACCGCATAGACACCATTTCATGGAACCCGACTTCCTCGGGCCAATATTCTGCCGGCTTATGAGGTGCAATTCGCTGGCAGGCTACCGCCATTCCACCCTGACAAATGTTGGAAGGATTATGCTGTCCCCAAATGTAAGCTGTTTGCATGGCTGGTTCTTCAAGGAAGAATCCTAACCGGGGACAACCTAGCTGTTCGGGGATGCCCTCACAATCCCATATGCCAGCTCTGCCTCTGGGACAATGAGACCGTAAATCACCTATGTAAAGACTGTCCGTACTCTGCCGCGGTCATTAGGATGGTCTCGTCGGTGTTGGGACTCTCACTAATGGAGCAGCAAGCATGTTAGCAGCTGGTGTAGCATCGTGAAGACGTTTGGGTGGGGGAAGCTTCCAAGCCTTATGTTTCTAAACTATGTCCTATCCTATGGCAGAATCTAGTTAATGTAGAGGCTATCTTACGCCAGGAAGTTCACATAAATTTTCAGTACATAGTTGGATATAGCATATCAACCGTAGACGGGCAACATTAGACAGTATTACTATACAGTTGTATAGACAAGAAGTAATATGTAAAGACAAAATATTAGCTAGTTATCATTTTGCAGTGAGAATCACTATAAACAGTGTACATGAAAGAATATCAATGAAGAAAACAACAGAGAGAAAGAAAAAGCCCGTGCTCAAAGGTCATGACCTAGCCACCCAAAATACATCTACAGACCAACGGAGAAGTCAGATGAGTGCTGACGGGATCACTCATCTCCTTCTGCCTAGTGTAATTTCACTTAATCAATTGACTAACTTATGTCTTGCACATATAGTATTTCTCCATAAATCTTGCGTTTTTCTCCGAGAACAACACAAGAGATCTGCGTGTCCTTGTAGTAAGCTTACAGAATAGAGTTTTAAATCAGATTACGTCACCACTCCAACCATATCAGACAGGCAGTGGGGAAGAAGAGAGAGAGAGTCTAAGCAATTCCTCTCGATTGCCCACCTCTACCTAGGCGTCTTATCATTTGAAGTTTGAGTAGTATTTTGTTTAAGCATTCTTCTTAAGAAATTTATATAAGAATACAAACGATTAATACTTGGCTCAAGATCTCTACAACATGGCACAAACGACCGTTACAAAGAGATTTCACAACGTTAACAGAAAGTTCTATGATATTGTCTGGCTGAAATTCAAATTTCTGGCCCATTGCGATTCTCTGGTCCAAACAACGATGATGCGACAAGCATATTACCTTCCATTTTCTTTTGTTGCGCAACAAAACAAAAAGGCGTTCATCACACAGGTTCCAAGATAATCACTAATATTCACATATACATAACCTGTACAAAAAGTTCTCACGGGTTTATCGCAAAAATGGTGAGCTTATCCCCCGGCAAAAGATAATGAGCAGCATGACACTAAAAAAATCTTCGAATAGTGGCAAAGCAGTTGACCTTCGTGGCTCCCACATATAAATCCTCCTACCCCTGGGTGCAGTATATTGTAACTAGGAGGACACATCTTACAGATTTTGCAGTCAATGTCCTCATCTGGAGATAAACAAGGAAATAGTCAAAGCATATTTATTCATTTTTTTAATAAAACTGTACAAGAGTATATGACAATACATAAATATATCAGATAAGCGGCAAATATGTACAGCGACGCAGCACACGAACACGACACAAAGAAAAGATTAAGGCACTGAGCCAATCTAGAAGAAGAGCTTTAGACTCATCCTTTAGCCTACTGCTATGCAACACTAGATCCTGTCCAAAGTTGTGGAACCAGCTCCCATGTCTTCATTTTAAATGAAATTATTTGCTTTGTTTCTAGATTTGTTTATGATGCTGTAATGAAGCCTTCGATGAAAAAGGCTTGATTGAAGGACAATGGTGTAGCTAGCCTCAAACATAGTCATTTTATCTGAGCTATTTCTCCACAGAATGACAATGCAGCGCCAGCAGATGTTAGGACTGCGAATGCATTTCATCTTTTGGAAGAAACTCATCTCTAAGTTTAATCGAATAGAATCAAGCAGCTAGAGATTGCCTGCTGTAGTGCTCTCTCTCTCTCTCTCTCTCTCTCTCTCTCTCTCTCTCTCTCTCTCTCTCTCTCTCTCTCTCTCTCTCTCTCTCTCTCTCTCTCTCTCTCTCTCTCTCTCTCTCTCCCAGCTCTCTTTTCTTTGAACTGAAAACTGTCGGGGAGGGAAAATATTTACAAGGTGTCAAGCGCAAGCCAGCTAAGGACATGTGAACATTAGAAAAGGTTCGATTGCTAAGGAGAGCTCAACACTGAAATGAATTTGGTGTTACTTGAGAATACGCTTAAGCCTATTTAATTTTGATCCTGCAGAAGACCTTGAGCACCTAGGAAAAACGAAAGCTCATTTCATCTAACTCGTGAGCCTCTTTATTATAACATTACATAGTTAAGGTATCTGTAGTCCTAATATTGAAATCAACATCCTTATCAGTTACCAATTCCCAAAATAAAATAAACATGGAAGTACATACCAAATGCAATGCATGCCACCACGTTGTAATCGAATCCCCGATTAATTTTGGCCTCAACAAAAAAACATTGCTGGACAAAGCCTCCACCAGTGGAAGTAGCATCTTTCTAAAGATGTCTCCAACGGGCCGACGCATCAAGTCCGCGCGCGTCCGTCTCTGTCCGCGCGAGCCAAAAACACGGCCCAACGGGGCGACGCAAACGGACCGCGGTCCATTTTTCTGTCCGCCGCGACGCATTCCTGGCCCAAATTTGGGCCACGGATGCATCGGGCGCGGACGCGCGGCGGAGCGCAATTGTGTCCTCGTCTGGTCCGCACCTTCGGCCTCGGCCTCTCCCAAAACCCCAGTCCACCCCAGTCCACACTCCAGCCCTAGCCATGGCCGGTGCAGCCGCCGCCGCCGCCTCCGACGCTGGACCTGCCGCCGCCGGCACCGCCTCCGCCGCCGGCCCCGCCGCTGGATGTGCGCCCAAAGCTGCAAAGAAACCAAAGAAGGAACTCACCGACGAGCAGAGGGCCGCAGAGACCCTGAAGCGGGGCGACCGGAGGAGGAGGTTGAAGCAGGAGAAGCTCAACGCCGCCCAGAAGGCCGCCGCCGTGCCGGAGGACGAATCTGACCTCGTGTCCAGGGCCGCGACCGCTGCCCTCCTCCTGATTGGAATTACCCCGACGGCGGCCGCGGTCGGTGTGGCGACTGCGGCGGCCAGCTCCAACGCCTCGGCGGCCCGACCGCCAAGGACGAGATCTTCCGCGACGGCACCATCGCCACCGTACGGGTACCTTCCGGGAACCATGTCGCCGCGGGTTTCCCCTACCTCAGGCGAATCCGCGCCCAGCCCAGTCAAGGTACCTCCGCTTGATCTAAACACGCCAACTACACCATTGGTCGGACAATCACCGGCGGCGCAGACTGCGGCTGCGCGTGCAGCTACCCCGGCAGTGGTCGCCCCGGCACGTAACCTGTTCGGCGAAATGCCCAGGCCGTCGCCGGGTGACCCCAGGTACTTCGAGGAGGTCCATGATGATGGGGACGACGTCCTCCAGGACATGATCAGGGACAACAACGAGTACGCTGAGGACGATTACGATGCCGGCGATGATGAAGTTCCGCCGACCGACCCCGATGTGATCAACATCGACAATGAGCCGGTTTTCGAAGAAGAGCTCGAGACCCAAGCCCGGGCCATGAAGAGAAAGATGAGCCAAAGGGGCGCCTCATTCACGGCCGAGGAAGACGTGCTCATTTGCGAGTCCTGGATCGAGGTTGGAACCAGCTAAATCCTCGGGGCGGAGCAAAGAGGGACGACATATTGGGGCCGGTTCACCAAGCGCTACAATGAATGTAGAATCCTACCGCCCCACAACATTCAGACGCAGCGGACGGAGGTATCTATCTCCAAGAGGTGGCTCCACATATCCGCGGAGACGAGCAAGTTTTGCGGCTCCGTTGAAAATGTTCAAGCCCGGCCAGCAAGTGGCTTCGGAGTGAATGAACAGGTGAGTTTTGTGGCTCCTCTTCCCTTCTTTGGTACAATTTGTATGCCCAGGTGTTGCAAACATTGGAAATTATTTTGGTTACTATAAATTTGTATGCCCAGGTGTTGCAAGCTTTGGAAACCTTCAAGAGGCAATACAAGAAGGCCTTCACCTTGACCCATTGCAACCGGGCACTCAAGGACCAGCAGAAATGGAAGGCCCTCTACGCCTCCCTAAAAAATGGTGGACAACCCCTTGATAAGGGAGAGGACACAACGGAAAAGGAAGGGAGGCCAAGGGGGAAGAACAACTCGAAGGCCGAGTTGAAACGAGATGCAACAACCCTTGCATTGCAAGAGACATTGAACGGGTTCCTAACCCAAAAGGACAAGGCTGCCGACAAGAAGGAGGAGAGGAGAGAAAAGGAACGCCTAGAGAGAGAGACGGCTTCCAAGCTCTTCTTCGAATTGCAGAAGAAGAGACTCGACATAGAAGAAGAAAACGCCCGGACAAGAGCAAGGGAAGCCGATGCAAGAGCCAAGGAGGCCGAGGCTAGGGCCATGGAGGCCGAGGCAAAAGCAAAGGACATTGAGCTCGCCCTACGCCAAGAGGAGGCCAGGATCATGGACATGGATCTCTCGGCCTTCACCCCTACGAAGAAGGCCTACTACCTCAAGAAGCAAAGGTACTACATGGACCGAGATTGATCAAATCTCGGTCGTTTTATTTATGTTGCATGCCGGTGTTGAACTATGGCCGATATGGCCGGAAAAACATGGCCGATGGCCGGAATTTGTAATATTTTGGGCATGTATGCAGACATGGCCCTATGAGGCCAGGATTATGTTTTATTTTATATTCATATGCTTGCTATTTGTTGTATTGTGATCACAATGGCCGAAAATGATCAAAAACCCAAGCCGGGCGGACTCGATGCGTCGGCCCCGTTGGGCGCACTGGCCGGAAAGGGACGGACCTGGGCCGGACGCGCGTCCTTTTGCCGACGCAAACGGACCAAACGCGGACCAAACGCGCGTCCGTTTGCGTCGCCCCGTTGGAGACATCCTCTCCAACGGGGCGACCCATCGAGTCCGCGTGGCTCCACGCGCGTCCGCGCGAGCCAAAAACACGGCCCAACGGGGCGACCCATCCGGACTGCGGTCCGTTTTTTGGTCCGCCGCGACCCATTCCTGGCCCAAATTTGGGCCAGGTTTGCGTCGGCGCGGACGCGCTGCGGACTGACCGCGTGTCCGCGTGCTCACGCGTGGCGTCCTCCCCAGGCCCACATGGCAGTGACACGGGGACGGTCAGCCTCCCCTGGCCCAGTCCTTTTTAATGCCAGGGGATAGGGACGGCCAGCCCCCACCCACCCCCACTCCACTGCCCCACTACCGTTCCCTCTCCGGCGACCAAACCCTAGCCGCAATGCCGCTCCGATGGCCAGGGTTCGGCAAGGCCAAGAACGACGGCGAGGCCGGGTCGTCATCTGGCCGCCGCCGCTGCTACCGCGCTCCCTCCCCGACGCCATCGTCTTCCCCGGAGCCGGAGCCGCTACCCGCCGTCTTCGAGCTCGCGCCGCCGGGCGCCGAGATTGCGCGGCGCGACCGCGTCTACGTGCGCAAGGAGGACTGCCAGTGGTACTGGGACCACGCAGTCCCGTTACCGTGGCCAGATGTCAAGCTCCCCGAGCATTGGCATCTGAACCCGTAGCGCATCCCGGTGCCCCCGAGGCAGACGAGCAAGCGGGCACGGGATCTGGAGGTTGAGCGCCGCCGCTCGCGCCTCCCGGCCTCCCTCCTCAACGACCCCGCCTATGCGGCTAGGTCCCCGAACTGGGATGCCTGGTTCAGCGGCGAGCACAGCCTGCGGCGGCAGGCCCTGTACACGCGGCCACCGACGCCGCCAGCTGGCCGTTGGTCACCGCCGCCGCACACGCGGCGGAGGGACGCCCCACCAGTGCCAAGAGGCACACGCGGCGGAGGAGCGCTGCGGATTGGGTCGCCGCCGCCGCCGCCACAACGCGTGAAGACGGAGGTCGACATGGACGACGACGAGGCGCTCGAGGCCGCGAAGGAGGCCTCGCGCAAGCAGATGGTCGAGGACGAGGCCAAGCGCTGGGCCATTATCCTCGCCGACGTCGCCCGGGAGCAGGAGGCGGCCCTGCAGGCGCAGCAGGCGGTGGTCCTGGAGGAACCACAGCCAAGGTGGCAGGCCATGGACGTGGACCTGCCACCGGCGCCTCCGCTACCAGAAGGCCTGCTAGGGCAGCGCTGGGTCTTCAATGGCGGCGACTGGGAGGTCCAAGAGCAGGCGCAGAAGCAGGTGCAGGAGCAGCCGCCCACGCCGCCGGCCGTCGCCTCACCACCGGCGCATCTCTGGAAGCAGCCGGACTATGTCATCCTCGATGGGAATGACGAAGAGGAGTAGAAGCCCGCGAAGGACAAATTTTCTAGTTTTTATATATTTTTGTTTATAAAAATATTATGTAAAAATGCCGTTTGTGGCCCACCCCCCCTATATATGACTACAAAAGGCCCATATATGGCCTGTTTAGCTAAAAAAAAATCCCGGGCGGACTCAATGCGTCGGGCCGTTGGGCGCACGGCCACCAACGACGGACAGGGACGGACTGGGCCTGTCCGTTTGCCGACGCAAACGGACCAAACGCGGACCAAACGCGCGTCCGTTTGCGTCGGACCGTTGGAGTCATCCTTACGACCCAAAAGGTTGCAATGGTACCACGTGTAGTTCTCAACCACCACAGGATACATGCTGATGTGGTTTGGAATGAGATCATAGTTAGAGACCTACATGAAAAAATGGATTAGTACCAAATTAGTATAGAGCATGACTGTGCATCCGTGCTGATGCAGACAGAGGCTAGGAGTATGAATTCCATTAAATAAAAAACCAAATCTTTGTTGTGCATCGTATATGATGAAGTTTGTAGACAACGAAAAGCATGAATAGATTAAACCAAGTAGAGAACAGTATGCATAGGGACATGCCGTTCTGTATATGCTTTGCAGCAAACCTCGCTAAAAAAAATGCAAATGCGAACTAGAAAAAGGAAGTACTCAGACGCATAACCATATTTTGGGCCTTTCTGTACTCCATGGCAGCATTCCAGATGCGCTCTTCTTTCTTAAGCAGTTCCTTTGGATCCACGGGTCTGGGCATCAAGAGGGAATTCATGATTAGAGAAACTCAACTAAATCGTATTAACAGAAAGAAAAGGAGAACTAAAATTTCAAAAATAAATTGCAACAGAGTAAGTCCCACGACTTGAACTTATCATATGGACTAAAAACTCTCTCACGTATGATCACTACGCACTAGTCCAATCAGTGTCATCCAATAGATGTCAGGAAAGTGAATGCCTTGCCAATATTTACTGCTTTTGGTAGACAAATAAATACTACTAGTAGATGAGTAGACATAGATACTTCATAGTCAATGAATGACAACCGGAAGGCTTTTAACTACGCTGCTATGGCGTTGAAACACAAGAAATCCATATGAAGACTTTATACGGAAATACGTTTTGGATCTCGGGCACCAGTGCTCCTGGTGCCCAATTTTTTATTTAAACTTTATTCTTTTGCCAAAAAATCACAAAAAAAATCACACAGGTAGTAGTCTACATGTGTGCTTAACTCATAAATTTGCAAAAAATAATTCGAAATAATTTGACCTGTGCAAAAAAAAGAAATCTGGGCATGTTTGCACGTTTTTGAATTTGCTTTGTTGACTGCTGATATTTGTTATTTTCACACAGCCTGCAAATATTAACATTCTTTTTTGAAACTTTTTCCTATGGTAATGAACATTCAAATCTATATGCTTGATTTTTTTGAGAATTTTATGTGTAACAACAATTTTTTGAAAAAAAAAATGGGGGCACCAGGAGCACTGGTGCCCGGGAGCCAAAACTCCGCGTCCGACATTATAGTTCTTCAATATGTTAGCAATCGATGGTTGTTTCTGAGACGCCCCTATCCCACAAACGAAAACATTTGTAACTGAGCCAATATAGAATATGTTTCGGTGGAACTGCCGTCATGACATCTGCTTCTCAGTGGGGGCGAGATCTTGGATGCCGGGGCGGCCGCTCCGGAAGGTGGACTGCGCGAGCGACTCGGCGGCGAGTGACGTGGCAGTGGTGATGGTCGTCTTGTCTGACCACATGGGTGGAGAGGAGTTGGCGGTGGGAGGTCCTCGTGCTGGCTGCGCTTCGGCAATGGTGGCGGCTCCCAGATCGTGTTGTGGAGGCCTGGCTCGGGGACTTTGGGCGGTTCGCGGTACCGGGTGTGGTAGGGAGATTTTTCCGAGCCAAAGGGGCGCCTTATTCACGGCCGAGGAAGACGTGCTCATTTGCGAGTCCTGGATCGAGGTTGGAACCAACCAAATCCTCGGGGCGGAGCAAAGAGGGACGGCATATTGGGGCCGGTTCACCAAGCGCTACAATGAATGTAGAATCCTACCGCCCCACAACATTCAGACGCAGCGGATGGAGGTATCTATCTCCAAGAGGTGGCTCCACATATCCGCGGAGACGAGCAAGTTTTGCGGCTCCGTTGAAAATGTTCAAGCCCGGCCAGCAAGTGGCTTCGGAGTGAATGAACAGGTGAGTTTTGTGGCTCCTCTTCCCTTCTTTGGTACAATTTGTATGCCCAGGTGTTGCAAACATCGGAAATTATTTTGGTTACTATAAATTTGTATGCCCAGGTGTTGCAAGCTTTGGAAACCTTCAAGAGGCAATACAAGAAGGCCTTCACCTTGACCCATTGCTACCGGGCACTCAAGGACCAGCAGAAATGGAAGGCCCTCTACGCCTCCCTCAAAAATGGTGGACAACCCCTTGATAAGGGAGAGGACACAACGGAAAAGGAAGGGAGGCCAAGGGGGAAGAACAACTCGAAGGCCGAGTTGAAACGAGATGCAACAACCCTTGCATTGCAAGAGACATTGAACGGGCTCCTAACCCAAAAGGACAAGGCTGCCGACAAGAAGGAGGAGAGGAGAGAAAAGGAACGCCTAGAGAGAGAGACGGCTTCCAAGCTCTTCTTCGAATTGCAGAAGAAGAGACTCGACATAGAAGAAGAAAACGCCCGGACAAGAGCAAGGGAAGCCGATGCAAGAGCCAAGGAGGCCGAGGCTAGGGCCATGGAGGCCGAGGCAAAAGCAAAGGACATTGAGCTCGCCCTACGCCAAGAGGAGGCCAGGATCATGGACATGGATCTCTCGGCCTTCACCCCTACGAAGAAGGCCTACTACCTCAAGAAGCAAAGGTACTACATGGACCGAGATTGATCAAATCTCGGTCGTTTTATTTATGTTGCATGCCGGTGTTGAACTATGGCCGGAAAAACATGGCCGATGGCCGGAATTTGTAATATTTTGGGCATGTATGCAGACATGGCCCTATGAGGCCAGCATTATGTTTTATTTTATATTCATATGCTTGCTATTTGTTGTATTGTGATCACAATGGCCGAAAATGATCAAAAACCCTGGCCGGGCGGACTCGATGCGTCGGCCCCGTTGGGCGCACTGGCCGGAAAGGGACGGACCTGGGCCGGACGCGCGTCCTTTTGCCGACGCAAACGGACCAAACGCGCGTCCGTTTGCGTCGCTCTGTTGGAGACATCCTTAGGATGTCTCCTTGGGGCGACCCATCGAGTCCGCGCGGCTCCGCGCCCGTCCGCGCGAGCCAAAAACACGGCCCAACGGGGCGACCCATCCGGACCGCGGTCCGTTTTTTGGTCTGCCGCGACCCATTCCTGGCCCAAATTTGGGCCAGGTTTGCGTCGGCGCGGACGCGCTGCGGACTGACCGCGTGTCCGCGTGCTCACGCGTGGCGTCCTCCCCAGGCCCACATGGCGGTGACACGGGGACGGTCAGCCTCCCCTGGCCCAGTCCTTTTTAATGCCAGGGGATAGGGATGGCCAGCCCCCACCCACCCCCACTCCACTGCCCCACTACCGTTCCCTCTCCGGCGACCAAACCCTAGCCGCAATGCCGCTCCGATGGCCTGGGTTCGGCAAGGCCAAGAACGACGGCGAGGCCGGGTCGTCATCTGGCCGCCGCCGCCGCTACCGCGCTCCCTCCCCGACGCCATCGTCTTCCCCGGAGCCGCTACCCGCCGTCTTCGAGCTCGCGCCGCCGGGCGCCGAGATTGCGCGGCGCGACCGCGTCTACGTGCGCAAGGAGGACTGCCAGTGGTACTGGGACCACGCAGTCCCGTTGCCGTGGCCAGATGTCAAGCTCCCCGAGCATCGGCATCTGAACCCGCAGCGCATCCCGGTGCCCCCGATGCCGACGAGCAAGCGGGCACGGGATCTGGAGGTTGAGCGCCGCCGCTCGCGCCTCCCGGCCTCCCTCCTCAACGACCCCGCCTATGCGGCTAGGTCCCCGAACTGGGATGCCTGGTTCAGCGGCGAGCACAGCCTGCGGCGGCAGGCCCTGTACACGCGGCCACCGACGCCGCCAGCTGGCCGTTGGTCACCGCCGCCGCACACGCGGCGGAGGGACGCCCCACCAGTGCCAAGAGGCACACGCGGCGGAGGAGCGCTGCGGATTGGGTCGCCGCCGCCGCCGCCACAACGCGTGAAGACGGAGGTCGACATGGACGACGACGAGGCGCTCGAGGCCGCGAAGGAGGCCTCGCGCAAGCAGATGGCCGAGGACGAGGCCAAGCGCTGGGCCATTATCCTCGCCGACGTCGCCCGGGAGCAGGAGGCGGCCCTGCAGGCGCAGCAGGCGGCGGTCCTGGAGGAACCACATCCATGGTGGCAGGCCATGGACGTGGACCTTCCACCGGCGCCTCCGCTACCAGAAGGCCTGCTAGGGCAGCGCTGGGTCTTCAATGGCGGCGACTGGGAGGTCCCAGAGCAGGTGCAGGAGCAGCTGCCCACGCCGCCGGCCGTCGCCCCACCACCGGCGCACCTCTGGAAGCAGCCGGACTATGTCATCCTCGATGGGGATGACGAAGAGGAGTAGAAGCCCGCGAAGGGCAAATTTTCTAGTTTTTATATATTTTTGTTTTTAAAAATATTATGTAAAAATGCCGTTTGTGGCCCACCCCCCTATATATGACTACAAAAGGCCCATATATGGCCTGTTTAGCTAAAAAAAAAATCCCGGGCGGACTCAATGCGTCGGGCCGTTGGACGCACTGCCACCAGCGACGGACAGGGGCGGACTGGGCCTGTCCGTTTGCCGACGCAAACGGACCAAACGCGGACCAAACGCGCGTCTGTTTGCGTCGGCCCGTTGGAGTCATCCTTATGACCCAAAAGGTTGCAATGGTACCACGTGTAGTTCTCAACCACCACAGGATACATGCTGATGTGGTTTGGAATGAGATCATAGTTAGAGACCTACATGAAAAAATGGATTAGTACCAAATTAGTATAGAGCATGACTGTGCATCCGTGCTGATGCAGACAGAGGCTAGGAGTATGAATTCCATTAAATAAAAAACCAAATCTTTGTTGTGCATCGTATATGATGAAGTTTGTAGACAACGAAAAGCATGAATAGATTAAACCAAGTAGAGAACAGTATGCATAGGGACATGCCGTTCAGTATATGCTTTGCAGCAAACCTCGCTAAAAAAAATGCAAATGCGAACTAGAAAAAGGAAGTACTCAGACGCATAACCATATTTTGGGCCTTTCTGTACTCCATGGCAGCATTCCAGATGCGCTCTTCTTTCTTAAGCAGTTCCTTTGGATCCACGGGTCTGGGCATCAAGAGGGAATTCATGATTAGAGAAACTCAACTAAATCGTATTAACAGAAAGAAAAGGAGAACTAAAATTTCAAAAATAAATTGCAACAGAGTAAGTCCCACGACTTGAACTTATTTACATATGGACGCTAAATGAAATAAAAACTCTCTCACGTATGATCACTACGCACTAGTCCAATCAGTGTCATCCAATAGATGTCAGGAAAGTGAATGCCTTGCCAATATTTACTGCTTTTGGTAGACAAATAAATACTACTAGTAGATGAGTAGACATAGATACTTCATAGTCAATGAATGACAACCGGAAGGCTTTTAACTACGCTGCTATGGCGTTGAAACACAAGAAATCCATATGAAGACTTTATACGGAAATACGTTTTGGATCTCGGGCACCGGTGCTCCTGGTGCCCAATTTTTTATTTAAACTTTATTCTTTTGCCAAAAAATCACAAAAAAAATCACACAGGTAGTAGTCTACATGTGTGCTTAACTCATAAATTTGCAAAAAATAATTCGAAATAATTTGACCTGTGCAAAAAAAAGAAATCTGGGCATGTTTGCACGTTTTTGAATTTGCTTTGTTGACTGCTGATATTTGTTATTTTCACACAGCCTGCAAATATTAACATTTTTTTTGAAACTTTTTCCTATGGTAATGAACATTCAAATCTATATGCTTGATTTTTTTGAGAATTTTATGTGTAACAACAATTTTTTGAAAAAAAAAAATGGGGGCACCAGGAGCACTGGTGCCCGGGAGCCAAAA
Organism: Poa pratensis; assembly: GCA_947311845.1. Taxonomy (NCBI): domain Eukaryota; kingdom Viridiplantae; phylum Streptophyta; class Magnoliopsida; order Poales; family Poaceae; genus Poa; species Poa pratensis. Next base: position 16,650,544 of record CAMZMU010000098.1, read on the forward strand.
CTCCGCGTCCGACTTTATAGTTCTTCAATATGTTAGCAATCGATGGTTGTTTCTGAGACGCCCCTATCCCACAAACGAAAACATTTGTAACTGAGCCAATATAGAATATGTTTCGGTGGAACTGTCGTCATGACATCTGCTTCTCAGCGGGGGCGAGATCTTGGATGCCGGGGCGGCCGTTCCGGAAGGTGGACTGCGCGGGCGACTCGGCGGCGAGTGACGTGGCAGTGGTGATGGTCGTCTTGTCTGACCACATGGGTGGAGAGGAGTTGGCGATGGGAGGTCCTCATGCTGGCTGCGCTTCGGCAATGGTGGCGGCTCCCAGATCGTGTTGTGGAGGTCTGGCTCGGGGACTTTGGGCGGTTCGCGGTACCGGGTGTGGTAGGGAGATTTTTCCGAGCGGAAGCTCTGCGCTCCAGCGCCAACAGAGACGACGCATGCGGGTGTCGTAACCCTCTTGGAGGCGCTGTTGTGGGCACCTTCTCCGCATTAGCGCTCCGGGTGAAAACCCTTGACTGGTCAGTCTGGACCACGGCAGCGTTATGCGTCGTCACCCTCTTGGGGGCGTCGTCGTGGAGCCTCGGTATTTCTCGACCTGACGGTAGGGTCTTCGGTGGCAAGGCTGGTTTACTTTGTTCTTTTTTTTTATCTTTGATTTGTTGTGTAAGAGGGTTTCCTCGTCACCTTGTATCGGTTCGGCTGGTAAATTTTATTTATAAAGCGGGACAAAAACCTATTTCGACTAATCTAATAATCCGATCCGCCTACCGTACCAAGAGAACTAACTACCGAACAATATTTAGAGCGACATTTTCACATGATCTCGTGTAAAGTAACACGCTAGAACCTGGCCAAGAAGAATTCCAAGTCTTCACCCTAGTTGTTGAAACCAAACAGGTTACCGAATAGCTTAGTAAAAAACTGGTTGGACCAATGATTTTACAATATTCATATAGTAACATATTTTGAATTATATAAACAAAAATGTAAATTTAAATACTTGGAAAATAGTGTACTACTCCTTCCGTGCCAATTTATAAAGCTTGCACCGAATTACAGGTTGAACTTTAGACCAAGAAAAGAACTTAAAAACGGTGTATCACTTTTATGTCTTACTACTCGCAAATTGCTAGAGTATCTGATCGTTTAATCTTGATGACCGGAAAGAGCAATGCATACCAAAACAACTGAGTTCGGTGCTAAATAAGATGGTGAAAACGGGTGAATGCATCCCAAGCAAAACAGAGAAGCTGAGGAGGATTCAGACTTCATACCCGCTGATGTTGTCGATGCGATCGCAGTTGCTTTTGCGATTGAGAAGGATACGGGGATCCACCTGGTCATGGGGGTAGAAAAGGGTGGCAGGACGGCCAATTCGACGCATAAACCTCATCCTCGATAGGAAAAGTTTCCGCAACTCTCGAGCCGCTGCTTCGATTTCCTGCTTCTCCTTCTCCTCATCAATCAGGTTTGCAAGCTCGGGATTTTCCGCCTCCATCGCTCCAGTGGCTGCGTCGCTTTACTGTAGTAAACCCTAGTTCCTCGTTTTTCTTCTCTCTCTGATCAGGGATAATACTCCGGTTAGCCACGCGCCGCCTGTTCCGACAGCTGCAATCATATATTTGGATCTCGGCAGCGGTGGATAGCTGAATCCGTGACGAGTACGTGCACCACGATGGGCTGGCCTGTCGTGCCTGGAGCCTGGCCCAGTAAAGGGTCACAACTCTGGATCGTCTGGCGAAACACGAAGCCGTTCGGAATTGGCCCATGAAGAACTTCAAGCCACGTACGGAGTATATAGTAGCATTGAAGTTTCTCAAAACAAAAAACGTATATCTATCTTTACTATTAAATGGGAGTTGGACATACGTTGGTAGTCCCTCCCATTTTCTGCCACTATTTTCTGCCTCCCGATCTGTCTCCGTGGCCGCCCAATCGGCTCTTCAACGTATCAACACCGTTCGATCTTCGTTTGTGAGAAAATTACATCGGAGTGCCACCGCTTAGTAGCTCGAAGCGGTACCAAACATCTATCTCCAGGCCTCTCCTCTCCTCTCCCGACCAAGTTTCCAAAAAAAAAAAGTTTATCACCAACCCCGACTCCACCCCGCCGCCTTCCGATTCACGCCGGCCGCCAGCGATTCAAGGCCTCCGACGATCTACGGCACGAGCGCGCCCCACGATCCCCTTTGTCCTCTCTCTCTCTTCTGAGTGACGATGACCTAGGGCACGCGCGCGCCCCACGATCCCGCGGCCAATCGACCCAAGCTCTCTCCATCCCTCCGTCCTCCCGCCGCCGCCCCCGCTGCTCCACTTCTTCTGAGCCCCTCTTATGCCTCTTCTCAGTAACCTGATCCGGCTCCTCCTAGGGTTTCTCGCCGCCTCTGCTCCATGATCCAGCCACCCACACCACGTCGCCGTCATGCCTATGCAGCTCGAATCTGGCGGGGTGCTCCGATCCAAGGAGACGAGTGAGGAGGGCCGACCTGATTCCGTGTGCATCGGCTCTGCTTGGACCGGAGATCTGCCTAATCCGGATGCTGAGTTGATTTGGTTTGCTGGTGAGAACCCTGCGTTTTTTTTGTTACGTTTGATTTTCGCTCTGGTCTCTCATGTGAATCTTTGTTGCTCTCCTGTTCGTCCATGTTACCCTGGGCGAGGCCCTGCAGCCTAGCCGCAGGAATGGTGAGTGCCAGCCATAAGCGAGACACTACAGTTCTGAGCTCTTCATATGAGGTAATCTCCCGTACGATTTAGCTTATTAGACATTCAGTAATTTACCAGCTCTCCAACTTATATTGTTCGGTTGCTGTGGTAAGTTAATGTCATCAATGAACCTTGTGCCTTCGTAAGCCAGGAAGAAGTCAGATTTTTTTTGGTCTTCACGTTGACATACACTAGCTGTATGGAGGATCCTACTTCACATTTGACAATATTTCTAGCGGTATTTACTATTTAACCAAACTCATGAACTCATTGGTTGATTTTGTGAAATCCATGAAAATGTAGTATACATGTAATTGCTGTGCAGTGATTTTCCAGCTATTTGGAAAAATAGATGTGTGTTTCAGACTTTTAGTTTCATCATCTCATTCTTTTCAAGAATCTACTACTTTTCAAGTTTCAGTATCTGAATGCTCGTTACAATACAGAGCCGAGAAACAAATAGTTTTTCTCTGATCCTTGTTTCTGACTCTATGGCATGATGTTTCTGATGCAGATCCGGACATGCTTGAAGTGGGCAATGGGGGGAACGACCAATGACGAGTACATCGTGCAATGCAGCATCTGGGCAATCTCAAAGGTTAGACAGCGAATGACTAATGACTAGATACTCTGCCTTCTAGGCGTGTTGCTCTACTGACATTGCTTGCAGGCGCCTATGATAATTTGCTGCGACGTGATGCACATGGCACAGAACACGTACGGCATACTCGTAGACAAGGAGGTGATCGCCATCAATCAAGGTGATCTTGATACTGTCCCTTTTGCTCTGTAGTTGTGGGTTTAAACTCTCTTTGTTGCGTTTGAATTGATCACTGTGTTGGAGCAAATAGTCTCAGTGTCCAGAGGACAGTGAGGATGTAGGAGAGCAAAGATAAGATGATGCATGATATTATTAAACTTTTATCTCACATCTTAACAGATCGAAACTGAACACTGATATAAATCCATGACATTGTTGAAACGAGCGTGTGTTGCTGTCGGGACACAGGATGTCGGTGCTGCTGGGGAACCGTCACACGACGGACGAGGCTGAGATGACAGTGCACTGGTACAACATCGGCCTCCCCGCAGGCACGACCATCAAGGCCAGGGACCTCTGGCTGGTATGTCTACCTTTTCTACCTGGCATTCTCAAAGACTGCCTACCGGTTCCATTATCTGGACCGTTTTGTTACGATGTCGTCGCTGTTGTTTGTTGTAGAACAAGACGTTGGACGCCAAGTTCACGGACAAGATGGCCTTCAACCTGACGTCGCACATGGCCATGATGTTCATGCTCACGCCTCCCAAGTCTCAGATGAATTGAGCAATCAACCGGAACTGTACCGATTTAGCGAGCACGAGAATGCCTTAAATTGTAGCTCGCCCTAAATTGATTTATAGCTACACATGGGCAGATTCTGCTTCTCATTTTGGAACTTCGTAGTCATTTCTTGCTTATCAATTTTTTGGGCCGAACTGGCCTATGAACAGGGGATAGAAGTTACCGACTCAAAAAAGGGCCATCCAAACAAACCCCATCAAACAGAAAGTAATTGCTGTCTCCGGCTAGGTAACTCCAGCCCAAGCAGAAAATCAAAGTTTTCACTGGGCTTAGCTTAGTGCAGCTCACACTAAAAATCTGGATTTTTGTATCAAAAACATATCATACCCGATTTATCGAGTGGTTCTCACATTTCTTAATTGGATATAGACTATAAGGCGGCGCTGCATAGGCAGCCTCGCCCTCGCGTGCAGTGGCCCATGTTTATCATTAAGAGTGACACGTTGTTGGCGTCGAGACTACAACCTACAATGGCGACAGTATTGAAATGGGATGATTATGAAGCGTCGAGACTACAACCTACAATGGCGACTGTTTGAAATGGGATGATAATGAAGCACAGTGGCGACGCAATGGATGAAAAATGGTGATAGGAGAAGGGAAGGGATGACCAAATCAATGATCAAAAGGAAGATATATAGTTTGTATAAACCAAAGGACACGCTCTTTCACTGAAATTTAGAGTCCGTAGCAACGCACGGGCATTCAACTAGTACTTCTATAATTCTATACTATACTTACTACTATTAAAAGAGCAAACTTGTGTTGATACATTGAATCTGAGCCCTTCAATATTTGGCCAACAGTCCAGATCGCTCCAATGTTTGACAACTCAACACAAATCCACTTTTGCCCGTTTTACCCTCCCACCAAATCACATAATACTGCTAATGCCATCGTACCGGTTCGTTTTATTTCAACAAACCTTTCTATTTCGGCGAGACACGAGGCCCGCTCGCCTCCTCGACGCAGCATAACTGTTAGCCAAGTCGCCGATGACAGCTGCTTGACCGGATCCTGACACGCATCCTTTCCATGGGCGCCGGTGGCGATGCACCTCGGAGTGATTCTTCTGCGCAAGGAGGAGTGCTACGCGCTCGCGCCGAGGACGGAGGTGGCCGAGGACCTCAGAACCGAGCGGCGCGCGACCTGGAAAGGGCGGCGTCGTCCAACTCGCTACCAGCAGGTCGCCGTCGGCCAGCTGCTCGCGAAATTGACGAAGTATCTTCCCCTCTTGCGCCGGCAGCCGTGCTCCACGACGATGTTCCCGTCACCAGGAGGCCGTCGTTAGCCGCGCTCCACGGATCTTCCCCGCCGGCGGCCGCGCCCCACGTCTCCCCGGCCGCTTCCCCTGCGCCGGCGCTGCAAGAGCACGTGGCCGTCTCCGCCACGAACAGAGAAAGGCAGAAGAGAGCTCGTTAACCGCATGTTAATGGCATATTAACCACCTGTTAATGAATTGATAGTATGTCCACTCCTCGTGACCCTCAGGTTCCTCACATCCTCCCCCGTGCTGTCGAACAGTCGAGCACCAAAGGCCGATGGGTGACAGGGTGAGGCCGTGAGGGAGGAGGTCGGGGACTTGACCAGGTTCTAGTCACGGTGTGTTTGAGCTATTTTGTTTCAAAGTAGACAGTTCACGTAGTGCTACTGGTTGAGGTCAAGGAGTGTTGTGCTAAGCTGCAAAATTCATCAGTATGTGTTTACAATTTTACATAACGACCAGGGAAACAAACTAGAGGTTAGAGATAATATCGTTGCTGATTCATTCTGGGCATTCTACTGTCCGTGATTTTTCGGTGTGTTTCGTGGAAAACCTGGTCAGAATTAATACTAAAACGAACGAAACGAGTTTCTCTCCGGACTTGTGTAACAAACCAATCGAGTGTTTTTTTTATCTCCCATTGCAAAAACACACGGGCATGTAAATTGTCCCTTTTAATTATGAAAACGTGCGTTGCACGTACATGCCAACTAGTACTATTAAAAGAGCAAACATGTTCGGGATAAATTAAATTTGTGCCGTTCAATAACCAATCAACGCTCCAGATCGATTCAATGTTTGACAACTCAACACAACTTTTCAATTTCGTAATAATTACACGGGTTGCCACCGCTAAAAATAGAAACCGTTCCTTACCAACCATGTCCTCCGGCTCCGACACTGGAGACCCCTGTGGCGGCAAACTGCCGAGGCTGCGACCCCGTGCCAGGTATCGCTCCTCCCGGAATCTGGCGCCGGCGAAATTCTTTGTGCGCCGACCTAGTTCCCGTCTTCCGACGCCGGCGTCCCGGAATCTGGCGCCGGCGAAATCCTCTGCGCCGACCTGTCTCCCGTCTTCCGACGCCGGCGACGATGAATCTATATTGTTTGAGATGAATACGCGCATTGCGCGTGCAGGCCGGGCTCACCGACAAAATCCCCACCGTCTCTCTCTTTGATTCCTTTGTCCACACCATCGCGTGCACGCCACCCTGCCGGCGCACGTGTGGACGCTCGCCGGACCGCGCCCCTCCGCTGGCGGTAGGCCATCCCTTGCGTCGCCGCCAACGCTGGATCTCCGTCAACGCTGCTCCACTGATGACCTGGTTGCCGCCCAGATCCGTGGGCGCCACCTGTCAAGGCGGTCGCACGATGCTGCCGCCGTCCTAATCCGATTCAGAGCTGGCAGCCACACAACCACAGGGGTACAACATCAAGAGGGGCACTACAAAACTGCTAGGACGAGGGAGGTCGCGTCCCAAGATTTTCGTGATGCCGACAGTCGACGATGCCGCCATTATCAGGTCAGTTTCAGTCTTTCAGACCATGCTCGAAATTCTTCCCTGCAAAGTTTCGCGATAGATGGATCTATTGTTTGGTGCTAGCTAGGTAATCAAACTGATATGTACAGAGTGTACAACGACTGCAACATGATGTTACGTGCGTGTACATAGAAGCTTTGCTAATAATCGTGTGATACTTGTGATTAATTCTGGGAGCATGCAATGATTTATAAGGATGAATGTTTTATTCTCAGTCGCCGAACAGACCTGGAGAGGTAGGAGTCGACCGGGACGCCGTGGACGGTGGGAGCGCCTCCGCGCGCTCTAGGTCCTCGATTTGCGGATATCACGAGGCTCTCGCGACGGCCGCGACGATGGCTCCCGCGACGGCCGCGAGGTCGACGGCGCACCCTGGCGGGCGTTTCTGGGCGATTCGCGATCATAGCGACGACGAGAGCGACTCCGACGGAGAGGAGCTGAGTTCCCCACCGCCAGCGATCCTCGGCGATGCCTTCGCTTGCGCAAAGGAGCGGCGGAGCAAACAGAGGAGGGGAAGGAAAGCGGATTTGGCGGCGATCGCCAAGCGGCTGAGGGAGGTGGTGAGCAAGAGATCCTCGATGCTCTCTGCGGAGGCGCAGCCGTTTTTTAGTGCGCCGGCGCGACGTTCATCCCCGACTCCGGCAGTGGTCGATGGTGTCCTGCCGCACCCAGACCTAGATCAGGCCGTGGATTGGTTCCAAATTGTGCGAGGTAAGGCGATTGGATTACCTTCTCGAGCGGATCCGATCGCTACACTTAGGGGACGAGATGATTTCGGTTCCTCATGCGCGAGCCCGTGTTCGTCGCATAGGATCGAAACTTCCCGATCGCCATGTGGTTTGCAGAGGAATCCGGGAGATGATATCGAATTACAGTTGGAGGGATTTCGAATTTCGATTCGGAGTTTGGGCCATGGTGGGCCGACTAGGTTTAGGCAGGCTGAGGCCCGGGAAGGAGAACGGAGAGAGGAGGCTACGACTAGGGTTGATCTGTACTCGAGGGCAGATCACCCAAATCGCATCGTCCACCTCTCGCCGTTGCTCTCCCATCTCTGGTGCTCCTCAGCTCCGCCTGTGGTCGGATCCACGGATTCTGGTGAGATGGAAGGTCGATTTGGTCCGGGGAGAGGAGGAGTACAAGGTGGTAGCTACATTGGGGGCCGCTTTGGAGCAGGACGTGGGGGAGGTCAAGGAGGAGGTGACGGTGGCGGCGGAGGGCGGATCACTGACAACAACCCCCAATTCAGGCCGCCGCAGCGTCCGTTTCAAGGTAACCCCAACTTCCGTCAGAACAATCAGTTTGCCCAGAACAATCAGTTCAACCAGAACAACCAGTTCAGAGGTGGGCAGGAGTCAGATCAGTTTAGAGGACAGAGCTCGAATTACGTGCGGCCGAACTACAATAATTATGGGAATCGGTACAACAACAGGCAGTTCAGCAATAATTTCAACAACAACAAGCAGTGCTCGACAATTGCGGATACCGCAAGGCTCACTCTGGGGATCAAAACAAGCAATCAGCCTCTGCAGCAAACACAAACTCGGGAGGGGATTCTGCGGCAACTCAGAAGGAAGCCGCTGCAATTACAAGTGCAGAAAACAGTGCTGCAAAATTACAGTGTTTCAAGTGTTACAAACATGGAGACCACGTCACTAAGGATTGTAAAGCTAATCTGCTATGTGTGAATTGTGACAAGGTTTCTTCGCATATCTCGGACAAATGCGCCTGGCTACACCAGAGGAAACCAATTGCCTCTTTTGTCGGCTTTGGCGGTGAAGGTCTTGGATGCTTTGTTGCTGAACATGTAAAAGAAGCAAAAAATGGGGCTAAGGGTGATGCTACATCGCTAGTCAGAATCAAGGATGATCTTGTGGAAGAAGTCAGTGCAGAAAAGCTCGAGATAGGACTAGGCAGCACTTATCCTTGGAGATGGGCATGGAACGCAAAAAAGTTGCGCCAGGAGCGTTTCTGGTGAAGTTTCCGTCTGCAGCAAGAATAAATGAGGCTGCTCTCTATGATTGGGTGCCTCTTAAGAAGGTACAAATCTCTGTGAACATTAAACTATGGACAGATGAATCACTGGCTGCTGGGAAGATGACAACTGTATGGGTTAAAGCAAAAGGAGTTCCAAGAACGCTGAAGAATTTCCATGGACTCTGTGAGGTGGGTTCTACTCTGGGACAGCACATTGAAGCTGACATCGCGCACCTGAAGAGCACTGGCCAGGTCAGACTGAAAGTGGGAGTTGTCAATCACCTCAAGATCCCCAAATGGACTCAGCTAGCCATTCCCAAGCTCTACTATTACAGGATATACTTCCAGCTTGAAGAAATTGTGGAGATGGGATGGGAAAGAGATGAAGATGACTTCCTACGGACTTTGAAGACATTGTGGATAGTCAGCAGGAGGACGGAGAGAAAATGGATCCTAAGAGACAGAAGAGCAATAATTCCGCTGCACCCTCACCCTCAGGTCTCATGATAGAACCTGCGGGGAACATTGTTGCAAGCACCCAAACTAGAATTGCTTTGGAACAAAGGGAGCAAAGTCTGAGAGAGCAAGATGAGGAGGATATCAGAATCAACAGGCAGAAGACTGGAAGGGATCTGTTGACACAACTGGAGAAGGAGACTCCGACTGAACATGGGCAGGAGCAAAACAATGATGAAGTAACTGAACAGGTGCAGGAACAAAATGAGAACGTAGTGCAAAACAAGACTGGTGCTGGAGAAGATTTGGAGAAGATGCAGGAAGAAAGGGTGCATATATCTGATGTAGAAACTGAAGATGAAGTGGAGGAATCACAGGCTGACAGTTTTACTGAAAAAATGGAAGCTTACAAAAATGGGACATTGCTGGAACCAAGGTTTAGCAGCAGATTGGCAACAAAAAATCCTGAGGATGTCACTATAATGGAGAAGGCCAAGCAGCATAAAGCCAAGAGCTCTGTGCATGGAGAAGGTATTTCCGATTTACCCTCAGTCTTAAATACGGATAATGCTTCTTTATTAGAGATTGCTAGGCTTATAGGTGTGGATCTTGGTACTTCTTTAGATATGGTGGAGCATAATTTAAATGGTATTCGATTGCAAGAAGAAGGTAGAGTAGCCATGTTTGTGAGAAAACTAATAATAAAAAGAGTGACAAAACGATGATCCTGTTAGTACTAATCTACATCCTGGTGATGTGGATAAAATACTTAAGGAGTTGCTTTTGATCAACAGTGATGAGATGGAAAAAGAATTGAGGAATGTTAACCTGTTAAATTTATGTGCGGCGGGTATTGAGGGAGGTTTGGGGAGTAAAACCTCGAATGAGGTCTACTCAATCAAAACTCCAGTCCGGACAGTGTTGAGAAGGGGGAGGAGAAAAAAAAAATGTTAAACGGTCTTGTTTGGAATCCGAGAGGGTTAGGTGACAAAGGCAAAAGAGATTACATTCGTGAGAATGCAAATAAACACAGGCTTGACTTCATTGGTATTCAGGAAACCATTAAGCAAGATTTCCCCCGAGCTGCTATTGTCAATTGGGGGAGATATTGCTTACGAATGGACCTGGACTCCAGCTAGAGGCAGGTCAGGTGGCATTTTGCTTGGCATCAACTCTGATACATTGGGCATTCTAGACAAGGAATTAGGAGAATATTTTGTTAGAGTTTTAGTACATAGTAAACTGGAAGATTTCACATGGAACCTTGTGGTGGTTTATGGTGATGCACAGCCCACAGGAAAAGCAAAATTCCTTGTGGAGCTTGTTCATGTCATTAAAAACACACAGGTACCGATGGTAATTGCTGGTGATTTCAACCTCACTAGAAGATCTAGTGATAAAAATAAGCCTGGGGGTACAATAGATGGAGTATTCTTTTTAATGCGATAATCTCGCAAGGGGAGTTAATGGAACTGCAGCTTAGTGCGAGATGGCACCAACAGTTCGAAGAAAAGGTCTTCCCAAAACAATAGGACAAGATGCATTGCATTCAATATCCATAACAATAAAATCAACGGGGACAAGGTTATCTTTTACCGTAATAAAAACATCATTAACTCGCCCCAAAGGTTTCTTCATAGCATTATCAGCGAGAAAAACATCCAAATAACAATGTTCCAAAGGTGGTAAATCAAGAATATCATAAAGCTTCTTGGGCAAAACTGAGACACTTGCACCAAGATCACACAAGGCATTAAAATAAAAATCATTCACCTTTACCTTAATGATGGGTTCCCAACCATCTTCTAATTTCCTAGGAATAGAAGATTTAAGTTTCAACTTTTCCTCCCTAGCTTGCAAAAGAGCATTTGTAATATGCTTTGTAAAAACCAAATTAATTGTGCTAGCATTGGGACTTCTAGCTAATTTTTGCAAGAACATAATAACTTCAGAGATGTTACAATCATCAAAATCAAAATCATTATTGTCAATGGTGGTGGAACCATTGCCTCCAATAGTTTGAAAAATTTCAGCACTTTTATCAGAAAAAGTTTCAGCAGTTTTAGGCAATTTCAAACGCTTTGCAGAATTAGTAGAGACATTATCAACACCAATAACATTACCATCAGTAGTAGGAGGTTTACTAGCATGTGAATCATTAGCATTACTAGTGGTGGTGATAGTACAAACTCTAACTATACTATTCTCTTTTTCAAGTTCTTCCTCTTTTTCCCACCTAGCATGCAATTCAGCCAACATCCTAATATTATTATCAATTCGAACTTGGATGGCATTTGCTGTAGCAAATGACTTAATATCTTTAACTTCATTAGGCATAACTTTCAGTTTTAGAATTTCAACATCATGAGCAAGACTATCAACTTTAGAGACAAGATCATCAATTTTTTCAAACTTTTCCTCAACAGTTTTATTGAAAGCTTTTTGTGTGCTAATAAATTCTTTAAGCATAGCTTCAAGATCAGAGGACACACTTCTATTGTTGCTGTAGGAATTACCATAAGAATTACCATAACCATTTGGAGGATAAGGCTTATAATTGTTGCTACCAAAATTATTCCTATAAGCATTGTTGTTGAAGTTGTTGTTTTTAATGAAGTTTACATCAATATGCTCTTCTTGACCAACCAATGAATTATTAGGATCAACTCTGATACATTGGGCATTCTAGACAAGGAATTAGGAGAATATTTTGTTAGAGTTTTAGTACATAGTAAACTGGAAGATTTCACATGGAACCTTGTGGTGGTTTATGGTGATGCACAGCCCACAGGAAAAGCAAAATTCCTTGTGGAGCTTGTTCATGTCATTAAAAACACACAGGTACCGATGGTAATTGCTGGTGATTTCAACCTCACTAGAAGATCTAGTGATAAAAATAAGCCTGGGGTACAATAGATGGAGTATTCTTTTTAATGCGATAATCTCGCAAGGGGAGTTAATGGAACTGCAGCTTAGTGCGAGATGGTGGCTCTAGGTTAATAGTGCCAGAAACAATTGCTTGTACGTCACACGTCAGTTGGGAACCCCAAGAGGAAGGTATGATGAGTGCAGCAGTAAGTTTTCCCTCAGTATGAAACCAAGGTTTAATCGGACCAGTAGGAAAACGAGGTTTGCTTCGAAGGTGTTGGTGGAGGAGTGTAGTGCGGCGCAACACCAACGTGGAACCTGCACAACACAATCAAACTACTTTGCCCCAACTTAACAGTGAGGTTGTCAATCTCACCGGCTTGCTGAAAACAAAGAGTTAAACGTATCGAATGGAAAATGATGTTTGTTTGCATAAAACAGTAGAGAACAATGATTGCAGTAGATTGTATTTCAGATGTAAAAGAATGGACCGGGGTCCACAGTTCACTAGTGGTGTCTCTCCAATAAGATAACTAACATGCTGGGTAAACAAATTACAGCTGGGCAATTGACAATTGATAAGTGCATATAACATGCATGTGTGAGCTGTGGTGTCTACTATGAGATTCATTTGGGCATTACGACAAAGTACATAGACCGCTATCCAGCATGCATCTATGCCTAAATAGTCCACTTTCCGGTTAACATCCGTACCCCTTCCAGTATTAAGTTGCAAGCAACAGACAATTGCATTAAGTAATGTGCGTAATGTAAACAATACATTCATCCTTGAATAAAGCATTGCTGTTTTACCCCTAGTGGCAACAACACATCTACAACCTTAGAACTTGCTGTCACTATCCCAGGTTAAATAGAGGTTGAACCCAACTATCATGCATAAATACCCCCTCTTGGAGTTACAAGTATTCACGTGGCCAAGGCTTCAACAAGTAACGGAGAGCATGCAAGATCACAAATGACATAGACATGATAATATAATATTCAGCTCCACATAGGTATCAATATAAGTCAGATCCCAGCAAACACAACATGTAGCATTACAATAAGATGATCTTGATCATGACAGGCAGCTCACAAGATCTAAACATGATGGCACAAGTGGAGAAGACAACCATCTAGCTACTGCTATGGACCCATAGTCCAAGGATGAACTACTCACGCATCACTCCGGAGGCGGGCATGGCGATGTAGAGCCCTCCGGTGATGATTCCCCTCTCCGGCAGGGTGCCGGGAAGAGCTTCAGGAACCCCCCGAGTTAGGGTTGACGACGGCGGCGGCAGCAAATATGTTCTGGATGAAAGGCTCGGTGTTTTAGGGTTTTCGCGTCTCGGGGAATAAATAGGCGAAGGGGCGATGTCGGCGGACCCCCGAGGGGCCCAAACCACCTCCAGGCGCGGCTGTGGGCCCAGCCGCGCCACCATGTGGTTTGGCCACCTCGTGGCGAGTCTTCGTCTCTCCTTCGGACTCCGTGTACGTGCTGGAAAAATAGGGACCTGGCCTTTTGTTTCGTGCAATTCCGAGAATATTTCCAGAAGTAACTTTCTGAAACCAAAAACAGCAGAAAACAGGGAACTGGCACTGTGGCATCTTGTTAATAGGTTAGTCCCAGAAAATGCATAAAAGTGATACGAAGTGTATATAAAACATGTAGCAAATGGTATAATATAAGCATGGAACAGCAGAAATTATGGATACGTTGGAGACGTATCACGAGACAATACACCTGGTCAAACAACCATGAGGATCCCACTTATGAGTTGCTTGATAGGTTTCTAGTTTCCCCTGACTGGGAGGAAGTCTTTCCCCTAGCAACGGTTACCGCACTTACTAGGGATCTCTCTGATCACACACCCCTGTTGCTCTCTACGGGAGAGGGTGCAAAAATTCCTAGACGCTTTAAATTTGAAAATTGCTGGTTTCTTAGATCTGACCTTAAAAACATTGTTGCCAAAATCTGGGGACAAACTTTTAAAGGTAAAGATAGTCTAGATATCTGGCAGAAGAAACGTAAAGCTTTAAGGAAAAATCTCAAAGGATGGAATATTAATTTTGAGTGTGATAAGAAAAAGAAAAAAGAAGAGTTGACGAAGGAATTTGACAGATTGGATAAGATGTGTGAAGTTGCTGGACTTGCTGCAAATGACTGGGATCATTTGCAAACTTGTCGCCAGCAGCTGAAAGACATTCTTAAAGAAGAGGAGATTAAATGGTTGCAGAGATCTAGAGAGAGAGAATTGCTGGAAGGCGATAGTAATACCAAATACTATCACGCGAAAGCAAACGGGAGACGTAGAAGGAACATGATTGTCAGTCTAAATCAAGACGAAGGGATTATTGAGGGTCAAGAAAACCTGAAAAAATATATAACCAATTTTTATAAGAATTTGTTTGGGAGATCTGAGCATAGTCAAATTTTCTTAGCTGGGAATGGAGTGTGTAAGATTGAGGAGGCTGACAAAGAGAAACTGTGCAAGAATTTTAGTCTAGAGGAGGTGAAAGAGGCAGTTTTTGGTATGGAAAAAAACAAGGCAGCAGGGCCGGATGGTTTTAATGCAGATTTCTATCAGGAATTCTGGCATATAATCCATAAGGACCTGTTTGCTTTGGCTAATGATTTCTTGAACAATAAGATCAACATAGACAGGTTGAATTATGGAGATATCACATTGGTGCCGAAAGGAGCTGATGCTGATAAAATCCAGAAATTCAGACCGATTTGTCTGCTTAATGTTGTATTTAAAATTGTTACCAAAATGTTGGTCAATAGGTTAAATCATGTGGTGGGAAAAGTGATCAAATTTTCACAGACGGCCTTCCTGAAGGATAGATACATAATGGAGGGTGTGGTAGTTTTACACGAAACACTTAATGACCTGCATGTTAATAAGAGGGCAGGGGTGCTTTTTAAGATAGATTTTGAGAAAGCTTTTGACAAAATTAAATGGCCTTTTCTGCTCCAGGTTCTGAAATGAAAGGTTTTCCACACAAGTTCAATGACATGGTTATGCGCATTGTCTCGGGTGGGAAGGTAGGTATCAAAGTGAATGGAGAGATGGGCCCTTACTTTCGTACCCATCAAGGGTTGAGGCAAGGGGACCCTCTCTCTCCGTTACTTTTTGATATTGCCAGCGACGTTTTAGCAATTATGGTGGAAAGAGCGGTAGATAATGGCTTACTAGGGGGTTTATCTTGCCACTTGCTGGAGAAAGGAGTATCGATCCTGCAATATGCGGACGATACGATACTTCTTCTGCAAGACAATTTAGAATATGCTAGGAACTTGAAATTCATCCTTTGTCTTTTCGAGCAGATGTCTGGTCTTAAAATAAACTTTCACAAAAGTGAAGTTTATTGTTTAGGAGCAGCTACAGCTAGAAAAGCTGGGTACGAAGAAATTTTTACCTGTCAAGGAGGGGAACTGCCTATGAAATACTTAGGGGTACCTGTTGACGAGGTGAGATTAAAGAACAGTGATTGGGATCCCTGTGGAGAGAGGATGGGGAAAAAACTTGATTGTTGGTGGGGGAAGAATCTGTCTATTGCAGGGAGAACTCTCTCAATAAACACCTCCCTCACCAGCATCTTGCTTTACATGCTGTCTTTCTATAGAGTTCCCATTGACAAAAGAAAGTTTTTTGATAAAATCCGGTCAGGCTTTTTGTGGAGTGATAAGAAAGAAAAGAAGAAATACCATCTAGTTAATTGGAAGACGGTTTGTCAACCAAAAGATCAAGGTGGTTTGGGAGTCCTTGACTTGGAAATGATGAACATAGCCTTACTGGGCAAGTGGCTATGGAAATTGTTTAATGAGAAAGGAATCTGGCAATCTATGTTAATAAATAAATATCTCAAGAGAACCACCTTTGGGCTTTGTTCTCATAGAAATGGTGACTCTCACTTCTGGCAGGGTTTGATGGAAATAAAGCCGCTGTTTCTTGCTTGTTGTAGATTTAAAATTGGGAACGGTGCTAAAACTAGATTCTGGGAAGATAATTGGCTTTCAGAAACTAGTCTTGCTGAACAACTTCCCACTCTCTATAACATCTCCAATGACCAAAACGTCACTGTTCAAAAAGTTTTTGTGGACGGAGTTAGATCTCTTTCTTTTAGAAGAAATCTTACGGGCCCTAAACTTGCTGAATGGAACAGATTAATTGTTTTATGTACACAGTGAATTTAACTGGGAGGAAGACACACTGACTTGGTTGTTATCTTCCTCTGGGGTTTTCTGGTGAAATCTTTCTACGCTGCCATGCAAACTGTCGGGGAAGTTCCTTACAAGTTTATGTGGGACGTTAAGATTCCACTTAGGGTTAAAACCTTTTTGTGGCTTGTGTTGAAAAAAAGCATCCTGACAAGAGATGTTCTTTTGAAAAGAGGTGGAAAATGTGAAAAAACCTGCCTATTCTGTGGGCAGGACGAAAACATTAATCATCTTTTCTTTAAATGTCCTTTGGCACGGTATGTGTGGAATGTAGTGAGTGTAGCAACAGGGATAAACTGTCATGTTGCGGATGCGCAGGAATGTTTAACGACTTGGCTTGATCAATTTAGTTTGCAACACAAAAAGAAAGTGGTGGTGGGAATAGCAGCTGTGTTTTGGGGGATTTGGAAAGCGAGGAATCTGGCGTGTTTTGAGAAGAAATGGCCTGCAGAGCCAATTGATGTTGTTCGACGAGTTTGTTTCTCGATTGACTGGTGGTCTAATTTGCAGGGGGCGGAGGACGTAAAACTGGAACTGCAAACGGTCGCAAAGGTGCTGGCCCGGGTCGCTGAGGAAATCTTCAGAGGAGTGCGTGGATGGAACTCTTGGAGACCAAGACTAGGAGGCTAAAAAGGTTTTCAATAAAAAAGAAGAAAGTTAGAAGTGGATACAGCGAGCAGAAGTTTTAGGCTGAAAAGAATGTCCAGGGTGCCAGGAGGAGATGGAGGAGTCCTTAGTTTGTTTAGAGTGTTTTGGACCTCTTCGCTGCGTTCTTTTTCTTTTCTCTCGGATAGGTTCCCTGTTAGTCTCTTTACTTTGGTTTACATATTTGGTTGTTTTCTGGCTGGAGGCAGTGTTGTGGTGGATTATGTAAAAAATTGGTTTCTCTTAATAGAAATCGGGGAGGAATCCCTCAGCTTCAAAAAAAGAATGTTTTATTCTCTTGCACTAGCATTACATTTACTGGAATATAGAAATAGAGGGCTAAATCGGATGGCATTGTGAAGAACCATTTAGTTGATGTTACCTGTGTGGCTAGCTGACAGATTTGAGGATGACTCATGAATTCAGTTTTCAGGAGCCTGCGCTATTAAACTGATTATGAAAATAGTCACTCGGCATGAATATACCATGATAACAGCGATAACTGATGGAGCAAGAATGAAGTAGGATTTTAGTATGATGCATGAAGGCTTCTAAATTAATTTAGTCTTGTATGTCTCTGCTACAACGATGTTCTGATGCTTTTGTCAGGTAGTCGTGCTCGCGGGCGGCTGACTCTCAACTATGAGGGGAAGGGACTTCCTGCAAGCTGCCAGACCCGAAGTTTGTTGTTCATGACTTCCTGACGATATCCAACCCCGAGCTGGAATGAAGGATTCCTCGATTCAATCTTGATCTATTCTTGTAAATAAGGATAAGATGCAAGAACGAAGCAAAGCTGAAGTGTTTGTGTTCTCTACCTTCTATGCACAAGCTTTTAATAAATTTCATGATATGACTAATCCATGTATTAAATTCGCATAATCAGGACGAGGCCAAGGGAACACTTCTATGCATGTTTATATACAACAGGCCAACGTGTTCAAGGCGTTTGAAGTATGGAACATAATCCGTTTCATTTTTTCTCTTTGATCAGTTAATTTTGTGTTTAGGTGTTGGTGCATAACCAAGTTTTATCAGCTAGCTTATCTCAAAGATTGCTCAAGTATAGGGCAGCTGGAGGATATTAAATACGTAAATCATTCCCTATTGTTGCAGCTGCATTACTAAAGGTTTCAGTTTCAATATTATATCTAGCTGTAAGGTAGCTTAGTATATTAACTTTTCTACAAGACTTTTTCATTTGCTTTGACACTTCTTTGTTCCCTGGTTAGGTTGCACGAAACTGAAACTTGTGAATTGGAGACCAGAAATATTGATTTCTCTTTCCTCTGTTGGTCAGCCATTTACTGAAGCATTATGCAGTCCTGATCTATGCCAGAAATTCTTGGAAAGTAAAGGTCTTGAGGGTAAACTTAAGGTGTCAATTGTGTTACGAAGTTATGTAAGTCGGAGAAAAGTATTGTATACATTAGTTGACCAAAACAACATTTGTATTTTTGAAAAATAGCTTCGAATTAAACACACATGGATGGAGTGCCCATATGCGCATTCATGATTTCATATTAGTCGACTGGCATTGACTCGAATTAAACACACATGGATGGAGAGCCTATATTTTGGTTCAACAAAACTTTGCACACACGCCTATATTTATAGTCCATTTTGTTGAGACGTGCGTGCACGTTAACTAGTAGCATTGAAAAACAAAAACAAATCGCTTGCATCAAAATAAAGTTTCATTTTTACTCTCATTTTTATGTCTTCAAACCAATATGAAACGCAATGGAAACAACAAATGCCGATCTAAATCATTTGGCGGACAATTAAATTAATCAGTATGGCCTCTCCCCGATGTAGTTGCCGGGCGGGCTGTAGTTGCAGGTGATGAAGACGCCGGCGTCGTGGTCGCAGAGCAGGCGCGCGCAGCCGATGCGCGTCGAGTTGCGCCACACGATCTGCGTGTAGTGCCCGCACATCCTGCCGCCCACGCAGCTGTTGGCGGCGTAGCTGTAGTCGGGCCTCTCGTCCGCCCATTTCTTCACCGCCTGCGCCGCCGTCCAGTCCTTGCCGGAACCCCAGAAGAGGTTCTCCCCATACTGCGATTTCGAGTAATTCGAGTGCACCAGCTTGCAGTCGCCGGACCGCTGCCTGGCGTAGTTCGCCGCGTAGGACGCCACGGCCGCGTCCCAGGACACAGGGCCTACGCCGACGGCGGCACGGACGGTGTTATGGGCGGCGACGTAGTCTTGCGGCGAGTTCTGGGCGTTGGAGGGTTCAAGCATGACGCGGCCTGCCATCGCCAGGAGGACCAAAAGGGAGTTAATAGCGTAAAACTACCACTTTTGTAGCCAAATGTACCGATTGGTACCAGTGGACGCCGCAATCTCATTTTGGTACCACATTTTGCCCAGATTGTCTCATTTTGCCCAAATGACGCTCTGATTCAATTTAGACAGCCGTTCTGATAGGGAGGCCCCACCTGTAAGGTGACGTGGCAAGTAGGCCCCACTTGTCAGTCTAATAAAATAACCAAAATATGTATAAAAAAGGAAAAATCTGAGAAAATAAATTATTTGGGGGAGGTGCACTGTGGGGCCCACAAGTCAGCCTAATAAAAATCAAAATAAAAAATTCTAAAAAAAGGAGGCCCTGCGCCTCCTCTTCCTCGGCTCCGGCTGGCCGCCGGCCGTCGCCGGCGCCACCTCCCTCGCGCCTCTTCCCTCTCCGTCCCGGCGCACACGTCTCCGCTCCGACCACCGGCGATGGAGGCCACCGCCGACGACCTCCTCGCCGTCCTCTCCACCCCGCCCTCCCGCGCCGGCCTCCACTCCCGTTTCGCCGCCTACCTCCAGCCCTTCTCCCCCCACCTGCTCGCCGCCGCCAATCCTAACCCTACCAATCCACCGCCGAAGAGGGTGACGAAGCAGCCCAAGCAGAAGCAGCCGCCGCCCCCCGACGCGGCCGTCGTGTGCCCACTCGCGAAGCGGTTCCTCCCGTTCCTGTGCCGCGCGCTCCAGATCCTCCCGCGGCTCCTCCGCCCGAACCCTAGCGCGGCCGACGCCGACGCCGCCGACGGGTTCTCGTCCTTGTTGAGCAGCTCCAGCCATGGCGCGAGGGAGGTAGCGCTGGCGACGGCCGACGGCCAGCCGGAGCCGAGGAAGAGGAGGCGCAGGGCCTCCTTTTTTTAGAAATTTTTTTACATTTTGATTTTTATTAGGCTGACTTGTGGGCCCCACAGTGCACCTCCCCCAA
This sequence comes from Poa pratensis, assembly GCA_947311845.1. Classification (NCBI taxonomy): domain Eukaryota; kingdom Viridiplantae; phylum Streptophyta; class Magnoliopsida; order Poales; family Poaceae; genus Poa; species Poa pratensis. Next base: position 16,670,781 of record CAMZMU010000098.1, read on the forward strand.
ATAATTTATTTTCTCAGATTTTTCCTTTTTTATACATATTTTGGTTATTTTATTAGACTGACAGGTGGGGCCTACTTGCCACGTCACCTTACAGGTGGGGCCTCCCTGTCAGAACGGCTGTCTAAATTGAATCAGAGCGTCATTTGGGCAAAATGAGACAATCTGGACAAAATGTGGTACCAAAATGAGATTGCGGCGTCCACTGGTACCAATCGGTACATTTGGCTACAAAAGTGGTAGTTTTACGCTATTAACTCACCAAAAGGACAAGATTAGATGCCTCCATGTGTACGCCTATCGGCTATTATTTCTTACAGTGTGTTTTTTCCTTTTGTGATCTCTGCGACCTCCAACTTTTGCAGGGTATTTATACAGGGATTTCGTAAGGAGAACCCGAATTTACTTTAGTATCCAGAACTTTAGATGGGTATTGGATAAGCACCGATTAATGGCTTCGCCTACAAATACAGTATTTTCAAAGATACGCGTCACGTTTATAGATCACCTGAAATTGGAAAAATATGGGTAAACACTCTAGTCCAATGGGAAACAAATCATCCACTGATCTGATGCTGTTAATTTTTATTCCATCGCACGACACATATGCAGGTTTGCTTCAAGGAAAAATCGGGCTATGTCGAAGGCATATACGTGCAATGGGGGTGACATTAGACTTCTCGTAGAATTGGCATGTTGGATTTTTACTTAGTTGTTGGAGAGAATGAAGAAAGAGAAGGTTGTCTTTTTCTTAGCTAAAGATGTTTTTTAATAATTAAGGGAAAGCTATTCCTCCATTGTAGCATATGATCGTGGTTTTTCTTTGGAAATATTAGCATTTCATCTACTTTTTTAGTGTATGTTAGCTAGTTCAGCCACCCTCATACAAATCACACACACTAATTACCTCCCCCTTAGTTTTTGGCTCCATCCCTGGTTTCCTTATTAACACAATATTACACACACAAAATTAATTAGTTCTCATTTACTGTTAGATGACAATAAAAGATAATACATTATATGAATTATATGTATTTCATTTTTTAGATGACATGGAGGGGTAAGAGAAGACGGTCCCTGACACTGTCTTGATCCCTTCAATGATGGCACATATCGAGATAAGGTTATTTCAAATGACCTATGTCACAACTTGTCGACGAGGGAGGCTCACCAGTCACAACAAAAGGTTGTTGTTCCTGGTTGCCTTGTTAGCTGACCCATTTCTGCAAAGACGCCAACGTACCAGCGGTACGAAAATGACACTTGTCGTCCTCCATCAGCTTAGACATTGGTTATCTAATTTCTTCTCAATTTCGTACTTGAAATATATACCGTGCAAGCAATTGATACTCTTATGTTAAACTATGATTTTTTCACCAGCAGATTGCATTTTATTCTTGTTGATCTGTAATGATATCTTGTGTTTTCCCATCATGCAATGTGTAAACAGACAAAAAAGATTTGTTTCAGATCAAATTGGTTTGTAAAGCAAAGGAACATGCCCCAACATGTTGGAGGCAAGCGTAGCCAATTCCAAATTTATATGTTTCCGACACACATGAGTTATATTGAGATAGTACTAGTTATGCGCTTCGAAATATACATGTATCCAACACAAAGACTGGTTTTATTGAGGTAGAACTACTTTCGTGCATAGAAATATCCGTGCTTCCATTTTCGAAGTACAATGCTTCCAATACAGATGATTGATGTTGATATAATCTGTGGCTTCAAAATATCCATGATTCTGAATACCACATGTTTTCTTCGATATAGATAGTTTTGTGGGATATAACCATGTTTCTTCCTTCTTGATTTTATTGTTGTCATTTTTGGTACCAGTGTACTTTATATATTTCCCTCGTGTTACTCGTTATGTTTTCAGGCTTCGAAGTTTCTACGTACAGTACTAGTTATGTTGAGACGACATAAAATTTATGCTTCCAAAACATGTATGAGTTTTTTTATGAACGTTCGCACAAATAGAACCATGCTTCTACCTTTTTGTATGTGTTGTTTCAATTGTAAATATCATTTTATTTTAACATTGCCCCATGCTTACCACATTTCTCATATATTGCTCATGATTCAAGTCGCCACATTACAGATAACCTTTTTTCCGGTGGCTGCTATTTGTCGGCTTCAACGATGTTGACGATGAGAATGTGGAGCTTGATATTATTTTTGCCAATATGTTCCTAATTTGAAGCACCACTATTGAACGAGCGAACTTTCACGCAGCTCAAAGCATAGCAGTGTGCTTCTCCTAGTACCGGAGGGTGAAAGGCAATCCAAGAGGCACGCGGAGGGCTACTAGCGGTGGCATGAGGTCTCTGTTGCAGGTCATCGACGAACCTCTTATGTTCCTCGTCGATGTCGTCCTTGAAAAATCCATCTACACATCAGCGTGCTTCTATGGTTTCTTGAGTGTTCAGTGACTTCACCATAGTTGGAAATGTAGCTAGTGCTTCGATGAACTTATGGGCATGTCGCATGTGCCATCACCATGAGAGGCGCATAGATAGATGGCATAACCGTGTAATCGATTCTTATTGTATACAGAAGCAAAGTTCTAATATTATTGGATGCAAATTAATCATATGTAGGAAGCATTGATGGTATAAACAAATATTCGTTTCATTCAGTGGAAGAAAATTATATGATCTTCTAGAACCAAATGTTGATTGAAACAAATGTTTGTTACATTGGTAGCAAACATTATTTCTTTCTAAGTAAATAGTATTCTTTGCTGGAAGCAATGTTGACACATAAGAATATTTATTGCATCATTTCTCATCTTGGAAGCAATCTCGCCGGCCAACTAAAGCAAAATTAAGTTGCATTGGCAAGAAAATTCATCAAAGTCGGAAACACCATTCAGATTAGCCATGATTATTCCAACAAATACTCCATTAATTGCTTCCATTAATGGGAAAAAATGCTTATGTGGCACAAAATTATGTTGTTGTGACTGGAAAAAGCATACATTTTGCCATATTTTATCAATTGGAAGCATCTTCATAATTTTCAAAAATTATTTCCTAAAAATATGGGATTATTTTGGATAGATTTGATGCTTTATTGGAAGTTACGAGAAGGTTAATTTCTCTATTGTACCATATGTTTTCACTTATTAACATAATTTCGTACTAAAATTTATTAATTTGCTAAAGATGACAATAAAAGATAATGCATTGTACGACTAATATTTATTGACTTCTCGATATGACTTGGATGGCTATGAGAAAAGCATCCTTCGCTACCATTGTATATGCCCCCTTACCAGGAAAGTAATCAAAGCTAACAACGAGGGCCACACATGCATGATGTTTGGGAACCAAATAATCTGCTTGCATTGTACGACAATAGAGGATCCCCTAGTGCTCCCAAAGAAAGGGACGTGTTTAGAAGATGGAAATCCCGAGAAAAATGGGACGAGTAAGAGGATGGCTGGCTGGAGAGGAAAGCTTCTCTCGTATGCGGGCCGTATCCTCCTTATTAGGACCTGTTTAGCTAGTATTCCTGTTTATTTACTGTCCTTTTTCAAATTCCCCAAGTGGGCCCTAGATTTAATTAATACTCAGATGGCTCACTGCCTTTGGAGTGATCTGGAGGGTAATAAGAAAATTCATTTAGCCAACTGGGCTCTAGTCTGTATGAAAAAAGACTTTGGTGGCCTTGGCATACCAAACCTTAAGGAGGTTAATTTGTGTCTTTTAGGCTCTTGGCTGAAAAGATACATTCAGGACGATGGGAAACTTTGGAAAACTATCATTGACCATAAGTATGACACTAGGAGTCCGAACATCTTCTCTTGCAACTCCCAGAATACTTCTCGTTTCTGGAAAGGAGTGATGGAGGTAGTTAAAGCCATCAAGTTCGGCTTTAGATGGGTGGTAGGCGATGGCAAGAAAATTAGAATTTGGGAAGATACCTGGTTCGGGAATTCGCCACTGGCGGTCCAGTTCTGGGAAATCTACACCCTTTGTAATGAGCAGGGCGTGACAATCTCGGACGCCTGGGATGGTGAAGTGCTAAAATTCACCTTTAGGCGTAATTTTAGTCCTGGTCTTCTTAGACAGTGGGATGAGCTGGTTGAGATAGTTAAAAGCATCAGTTTCACTGAGGTGGATGATGCTCTGCTTTGGCAGCTAGAAAACAAAGGAGTTTATTCAACGAGCTCCCTCTATCACGTGATCAACAACAGGGGAGTTTCCCCCACGTTTATTCCAAGCTTGTGGAAACTTCACATCCCTCCTAGAGTTCATGTTTTTCTCTGGTTGCTTTCACATAACAAGATTACGACCAAAGATAACCTGAGAAAACGGCAGATTTTTAAACCTGAAGATTGCCTTTTCTGTTCAGAGAAGGAATCTGTGCATCACTTACTATTTGATTGCTTAGTAGCTAAGAACATCTGGTCCTTAGTTTCTGAGGTTTTTGCAGTTTCAGTAGGCGCCTCTTATGAATCTGTAACTAGATTTTGGGTGGCTAATGATAAATATGCTGCTTTAAATTCTGTATGTGCCGCTGTCATGTGGAATATATGGAAACTCAGAAATGATATGATCTTTAATGGTGTGATTTGGCTAAACATCAAACAGGTGATGTCAAGAGTACGCTCTTCTGTCCAGACGTGGAGGATCCTCCTCAAGGAGCAGTCCCACCCTCAAGTGGACAAGTTCTGCCAAGAACTGACAAGATGCTGCTGAAACCCCTGGAGTTGGAGAACGGCTGAAGCTATCTACATCACCCCCTAGAGCTTCTCTTCACGCTGGCGATCCGCGAAGGCCGACTTCGCCATCCAGCCCGGGAGGTTGGGGCATCAAGAAGATGGCCTCCCTCAGCCCTGCATCACCGCTTGAGTGCTGGTCACCGAACCCCGACGACAAGCCGCTGAAGAAACTGAAGCACGCGACCCCCTCGCTGGTGATCCAGATGGGCGACCTGTCAGCAATCTGAAGCATGTTTGATCGTCACCCTAAAAAAATTCGGGTGCCAGTTCTGTAATAAGTCTCAAATTTCCCCTATACTTCCAGTAGCTTTGGCTTTCTGGAGTAGTTCGACTGTTTTACTGCTTTTTCAGACTCTTTAGTTTTTCTGCTTGTAACGAACGTGGAGGGTTTTCCCTTGTTATGCAATGGAAAGCCGGGGGCGCGAGGTCCCTTTTGTTCTAAAAAAATGGGACGAGTATACTATGGTACTAATTTGAAAAAAATAGTTGCACACAAGACAAAATTACAGCGAAAAAAATGATGTAATTATTGAAATGCCAAAATACAAATCATAAAACAACGTGTACGTGCAAACAGCCAAAACTTTTTTGGCAAAATACCAAAATAGAAATCGCTAGAAGGAGGGCTTGAACCTCCGACCTTGTGGTTAACAGCCACACGCTCTGGCCAACTGAGCTATTCCAGCTGATTAATTACGTTCGCGCAAGTATTACTTATACCAATTTAATTGCGCCACGTCTTCCACCCTCTCTTGACGTGAGAACACGTGTTGGCAGTATTAGCCCGGAGCAGGGAACTGATTCTTTTTAGAATGGAGCAGAAATCTTACGGGTGGACATGCATCTACCGAATGAGAAACTCAGCGCTGAGCTTTTGATCGATCCACATTTAGAAGACAGGGAAGGTCGTCTCACTCATGTTATTCAAAAGAGTGGCGGCGTGCAGTTCTGAATTTGCAGTCCTCGATCCTTCGTATCTGCACAGGTTCCAAGAATTTCTTGAATTTAGGGGCTATGTTAATTAAATGATCGTTAAAAAAGGCGGACACAAAGTTATATGGAACAGTGCTAAAGAAACCAAGTAAAAAATCAAAGTGCCGCGAATCTTGACAACTTAAAGATTTCAAATTTCAGGCTCCAACAAAGTAAATGAAAAGGAAGTTCAAAGGCACTGAAGAAGAGAAGCATACATGCAACGCAAACAATTATTTACAGAAAGGACATGCATTCATGCGCAATTGAAACGTTATAGTGCATGGAACTTGTGTTTCTCAAACACGATCAATCATTTATGTTGGGGGAAAAGAACCATGTGGAAGAAAAGATTCATTAAGTAGAATAAACCACCTCAAGATGGCGTTTTCTTGCGTGTAGCTCCGAGGTGAAGATGGCGGTTCGCTCGTCGCGGGGACGCCTGGGGCTGGCGGTAGTACCGCTGTGCCGGCGGTAGTACCGCCACCTGGAGCTTCGGCTGCTTCAGCTGGAGTCGTCTGTCGTCTGGCGATAGTACCGCTCCTGGAACTGTTGGCTCTTCTTCCTTCTCCTCTTTCAAGCCACCGTCTTGTCGGGCTTCATTCCTCTTGTGCCTTGGCCATCTTCCCGTGGACTCGTACCCGTGGTGACACACCTAGCAGTGTAAAGGGAATGATGGTCAAGTAGTATACCATTCAAAAGGGTCGGAAATGAGTTCTCGAAGAGGAATGAGTTCACCTTTGAAATCCATGGTGACTTGTGGTATGTTGGAGTGCTTGACATGATGGTGGCCAAGGTTGGGCTACATCATCTCCTCCCCCCCCCCCCCCCCCCCCCCCCAAAAAAGAGTCGTCCTCGACTCTTGCTCGTCATCATCATGGCAAGGAGGTAGATGTGTAGACCTTGTCGTGGGGTTCACCATGTAGTCGTGTTTGATGGAAATGATGTGGCACTTCTTCAATGTCCCTTCGCCTTTCAAGTAACCTACAAAACTCACAAGGAAGACGAAACAACACTCAAAGAGTAGCCAATTCTTGAAGGTCATCGCATGAGCGCTTATGTAGAAAGAAGTCACCTTAGCAAGATGTCGATGTGCTCTTCTTGTAAGATCTTCCGTCATAGGAATGTGTGGTTTAAACAACTCATGAAAGCTCATCCAAAGGTACGACCTGCACATTAAAGACAAAGCAAATCATGTGTGTGCAAGATGGAGGAGCATATCATCAATGACATGTCCATTTATGTTCATTACACCGTTAGCACAACACAAATATGTGAAAGTGAAATCATATGCAAGGTCAATGTGCAAGCAAGTTCTTAAAACATCCTCAAAATGTGGGAACACAAAAACTTCATGAAGAATTGAGAAGGATATGTTAGCTATCTCATTTTGAACCATATGATCAATATTGCACACAAGGCATTGGCAAGATAAATTTGGCAACATCGTTGATGCAATAAGCGGAGAATTTGGCAAAAACACACGATGAAAAATGTCCAAAGTATCAACATGGGTGCAATCAAATCATATGAAAGAGCAAGTTTTCGAAATATTTGTTGCAACACCAAATGGGTAGAAACCAAAACACTCATGACAAGACATGCTCAAAATGTCATTATGGTTGCACACAAGTCATTTAAAAGAACAATTGTTCATCATATTTGTGGTAACACATAAATCATCATATGGAAGATCAAGGAGACATTCTTGTCATAGGGAAAACCAATATCGCCAACAAGTTTGTAAACAAACCAAAAGTAAGAGAAATTGTTCAACTTGTTTGATGCAAAACATGGGAAATATATTAGAGCCGGGTTCGATCCACAACTCAAGTGTATGCTCTCAGGAGCTCGTTTTGTCAACTCATGTTCAATGGAGGTTGACATTATAGCATGCGGTCCAATGCACAAAAACCAAATGAAAAAGTTATGTGCATGGTACATGAACACATCATCCATCATGATGCGTCTCTTCATTTGCACTTCACCAAACACACCAAAATCAAGGGAATGTATGACATATGTGGATGGTTACTATGCAAAGTGAAGGATGGAACAAGGTCCATAAGAGAGAACGAACCATCTCCAAAATATGAGAAAGCTATGGGTGCAATCTCATTATATATCAAGGGCTCATCATTGCAAACCAAGCATTTGAAAGAACAAATTTTCATTGTTTTGGTTGCAACTAAGGGAGAGTAGTAAAAACATTGATTGCAAAACAAGTAAATGGCATTTTTATCACCAATAGAATAATCCACATGATCAACGTTGTTTTTAGGCAAAGTATCACATGGGAATAGGAAAGACTCATAAGTGACATCAAGAGAATCATCCAATTCATGCAAGCAATCAACATTCATCATGTCCACTAGTGGGAACATGGTCACATCAACACCCATACCTTTGTAGTCCCGCTCATGAGAAGTAGGTGTTGAAGTAGTAGGAGCCTCCATGTGGCCGACTTGTCCATCTTGATGTAGACATGTGGTGGCATCATCCTCATCATCCGCCATGTACATCTTCTCCATTTGAATCATCATCGTGTCGAGGGATGGCGTCTCATCATCCATAGAACCTAGTACACAATGAGAAAACACACTAGAGGTAGAGGGTAAGTTGTTAGAATTCGAAATGGCCTCACAAGACCTATCAACTATCTTTCTCAACTCATGTGGTGTATCACTCATTCCCTCAAAGTTGGATTGGTACCATCTCATAACTCAAGCGGGCTAAGTGGCTCACTCTCACTCTCACCCAAGCGGGCTAAGTGGCTCTCATTCTCACATGGGATTGGTGCCATCTCATAACTCAAGCTCATAGGGATAGGCTCGGATTCCTCAACTCCATACGCCACCATGATTGAAGGGAAACTCCCATGCTCAACCTTCACGTCCTTGTCGCCTCCAAAGGTCAATGCCATAGTTGGGGCATCATCACTCGACTCCATTGCCGAAGGGAACATCCCATGCTAGGCATCATCATCCTCACTTGACCCATGGTCATAGGTGATAGCATACTCCATGCACGCCTCCTTGGTCGAAGGGAAAATCGCATGCTCGACCATCTTGTCATCGTCGTGGTCACCTTCTTGTTCACCAACTTTGCACTCCCACATCATGTGACCATTTCCATTGCATAGAGGGCACAAGAGCTTGGGGCATTCTCGTGGATCATGTCCTTGGCCTTGGCAATTGTCACATAGAAGGTCTTCATCTTGCCATATGGGGGTCAATGTGGTGGTGGCACTTGGTGTAGAGACCATATCATGTGAAGTGCTTGAGAAGAGTGTCGTCTTGGTTGTGTCCTCACAAGTGTTGCCATGCTTCTTGTGGCGTCGACATGAGCTTGACCGTTGCTCGAAGAACTTGTCGATGTCGGCCATGAACTCGTCAACAATAGAATCAACACTAGAAGGAGACACCATAGGATGTGCACTTGCCGCCATCGTGGATGTGGAGGTTGCACCTTGAACTTGGAGTGTAGGCGTAGGTGCTTGATGGCGTGCGTTCCGTCGTGACTTCTCTTGATGTCGGCGTTGGCATTCTTGAGAGGAGAATTGACGTCGAAAGTCGTTCGGATGCTTCTCCTCATGTCGACGCCGGCGTGCTTGTCGTCGAAGGTCCTTGGTGGTTCCACTCGAACTTGGTGATATGTTCCGAAGCTTGGCGAGTGTGTCGATGTCGTCTTCAAGCTTGGACATGGTGTGGTCCACCTTGGTGTCCATGCTCATGGAGTCGATGTCGATGTCGGGCTCCATCATGTCCAAGTCGGTGTGGTGCTCCATCATGTCATCATTGCTTGTGTAGACGGAGTCGAAGTCGTGGTAATCCATGTCGTTGGCGCTTGCGGAGTTGGAGTCGTAGTAGCGGAAGTCTTGGTGATGCTCCATGTCATGCACGCTTGTGGAGTCGAAGTCGGTGCCATATGACGAAGGTTGGTCGAAGTCGTGGTACCGCTCCATGTTGTTGACGCTTGTATAGTCGGAGTCGTGGTAGCGGAAGTCTTGGTGATGCTTCGTCATGTCATGGGGGTCATAGTCGGTGTAGCATTCCCACATGTCCTCTATGCTCGTGGCATCATAGTCGATGTAGCTCATGTTGTTCTCATCATCATCTTGACCTCCATAGTTTGATTCACTCTCCCTAGACATGTTAGCTCACAAGACAAGTGTATATATGGGTGGAATAGAAACTAAGAGCTCAACCTCACCTTGAAGATAGTATTGGAACTAGTGGACCAAGCCAAGAGAAACCGATATACAAAGAATAGAGTTGATTGAGTTTCAAAGATCCAAACACAAACTCCAAAACACACACGGCTTATGGTGGATAGGAAGGTATGGTAGGTGGAAAACAAATTGAACCAAACCGAAACCAAGATATTGTAAAGGCAAGTAGAGAACCACGATGATCACAAAGCAAAAGCAAGTCAATCTCCAAAAATATAAGCAAAGCTCATGGAAACACACGCACGGAGAAATAAATGAGACTTATGCAACCAAGAAGTGAGCTAAAGAACCATATGATCATAGCGAAGATTATAAGCTCGTGTTGCACAAGTACAAGGAGAGCCACTAGCTCGATTGCAAATTATTGGTGGGCTACTAGATTTGCACAAAATGTACCACCTACTAGATGTTCATCGAGCTTGCGCGCTTCCTACAAGAGATATGGCAAGTGGTGTTTCTTTCTTTTCTTTTTCTTGCACATTTTGCTTCTTTTCTCTTTTCTCTTTTGATTCTTTTCTCTTTTGCACACCCACTTCTTTGATGCCACAACAAGATATATAATATATGAACTAGCGCATACAACGGTCGCTCGGAAACTACACGATACAATTGTGCAAAGCCCAAGCAATCATCAAGAGCTAGCCTCAATAGGACAAGATAATCACAAAGAATAGTATGGCTTACAAAGGAATGGCAAGGGGAAAAGATTCGTGATGTTTATACCTTTGGTCAACGATCTTCACCCGTTGTTGTCGAAGTGTCGTGCTTGCCCACAGATTTTGGGGTTGGTGGATGATGGATCAGCCGCAATGGTGATGTAGGCCTTGACCGTAGCTTCGAAATGAGCCAAAGAACACCAAAAACGGAGTCCGAATGCAAAAGATATGGCCAAAACTGTGGCGCTGAAATGCTGTTTCTGGTCTGTCCCAGAACTGGCAGTAGTACCGCTGAGCGGGGCGGTAGTACCGATGGAACCAGGTTCCGGTAGTACCGCTAGGCCCAGAGGTAGTACCGCTAGCTGCGGGAATCCCAGATCCGAACTCGAGACGAGAAATTTCGCGATTTTCGCGGAAAAACGCGATGGAAAACAGCAAATCGAAGGGGCAAATGATGGAATTAGGCTATGGGAACGCAAAAGAAGGTAGATCAACAAGTTTAGCAATAGATCTATGGATCAAAACCTGCCAAAACCCACAAGATTCACAGATCGATCCAAAAGCAAATTGGGGCTATTTGTGTGGAATTTTTCGAATTTCTCAAATTCAAAGAAAAATTTAGGGGATTTGGGGTGGAAACAAAGTCAAATCTGTGGCAACCTTTGCTCTAATACCATATGGTGAAGGGTGCACCTCTAGGGTTGCCCTATCTTCACGGATTGACGACGGGAGTGGACGGACTCACGCAAGAACACAAGTAGACAAAGGGGAATTTGTGGGGAAAGTGAGGATAACTAGCAAAGCAACACGGACGAAATCAACCGGTAACAAATCCCCAAGGGCAGCCCCCGATTCTCAATCTCCAAGCAACCTTACTCTTAGGATTGTTTCTCATATCGGTCAATCCAACCGATCCAATAGCGTCACCCGAAGATGAAGGATTGGCATGTAATCTCAATTACAAGAAGAGGTCTTGGAATCCACTAGAGTGATCTTCTCCACAAGGGGAGGCCTTGATTCATCTCCATAGGAGGCAACACCACAAGGGGTGGGAAAGGAGTTGAGCTAAGCTCAACTCTATCTCATTGTGGGTGGAAACAAAGTCAAATTCGTGACAACCTTTGCTCTGATACCATATGATGAGGTTAGGACCTCTTGGGTTGCCCGATCTTCACGGATTGACGACGGATTTGGACGAACATACGCAAGAACACGAAGAACACAAGAACACAAAGGGGAATTCGTGGGGAAAGTGGGGATAACTAGAAGAGCCTGCAAGGATTCCCACCCAACAACAACTCTCTCAAATAGAGAAGCCTTTGAATCGAGAAACCAAACCAACTCAACTCTTAATGAATCCGTTTCCTCTCATCGGCCGGTCAACCGATCCAATAGAATCCACAATCGGTGGGCGATTGGCTAGTAATCTCAACTACAAGGAGAGGGCCTTGATACAACTCAATAGATGGATGATCTCAGGAGAGGCCTTGAATCCACAAGAGGGATCTTCTCCACAAGGGGAGGAATCATCTCCACAAGGGGAGGAAGTGAGCACAAGCTCTAACTCTATCTCATAGCTTGTCTGTCTCTAAAGAGGTGGAGGGGTACGTCTATATATAGTCTAGACCCAAAGGGGTAGGTGGGAAAGGGATACAAGGGCTTTAGCCCGTTGACTGCACGCAGGCAGCGGTTGTACCGGTGGGGCAGCGGTAGTACCGGACCTGGTAAGGTGGCGGTAGTACCGTTGCGCCAGCGGTAGTACCGGCAGACTCTCGAATATTAAGTTCGTCTCCAGCGGTAGAACGAGGCGGGTACCGGCAGGTACCGTTGGCGATGCAGAAGCGTTTTCGGAGTTGACGGTACCAGCGGCGGTAGCTGTGGCGGTAGTACCGGACCTGGGGCTGGCGGTAGTACCGCCACCTGGAGCTTCGGCTGCTTCAGCTGGAGTCGTCCGTCGTCTGGCGGTAGTATCGGTGCCATCAGCGGTAGTACCGCTCCTGAAACTGTTGGCTCTTCTTCCTTCTCCTCTTCCAAGTCACCGTCTTGTCGGGCTTCATTCCTCTTGCGCCTTGGCCATCTTCCCGTGGACTCGTACCCGTGGTGACACACCTAGCAGTGTAAAGGGAATGATGGTCAAGAAATGAGTTATCGAAGAGGAATGAGTTCACCTTTGAAATCCACGATGATTTGTGGTATGTTGGAGTGCTTAACATGGTGGCCAAGGTTGGGCTGCATCAATAGTAACATATCGGTAGAACATGAAATTACGAATCTTCCATGTCTCTATTCCTGCGGCTGCTTCAATCCTACAGATCCGATTGCAAGACACAGGTCCAAGAAACAGTGGCGGACCTACAGGGTATGCCCGGTATGCCGCGGCATACCCTGCAGTCCGGCCGTTCCGTGTACTAGTAGTAGGAGAAAAACTGAATTGATCGATTGCATGCAAAACTGTTTAGCTTAGACCTGATTGTTCCGTGCGTGCGACCCCAGTAGTAAAAGGAAAAAAAGGAAAGCTGATCGATTGCTGCAGCTAGCTTGATCTCATACGACCTCTTCTACACGTTTTCTTCTACCGATTCGAAAACAGACCAGAAAACCAGGATATTGGATGCCCGTAAGCCACAGAGTGCTAAGATAATTATCCAAAGGTACCCGACCTTTTTAAGTTATAGATTCATATATATCATTTTTGAGATTAACTAGTTCAATAAAATAATATATGATATATTTATGATTGTCCGAAGTCAAACAACTAGTATTGCAATTTTTAATGCATATTTTGAACTACTAGTATGGTGTTTGAACTATTTTCATATGGCAATTTACGTAAAACTTTTCAACGTAATCTTTCTATTACATACCTTTATATTGCTTGTATACCATATTACAATGTAAATTTTACCAATATTTATTAAATCCATTAATGGACTTTACCTATTTTGTTGTCAATTTTTTTGGTGCGGCATACCCATTAGTAAAATCCTAGGTCCGCCACTGCCAAGAAACCATAGACGAGCGTGCGAGAAAAGGAAGCTTCATTGGAGTTCAGGCTTCGCCGGCAGGCCCCACGTGCCATACTCCCAGACGAAAAACAAACTCCACTCGGTGGGCCCTGCCTGTCATAGCCACGAGTGAACTGTCGGTACTCTCACCCTCACCTCGTCTTCTCCCCCTTCAACAACCTCGATCTCTGCTCGAAGAAGCTTCTCCCTCCACCACCACCACCTCCAGCCCCTCCTCCCACGCCATTCCCGTCCCCGAGATCCCGCCCCTTCCCGCTACTTACACCCATTCCGCGTCCCCCCCCCCCCCCCCCCCATTGGACTGGCGCGCATTGGACTCGTGTAAGTTGTTCCAAGAATCCGATCTCGCCTCGGATCTGACCCGCGTTCGCCGGCGAGCCCAAAGAAGGAGGCGGTATGGCGCCGCCTCGGAATGCGGGCGGGGCCGTGGTGCGGCTGCCGCCGATGAACGCGCTGGAGGTGCTGCGGGAGACGGTGCGCGTGCTGCGCGCGGACCCGCACAACTTCACCTACGCGCTCTTCCTGCTGCTCTGCCCGGCCTCCGCGTTCCTCCTCCTCTCCGCCGCCGCGCTGGAGGGATCCGTCGTGCTGCCGCTGGCGCGCCGGCTCCTCGTCGCCGCGGCCGACTCGGGCCTCCCCGTCACGCATTTCGTCAGGCAGCTCGCGCACCACCTCGCGGCCACGCTCGTCGCCGCCGTCGTGTCCTCCCCGGCGCTGCTCACGCTCCTCCTCGCCGCCCGCGCCGCCGTCGCGTACGCCGTGGCGGCCGTGTACGCGGGGAAGCCCCTCCCCGCCGCCGACCTCTCGCTCCTCGCGCGCCGCGCGTGGCCGCGCCTCGCCGCCACCTACGGTCTCTCGTGCGCCGCTGTCGCCGCCTGCCTCGCCGCCTTCCTCGCCCTCCTCGTCACCGTCTGCTCCACGCTCAAGTCCATGCTCTACCCGCCGGACATCGTCGTCAGCGCCGGCCTCCTCACGCTTCTTGCTTTCTCCGTCGTGTACGCGCACACCATCATAATATGCAACCTCGCCGGAGTAATTGCCGTTCTTGAGGACGTGGCCGGAGTCAGTGCGCTGCGCCGGTCGGTGCAGCTGATGCGCGGGCAGACCCATGTCGGGCTGCTCATCTTTCTCCTATCCACCATTGGTCTGGCCTTCGTCGAGGGGCTGTTTGAGCACAGGGTTAAGACGTTGAGCTATGGGGATGGCACTTCACGGCTCTGGGAGGGGCCATTGCTTATCCTCATGTACTCTTTCGTCATGCTGGTTGATTCGATGATGAGCGCGGTGTTCTACTTCACTTGCCGGTCATCAAGCTTGGAAATTCTGGATGAGGAAGACGGCTCGGTTGCGGAGCTTGAGATGATGGTGGATGGCAAGTCAGATGAAGTCAGGTGATGAATTATTTGTCCAAGGTTTATCTGTTCATATTCTCATGGGAAATAATCCAGGTTGGGCAATGTCCTGTTTTCTGAAGATTGAATAATGAGGGTTGTGGTGCCATGACATCATTGACTGGTTGATGGTCATGGAAAATGCAGTCTTTTGCAGTCATTTGGGGTCTTCAAAGCTCATGCAATGGCGCGGATGCAAAAGAGAAGACAGGAGAAATCTTAGATTTGGTGTTTTTTTGGTCAGTCTCAACAGCAATCTGAGAACAGGCAATGTGTGTAGCATTCTTTTGGAATGATGTAACTAGTATATTTGTTCAATCGCGATAGAGTTTTTTTTTCATTTTAACACCTTTTTGGTTATACAGAATGAAATATGTTGTACTATTGAGATAGTGATTACTCTGAAACTTGATTCTTGAAGTGTCACTTAATCCAAATTTCCTTTTCAGTGACTGCCAAGCTTGTATTCTGAATGATGCTCTTTTGGCAATCACATAAAGAAGTACTGCTAACCATCTAAATATTATGCTCAATTTGAGTTTGATTTTTGTTTTCTCTTTTACTTCTTTTAGCGCGGAAATCTGATATGTCTACATTTCGGTTATCCCCACTCTCCGAGTAAATAAGTGGAGATAATTTACAGGATGTGTAGATGATTCCTCTCTTTTCAGCAGAGACAAATTCTCCCTTGACAGAAAATTTGTTCATACATGGAGCAAAGAAGCCTTCATTGATTGCTTAGTTTTCTTTTCATTGCTGGACCTTCTGGTAAGCACTCTCATTTCTGAAGCTTAGAATCTTACATATGAAGCATCTTCTGCCTTTAATCTTTTACACATGATACTTTCTCGGGGCGGGACTTCAACTCTTTTTTCTATAACAGACGTACGTTTTTTTCCTACGTTATCATGAACACGGCACATTGACTTCCATTTAGTACTGGTCATGCATTGTCCCCAAGATGGAACTTGTATCCGTTGAGTTTTCAATTTTGTCCCCAAGATGGAACTTGTAGTATGAAGAGACTGCAAGATTCAGCATTCTGTGTGTAAGCTATCAGTTTTCATCTTCTTTACTCATGAGTCATGAACTCATGATACTCTCTCGGGGCGGGACTTCAACTCTTTTTTCTATAACAGATGTATGTTTTTTCCTACGTTATCATGAACACGGCACATTGACTCACATTTAGTAGTGGTCATTCATTGTCCCCAACATGGTTTACAAAGCGACGCTTTGGCGCTTTGACATGGGGGGCGCTTTGGCGCTTAAGCGACGCCTAAGCGGGCGCTTTGGACGCTAAAGCGCCTAAAGCGGGCGTTTTTCCAAAGCGGAGCTGGGGCGCCTTGACGCCTAGGCGTCGCCTAGGCGTCCTGAAGCGGACGCTTTGAAAACCATGCTCCCCAAGATGGAACTTGTATTCGTTGAACCATACGAGTTTTCAATTTCGTCACGAGTTTCCAATTTTGTCCCCAAGATGGAACTTGTAGTATTCGTTGAACTATATGAGTTTTCAATTGTGTCTAGTGTTAATCTGAGAAGCGAATGAAGCGAGACTGCACTATCAGTTGATAACTGACAAGACTGCACTATCAGTTGATAACTGACACCGACAACTACACGGCATCTTTTTTGCATTTTTCCTTTCTGTGGGTAACTACATTACACAGTTTGCTACAAAATGGCTGTAAAAACATTGAAATTTCCTTTGCATTTGCACTTACTTTTATGTGCCAAGGAAAAATCGAGAAACAATAGTGCTGTTTCACAAAACTGAATAAATATCTCTTACCCTGCAAAATAGATACTTCGCTTTGATAATGGATGACTCTTTCTAGGTAGCAGGATTTCCACTAGCCAAAGCAAATCTGGTTCAGTTGGCTAGGCTATCACATCATCATGTGCCGTCCTATATTATAATAGTATGTGTAATGTAGTCTCAGATCTAGTATTTGGGACATGTTTGACTTGGCTATGTACTTAAAGGCTTAAACAAATTACTCAGAACTTCATCAGATGCTTAACAAATAACAATGAGTTGCCAAATGTGATCCAGATGGATGGATTTGCACAGGCGATAGCAGTTCTTAATGCCTAGACAGCCTAGTTGCATTGCATACCATGCCCTTGTTTTCTTCACACGTCACACGGTACAAAGCTAACAAGTCAACCTCGAGAATAGTTACTCTTGAAAAAGTCAAGAAAGTTGGCAACCAGGAAACGAGGCACTGATCAAATGTACATTTGTCATCTGACTGCAAAATCTACAAGCACTTAAGCCCTCCACGGATAAAACAACTCTCCTTCTCTACCTACCAACTCTGAAAATAACAGCTAAAGCATCGCTCAGACAAGATCATCCGCATTTACATTCTCAATTTCTCTGCTTACCATGGTTTTGGTCTTAAGTCAAGGCAATCTGCTCTTCGGCACAAGGATGCTAGATGAGGACACATTCTGATCAGTGCGAGGATGATGCTTGCCCAGTTTGAGGAGCGGTGCACTATCCTTGACGGAATGCGGTCGCTGTCTTCACCGCCTGATGCTTCGTAGCCATCGCTGGTTGATCTAGACAACAGGATCCCTCGATGTGGAGTGCTTCCTGGGGCAGTGGGAGCTGCCAGCTGCAAGTCTTCGGTTGCAGATGAGGAGACAGCTGAGAATCGGTACAGGTGCAGATCAGGAGAGTCCAGACTGCTATCTGGAGACGATCCATCAACGTTGGCAGAAGATGCAGCTCTACTTGGATGAAAAGCACTCCGCGCCTCGAGTTGCAATGGTGCTAAACTGGATAATGCTTCAGGGACCATGTCACTGCCATTACTATCAATGACATCTGCTGATATTTTTGCAACAGGTATAAGAGAGAGATCACCATGGGGCCTTCCTCTCCTATTTGTTCTCCTCGTGTTATCTGATCCTAGATCAATCCTGCTGCTCATGCCTCCATAGCTACTATCTGTTTCATGACCGAGTGAATAATCATCTTTTCTGATGGGCACAAAAACTTTGGACTTCTTCCGTGCCTCGGCAGCAACTCGAGAAACTTCTTCTGCATTAAGACGAGCCAGTGCCCATGGACTAATTTTCACTGCCCCTGAGGTTCTCTTCCTTCTCACTTCATCTTCCTTTCTCTTGGTAGCAGAATTATGCGAAGAGCCAGCCTCTGATGGAATAACATCGAACTGCAAAGGAGTTTGAGTAACTTCAAATTATTTGTGAGCTGATGGAAAAATGCTGAATGCAAAAAGGTCACACGCCTATCTTGTACAACCATGTGCGCAAAACTCATGATGGCTCCCAAGTGCATATGTTCTTATTTACAAATGCAATATTATAATGATTCAGGAATGTTCAAGAGGTCCAAGGCATACCGAAAATTAGCACGACTATTTAAATAAGAATCAAACAGCTTAATTTGATAACTTCAATTCACATGAGTAACCACTCAGACTAGCAATCTACCATATAAGGTAGCAACCAGATTCACTTTGCCAGCAACAGCGTCACTTCTAACATTAATTTATATCTCATTATCATTCATTAAAATTGAAGATGTAGGGTTCTCACCTGATCTTCAAGGAACAGTCTTGGAGGAGTGCACCATGAACCACGGCGGAGTGCACCGAAGGAACTAGTACTGCTAAGCCCACCAGTATAGGAGCTTACATGAGACATCTGTGGACTCTGCTGCCCACTGACCTCTTCTTGTTCTTGCTCCCTAAGGGCAATGATGTAGTCATATGTACTGACTCCCTGCATGAAGTTGACAAAATAGTGCTTAGTTTTTTCAATATGAGACCACCTTGAAAGGCAACAATGCAAACTATCCATCATATCTATATCTATTTGCTTATTCAGATATATATTTGCTAATTCAGAACAAAAAATCAAGTATCTCATTTCGTTTTTTAGTTTATCACTGTTCTCTTTATCAGTGATATTATAAGGAAAAATAATCATGGACGGGTGATATAGCAGTAGTTTGTCAATATGAGTATGTAAATGCACGCAATCAATATTAACAGTGCATGCCAGTTAAGTGTCCCAAGTTTAAATTTTCCACAAAATATACCAATGTCCTAGCCTGAGAATTTCAGATAAAAGCTAACTTGCCAATAGCACAGCGATAATATGGAACTGCATGTAAATGGTTGCATAAGTCCGAATGGTGTCAGGACTTGCCTTTTGGATGAGAAGGATGTGGAAAAAGAGAAGTTGAGCAATTGGCAGTAAAGCAACCATAGCTAGGATGGTACAGGATGCCTGCATGGACGAAAGATCAACAAATTTAGATAGTAATTCAAGAAAGATTCAGTAAAACACTTAAACCACTGTCCACACAGCATGAAGTAGTCACTATTAGAATGAAGTAGGACGACTGAACATACCACCACAATGATGAAAGGCACTATAGAGAAGCTGCTTCCTAGCTTTGACGCAATTTGGTAGAAAATTCCTTTCGCTCAACAAAGCAGAGAACTAGCACCAATACTCCAGTTGCCGATTGTAGGATAAGCTGGCCCAAAGTGCACAAATCATGGAGACCTGTCAATGGTCAACTAGGATGACAAAGACCAGGAATAAATTGCACTATGCAATGATGATGACCAAATTCAAGTGCACACGATTAGTTCTAGAATGCAGTGGATGCTGGGTACATGCTAACTAACTATACTAATATCAGAGCTACCAGCAGCATTTCTGTAGATACAATCTATCAGAGCTACCAGCAGCATTTCTGTAGATACAATTTATCAGAGAATGATAGATGACATGAGCTTACCAAGAAAAGGGCTGTTGTCATTAGAAGAAAAAACCTCCTATAGTTTCTTTTTCCAATACAATTGTTGAGCCACTGTTGAGATTGAGGAAGTCAAGTTAGTCATTGTGTACTCGCTAATAGAAATTAGAAGGGAATTCCTCATGCTCATATAAAAAAGAGAAATTTATTCAGTAGTATGTTACCCTGCAGTGATGATCAAAACCGTCAACACATTTGTCACAAACTCGGCAATGCTTACTGTACTTCAACACCTAAGGAAAAAAATAGCAGCTTGTTAAATATTACCACTTGCATAAAAAATCGTACATCAACACCAACAGATGAAAGAAACATACCTCAACTTCACAGAGGCTGCAGAAAAACATCCCTTCCTCACTGTCCTGCTGCTCAGAGGACCACTCAAGTGATTGGCAGCAGGAGAAAACAAAAGAGAAAGGGTAGAATATAATGAGAAGTGCAGAGAAAGTTGCACTGCAGCAAGATGAGCTCTTCTGTTGAGTCATTAATTTTTCACTAGCCTCAGCAACCTGACGTTCTTTCTTTTCTCCAGTTTCTTCTAGTTGTAACCCAACATCTGAAACACCTTGTCTGGACTCCTTCAGATGCCTATGCTTGCAGCTTCCATACAATCTCAGGTACTTCTTTGATTTGAAGACCCCTGGGTCTGCTGGGTCCGCCGCAGCACACCAGATGTATAGAAAGAATACACATAAAACCTAAGAAAACATATTACAGACTTTAATCATAAATTTGTCATGTTAAACAGCAAATTCGACCATAGAAGTGCTAAGAAAATTCATCTGGTATAGCTTGATAAAGGGTATAGCTTGATCAAATAGAATGTTCACCATATATTCACAATAAATTGCCGTATTATATATTTTTATTTATGTAGTAAAAAGGTAATGGTGGGAAATAATAAGGCAAGGTGCAGTTGGGCAAAAAAGGGAAAGGTGCAGTTCGGATTAAAAGTGCCAAAGAAATTTATCTCTACGATGAAATCATGCTCTACTGCCTTCCACCATCACAACAAGTTTCCAGTTTTGTGAACTCAAGCATGTGATGTTTTAAAGAAATCAGATTCCATAAAAAATATAAGCAAACCATGACTGCCTGATCCTGACTGTAACAGCACATGTTTAATGTTCGTTCAGAAGAAAAAAATATGCATGGTTAATCATAAAGAAACTAAAAGTGTGCTGGCATGTGGTGCATGCCACTTTGTAATACATGTCAGAAGACCAAATGGGCAACCTCAAGAATATTACCTGCTCATTACATCATAAATACAACAATTTTCTTACAGATAAAGAGAGTTTCCAGGGATGTTAGGTAGACTATCATGTTGTCATCACTATATGAACTACAAAGAAATCCAGAATAACGCAGGGATAACCCATGTGCGGGAAATAACACTGACCAATCCAAGGAAACTCCTTTCTCAACTTGGCATGACTATAACAACAAGAAAGCACCAAAAACGATACAATGTATCAGAAGGATAGGACCGTAAGAAACAAGTAATGTTAGTGTAGTAGATACAACTTATGTCACATCACTGTCATTTAACAGAGTTACAAAATCTTACCAACCAAACAATGTAAGAATTCTGTACTACGGAATGGTACTACTATTCCCCGCAAAAAAAAGGCACTACTATTGAAATGTATTGTCTGAAGAAGCACTAAGATTTTTTTTTAATTACAGCAAGAGAACTGCTATGTCATTGATTATTTGCATTGCCATCACATACAGAAAATAGCCTACTTATACTGTTCTTAACCTTGAGAACAAAGCTAACTCACCAACTATGAATCCGGAGCGAAACTGCTGAACAAACTACACAATGACTTGCAGAGTTAGGCATGTGTCACATGACATTGCCAGAATAGGCCAGATGACTACCCTCAAAAGTCTAAGTAGCTTGTATCACCTTCCAACAAACAAACAAACAAACAAAAACCACAGAAACCCAACCGCATAGTATGCAAGAGTGCTAAGTACTAAATAGCTCATTTCAATCTGAGACCTACTTAATTTGGCACTTCCCCAAGTTCCAGCGACCACTACTTAATGGGGGCCCATCATGAAGCATCAAGATTGGGATCCAAAATGTGCCAAACCACAGGGCTCATTGTCACTCATTCAGCAAGTCAGCAAGGAGAGGGGGCAGCCAAGAAGCTAATTACCAGCGGAGTGTAGAGCCCCACGGCGGCATCCTGGAACAGCTTCCTCCCAACGAAGGGCGCGAAGAACACGTAGAACGCGAAGGCCAGCGCCAAGAACACGGACACGGCGACCACCTGAAGCAAGCAAAGCCAAGAATCCATCAGCCCATTACCGCAGGAGAGCGAGGAAAGAAAATAAAGGCACAGACTTCAGCGCGAGGAGGCAGGGACAGACCTGGAGAGGGTGGTAAGGGAGCTGCCACCCATGCCGCCTCATCGCCGTCGCCCCGGACAGACACCCGGCACCGCGGGGAGAGAAGACGGAAGAAACGCAGGACGGAACCCTTCTTCTTGTCGCGTCAAAGGGCGCCGCCGATCAGTGCGAGAGGGAGAAAGGATCGGCCACTCCAGCAATCAAGAACCGGCGCGGCCGGCCGGCGCATGGATTTGATCTGTCGGAGGAGGGGACTGGAGGAATGAGGAGGAGGAGGGGTTTGCCGGTTTGGGAGGGAGACCAGAGGGGAGAAGGTGCATTAATGCAGCGCTGCTCAGATTTACCGGGGGAGCGAAGCAAAGCAAATCAAGCAGCGAGGGAGGGAAAGGCTGGTTTTTCTTCGGGCGCAGGCTCACGTGAAGCTAGCAGCTAGCTAGCTCGTCGCTCCACGGCGAGGACTGTGGCAGTGGCAGGGCCAGGGAGAGTCTGTATGCTGGACCAGACTGACTGCCTGCCTGTCGCTGTGGGGGTCTATGGCACGGCCGTTACCAGTGGTGTTTCACTCAGCACGTTTTGCAGCGTAAGTATGACTCCAACGGGCCGACGCAAACGGACGCGTGTTTGGTCTGCGTTTGGTCCGTTTGCGTCGGCAAACGGACAGACTCAGTCCGCCCCTGTCCACCGTTGGTGGCAGTGCGTCCAACGGCCCGACGCATTGAGTCCGCCCGGGATATTTTTTTTAGCTAAACAGGCCATATATGGGCCTTTTGTAGTCATATATAGGGGGTGGGCCACAAACGGCCTTTTTACATAATATTTTTAAAAACAAAAATATATAAAAACTAGAAAATTTGCCCTTCGCGGACTTCTACTCCTCTTCGTCATCCCCATCGAGGATGACATAGTCCGGCTGCTTCCAGAGGTGCGTCGGTGGTGGGGCGACGGCCGGCGGTGTGGGCGGCTGCTCCTGCACCTGCTCCTGCGCCTGCTCTGGGACCTCCCAGTCGCCGCCATTGAAGACCCAGCGCTGCCCTAGCAGGCCTTCTGGCACTGGTGGGGGGTCCCTCCGCCGCGTGTGCGGCGGCGGTGACCAACGGCCAGCTGGCGGCGTCGGTGGCCGCGTGTACAGGGCCTGCCGCCGCAGGCTGTGCTCGCCGCTGAACCAGGCATCCCAGTTCGGGGACCTAGCCGCATAGGCGGGGTCGTTGAGGAGGGAGGCCGGGAGGCGCGAGCGGCGGCGCTCAACCTCCAGATCCCGTGCCCGCTTGCTCGTCGGCATCGGGGGCACCGGGATGCGCTGCGGGTTCAGGTGCCAATGCTCGGGAGCTTGACATCTGGCCACGACAACGGGACTGCGTGGTCCCAGTACCACTGGCAGTCCTCCTTGCGCACGTAGACGCGGTCGCGCCGCGCAATCTCGGCGCCCGGCGGCGCGAGCTCGAAGACGGCGGGTAGCGGCTCCGGCTCCGGGAAGACGATGGCGTCGGGGAGGGAGCGCGGTAGCGGCGGCGGCGGCCAGATGACGACCCGGCCTCACCGTCGTTCTTGGCCTTGCCGAACCCCGGCCATCGGAGCGGCATTGCGGCTAGGGTTTGGTCGCCGGAGAGGAAACGGTAGTGGGGCAGTGGAGTGGGGGTGGGTGGGGGCTGGCCGTCCCTATCCCCTGGCATTAAAAAGGACTAGGCCAGGGGAGGCTGACCGTCCCCGTGTCACTGCCATGTGGGCCTGGGGAGGACGCCACGCGTGAGCACGCGGACACGCGGTCAGTCCGCAGCGCGTCCGCGCCGACGCAAACCTGGCCCAAATTTGGGCCAGGAATGGGTCGCGGCGGACCAAAAAACGGACCGCGGTCCGGATGGGTCGCCCCGTTGGGCCGTGTTTTTGGCTCGCGCGGACTCGATGGGTCGCCCCGTTGGAGACATCCTAAGAGCATATCCTCGGCTCCAAATTCGTGTCCGGCACTCCCAATCAAGGCTCAATTGGGGTGCCGGACATGTGTCCGGCCAAATTTTGGAGGCCGCCCACAGCGGCGCACCCCAAACGCCCGCCCCCCAAACGCGTCGAGATGCCGACCAAACAACAAACACCTTGCGGGCGGATTTTATTAAACGAGATTTAACAAACTTACAATTTGAAACCTAAACGAGATTTAATAAACTAAACCTAAACTACGCCGTTACCGGCTACACGCTACAGCGTCTAGCCAACCACTACACGCGCCGGCGGCGAGGAGAGATGCCGATTCATGTCCTAGCGACGGGGAAGAAGATGCGAACCAAGCGTCGGAATCATCAACAGACTTGTATGTCTCGATGATCCGGCGCCGGAAGTTTCATCCGCTATTGCCATCCGGAAGCTTCTGTTTTCGCGGCGCGTGGTGGGATTTTGTCTACCGCATGTTGCCCCCATGCGTGGTTTTGGTAATTAATGACAATCCTTATGGACTAATGTTTGCTTTGAGATATTCTTATAGATATTGTTCATAGAAAAAGATTGGAGTTCATGTGTTGGACTCTAGAAGTGTACATGATGATCAATGCTCTCTTCAAGGATTTATATGAAGAATGGTCATGTGTAGAGTTGAGCATATTGCAAGTGTGGCTTGGAAAAGGAGATTGAATGAACATTCTTGTTTATCTCCAAGCCATCATATATATCAAGAGAAGTCCAGATGAAGTGCAAGTGGAACATGAAGACGGAGCTTAGCAAGGCTCTCCCATAATCGAGTATGGGGGAGTATTTGGAGAAGTCTTCATCAAGCATGTGCTAGCAAGCACAATCAAGAAAGGTGTTCCAACTTGAGGGAGTCAATATCGTCATCATCAAGCTCAAGCGGAATGCGCAAGGCAAAGGTATGATCTTGATAGGGTTTCTATTTTACCGGTCTCATGGTGTTAGTGGGAGACCGGGTTATATGATAGACGGCGTACTATCAAGAGGGGCTCTCAAGTGAGTAACTTGATCGCATCTTTATGGAGAGCTCAAACCTTTGCATACTTGACATATCATCTTTCTTGGTTCTTATTTGGCTTTTATCCATGTGAGAATTTAGAGCTTGTGTTCATCTCCATACCAAGCTCTAGTTCATCAAAAACGGATTTCATATGCATATCTTGTTGTGTTTTTTATATTGGAGCTTTTACCGGCTTATCTTTTCTAGAGAGGTCAAACTCTCTCCTTGTGGTTTTCTCCTCACGTGATGGACTATGATGTATATGCATGATCTTGTAGGACTTGTGATTATCTTCGAAACAAGCCCAAGATCATAGAAAACGGAGTCTTGATGATTATCTTGTCGAGTTTTGATGATTGGAGGATTTACCGGTTGTTCTTTTATAGAGAAGGTTTACCTTTCCCCATTTGGTTTTATCCTCCCTTGTTGGACTATGATGTTTCTCTGCATAATCTTGTAAAGCTCTTCGGTGCGATTCCAACGAGCCCAAGATCATCGAAAACGGATTCCGGATGCAAAAGTTATTGCCGTTTTGGTATTTGGTGTTTCTGCACTTTTACCTGTGGCGGTAGTACCGCCCGATACCGCCTGGGGTACCGCCGGAGCTACCCGAGGCCCATTTTTGGCGGTACCGGAAGCAGTAGTACCGCTACCTGGAGCCCGTTTTTAGTCTGTTTTAGTGTTCTTTCTTCCTGGGGGGCGGTAGTACCGCTGGGGTCAGCGGTAGTACCGCCCCGGCGCGTTTCTGCACCCAACGGTTGGATCTTGGGTTGACCTATTTAAGGGGCCTTCTTCCCCAATGGTTTCCCAACCTTTTGAGCATGTTTTGACCTCCATTGTTGACCTCCACAAGCTTGTTATCTCTCTATTCCTCCATGATTCTTGCCTCCAATTAGAGGGAAAAGAGAGAGGAGATTTAGATCCACTATTTTACCAATCAATCTCTCCTCTAAGTGAGGGGAAGCTTTTTGCATCTAGATCTTGGAGGGATTTGGTGTTCTTCCTTGTTCTTCCACTCTTCTCCCCCCCATAAGCATTAGTTGCTTTTGGTGAGATTTGAGAGTGAAGGATTTGAGCACTTGTGCTCTTGCCATTGCTTCGTGCATCAGTTTGTGCTCTCGACGAGGATTCATGGAAGTTGAAAGTTTGTGAGCTTGTTACTCTTGGGTCTTTGGACCCTAGACGCCTTCGTGGTGGTTGAGACCTCTTGTGGTCACTTAGGGTGTGTTTGGTAGCCCGTGTGGGCTATCTCACCTCATACGGGCTGAGTCCAGCTATGTGGACTACATACATGTGTGGTTACAGTGGGGTGTTTGGTAGGTTGTGTGAGATGAGATGTGCTCAGTTGAGAGTGTGTTTGGTGTCCTGCATGAGATGAGCTAGGCCAGACATTATTAAACAGCAACTAGGTCCCTGGATAAAAAAGATAAATATCAACCGGGTCCCTGATTCCAAAATTAAAAAGCAATCAAGTCCTCTGAAATTGGGGCTCGTGCTCCTTCTGCCGGCGGTTGCTCGTCGGCGTCCTTGGAGCCGCGGCGGCGCTGGGCTGCGCCAGTGGAGTCACGGGAGGCGTGGTGGGGAGGCTCTGAGCGGCGGGGCGGGGCGGGGCGGCGTTGGACGGCGGCGGCGCGGGCCGTGGTCTCCTGTGTGCGGCCGGACCGTGGTCTTCTGTGCGCGGACGCGGGCACTGGGAGGCGGCCGGCGCTGGTAGACGACCGTGGTCGACGCTGGGAGGCGGAAGGCGGCGCTGGCCGGCGTTTGGAGGGACGGCGGCTCGTGCTCCTCCGTGCGGTGAGGAGGCGGAGGTTGGAGCCCCGGGAGGAGGCGGCGCTCGTCTCTGGGGATGGGCTCAGGGGCGGCGGGCGGCGCTGGGCTCTAGGGCGGCAGCAGGCGGCGGGCGGCGGGCGGTGGGCGGCGCTGGGACTGGCGACGGAGGTTGGGCGACGGGAGCGATGGGAAGAGAGAGAGGGTTGCGGGGGAAAGTGAGGATTTTTTTGGTCGGGGTGGGCGAGGCGCGTGTTGCGTACAGTGTTTTGCGGGGACGAGATCAGCCAGGGCGAGGTGAGAAGCTCGATTCGAGCTTCTCTCGTGGGCATGGCTGAGAGCCAAATTTGGGCGAGGTGGGCAGGGCTGAGGACGCACGAGCCAGTCTACCAAACAGCGAAAAATGGGGTGGGTGGAGATTTTCTGAGCGGAGCCAGGCTACCAAACACGCCCTTATAGCTGTTCGGGAGCCCCCAATTCATTTGTGGGTGTGTGTGCCCCGGATCGTTGTTGTAAAGGCTCCGGATTCCGCCTTGAAGGATTCCGATAGTTGAAGGTGAACCAAACCTATGTGCTGCGGTTCATCAGAGAAGAAGGTGAAGACTTTGTGGCTGTTGAGTTGACCTTTGTGGTATCTCACACCTCTCCAACGAGACGTACTCCCCTAAAAAGGAGTAACTCGGGAATACATCCTCGTCTCCGCGTGCCTCGGTTATTTCTATACCCGAGCTCTTTACTTATACACTTTACACTGTGATAGCCTTCGTGCTTGAAGTATACTTGCTATCACCTTGTTGCTTGTCTTGCTTACCATAAGTAGTTGGTGCACATAGGTGAGCCTAGTATATTTAGGTTGTTGGCTTGTTAATTTAAACACCTAGTTTTATTCCGCAATTATCAAGCCTAAACCAGAAAAGTTTTAATCGCCTATTCACCCCCTCTAGGCGACATCCTTGTCCTTTCAAGAAGTCGCCGGCACAGCGCGCCTCGTACTCCGCGTCCACCTCGGCGTGCCAGTAGGGCGCCGGGATGGAGTACTTGGGGTCCAGTTTCTGCTCGTACGGCATCGCCTGCCACTTCCGCATGATGAAGTCGATGCGCTCCTTCCCGCTGAGCCGCGGCGCCACCGGCATGTTGGCGGCGTTCCTCGTCCACCCTTCGAGTAGGGTGTCGTCGTCCTCCACCGGCACGCTGTGGCGGCTGCACAGCCGCGCGGTCTCCAGCGACACCACGTACGGAGGCACGTTGGCTGCGTCCTCGAGCCACCGCTCGCGTTCATACGCCTTGGCCATCTCCGCCTCCTCGTTGCGACGGCGGCGTTCCTCCATCTGCTCGCGGCGTTGCTGGCCGCGGCGCTCGTTGCAGCGGCGAGCGCGTTCCGGCGTCTCGCGGTTGCCCGCCATGCTTGGCGGCCGATCTCCTGGTGGCGAGTTGGGAGAGGGGAGAAGCGGTGGTGTGGGGAGAGGAGGGCTGCGACGCGCCGGGTTTTAAAGGCGGCCGGAGGAGCGGGGTTGGGTGGCCTGCATTCACGCGGCCACCAGTTCGCCTGACCACGCATTGACGCCGACGATGCGTGTGCAGGGCGCCGCCGAGGGCACCCGCTGCGACTTCAGCACGCGTCGCTTGCGTCTGCGCCATGGGATGGGGACGGGCGCGGCGTTATTGCGACGCGTCGCTTTGCTCTGCGCCCGTCTGGGAAACGGGCGGGGCGTTATTGCGAGGTGTGCTGACAGGCGAGCCGCCGTCTCGTCGCCTCGCCATTAAACGCGGCGTAACGACCTCCTGCCAAGCCCAAGTTAACACGAGCGTGGGGCGCTGTGCCTATGACGGGCGGCGCACCCCTGTCAAAAGCCATGTCCGCCCGGAGGCCCTCTCGGGGGTACCGGACACGAAATTGCTCGGGGCGACCCTTTGGGGGGGTGCCGCTGGTGGCGGTTTTTGCCGTCCGGACCCCCATTGGGCCTTTGGGGGGTCACTTGGAGGCCCCCGGTGGAGATGCTCTCCAAATTTGTATCCGGCATCCCCAATTGAGGCCCAATTGGGGGTGCTGGACATGTGTTCGGTCAATTGGGGGTGCAGCCCACAGCGGCGCATCCCAAAGCCAAAAAAAAAATTGAATTCAAAGAAATTTTAAATTTGATTCATATTCGGTGCAAATTACAAAATATTTGAACGATATTTGAAAAACCTAATCCCTAACCGCCGCCTAGCCTACTCTCTGTCCAACCACGAGTCGTCGTCGCTGTCGTCCTCGATCTTCACCACCGTGGCGGAGGAGGCAGCACGGCTGGTGGAGGCTCCGTCGTGGCGCGACGCGCGGCTGGAGGAGGCGCCGTCGCCCGGCGCACGGCTGGTGGAGGGGTTTCCGGAGGAGGAGGAGGCTGACATCGCCAGGGTCGCCATGAGGCCCGGCGAGTCGTGCTCGATGTCGACCACCGACTCGGAGAGCGCCGCCAGCAAGCCCGAGCTGTCGCCGTCGTGCTCGTTCCGCATCTCGGACGGCACGTCGTAGCCCGCCGGGATGACCTCCACCGGCATTGCCTCCGCCCTGGGGCGACGGAGAAGAGGCACCCGCGCGGGCGTGGTGGCGAACGCGCTGGCTGGCGGCGTTCGCTGAAGGTGATGCCGCCTCCACCACGCGGTGGAGGGACGCGCGGCACCGGAGGCAGGAGGCGGAAGGGGATAACGCTGCCCGTGGCAGCGTGTCGGCGCGCGGCTTCGATCGCGGAGGCAACCGTGTGGCCGGTTGCCCCCCACCAGTCTTTGCGGCCGCCGGTGTTGTATCGCGTCTCGCGCGATCTGGGGCCGTCGTTGGTGGCGATGACCGCCTCCCGCTCGCGCTCGAAGCGCTCCATCCAATGGCCCCAGTTGGCCTGGTCGTCGTTGTTCTCGGGGAGGCGCCGCTTGGCCGGCGTCATCCAGCTCCGCCGGCGAGCGATGAATCGCGCCACCAGCTCGGCCATCTCGGGCAGCGGTGGCACGGGAAGGCCACCGGCCGAGATGGCCCACTGCTTGGGCAAGCGGCAGTCCGGAGGGGCGAGGAGCCCGTACCGTTGCAGCTCCCAGGCGTCGTCGCTCACGACCGTGCGCCCGCAGTACGCCATGGCTAGGAAATTGAGGGCGAGGGGATTGAGGGCGAGGAGAGTGGAGGCGAGAGAGAGGACGGGGTGGATAAGCACGGCGGGGCGCCGGCTTAAATTGTGGCGATGGGCGGTGCGGCCGGCGTAAATGCGACGCGTGGGAAATCAGCAACACCGGCCGCGTGGCCTGGGGAGCAGTCGAGTCGACTGGCCGCCGTTAATGGCATGCGTGTGTGCAGGCGCACCGGCGTCCAGTCCCGTCGCGTTGGAAACCGCCGACGACTGCGCCACTAACGTGGCCAGACCGGCCTCCTGCACGGCGCGTTAAATGACGCCTGAACGCGCTGTCTCTATGACGGGCGGGCCATCCCTGTCAGAGCCCATGTCCGCCCCATGTCCGGCACCCCCGAGAGGGCCTCCAAACTTGGAGGCCCTTTCGGGGGTGCCGGACACGAATTTGCTCGGGGCGACCCTTTGGGGGGGGGGGTGCCGCTGGTGGGCGATTTTGCCGTCCGGACCCCTATTGGGCCTTTGGGGGGTCACTTGGAGGCCCCCGGTGGAGATGCTCTAATAACAACAGTTGAAAACCGCCCGAGAACCTCTATTCCAAACGACCCTCAAATGCCCAATGGGGTCCGGACGTAAAAAATGACCACAGAGGCAAGTGTCCGGGTCAAGCCGATTTTTGTCCGGCACCCCCGACCTATCCTCCAAGCTTGAATTTTGTCATTGACACGACGCGGGGAGGCCGGTAGTTATTTGCCCCCCACCCCGTCCTTTAGTTTTCTCTCGCCGCTGAATCGCACCATCGTCGCCACGCTTGTCGTCGCCAAATCACCGCTTGGAGTCAGTAGCGACCACACCGGCCGACTCGCCGCCGCTCCCTGTCCTCGTTTTGTGCCGCCTCAGCTCATTCAGGCGCTGCCTCTTCCTCCTTGCAGCCCCCGCACGCGAAGTATTTGGACGTTTGCCAACCAGTCTATTTGATTGAGTGTTGATTCATTACCTACTTTCATTGTTTCATTATTGTCCAATAGGGTATGGATAGCGATGATGAGATCATGTTTCACCAAATGATGGCAGAGGACGCCGCGCTTGCAGCCGACGGCGACGAGAATCAGATGGTCCCATCCATTCTTTTAGTTGTGCAAGCCGAGCTGAACGCCACTCCAAAGCGTGGAGGATCAGCCAATAAGAACCGTCAAATGACAACTTGACATGTGATGTTGTTCATTGATTTTCTTGCTGACCCCAGCAAACAATGCTCATGAATTTCGCTGGCATTTTAGGATGAAGAGCGAAGTGTTCATGCAAATCGTGCATGATGTTCATGACTATGCTGACTACTTCGAGTTGAAGCCATATTGCACCGGACTTTTTTGGATTCTCATCCATTCAGAAATGCATGGCTGCAATACAGTGCCTTGCATATGGATTTCCTGCAAATTTATTGGATGACTACCTCCGTATGTCTGAGTCTACATTCGTTGAAGCCACATACATGTTTTGCAAGGCGGTGGTGACAGTGTTCGGAGAGGTTTATCTGATAGCACCAAATGCAGCAGACATCGCTCGACTCATGGCACAAGGCCAAGCGAGAGGATTTTTTGAGATTCTTGGCAGCATTGATTGCATGCATTGGAGAGGAAATAATTGCTCATTCGCTTGACAGGAAATGTATAGAGGAGGACATCATGGAGCATCAGTGTTGTACTCTAGCGCGCTTTCTTTTGTATGGCCTGTTCTCACAATAGCATCAACATGCTGCACCGCTCTCCGGTGTTTACGACACTTGCTCAAGGCAAAGCTCCAGAGTGCAACCATGTGATAAATGGCCATGACTACGAGAAGTGGTACTACCTAGCGGATGACATCTATCCTCTTTCGTCGACAATAGTGAAGACAATTCGCAACCCTGTTGGTGAGACAAACTGCCATTTTGCAAAGAAACAAGAGAGTGTCTGAAAAGATGTGGAGCGTCAATTTGGCGTGCTCCAAACCCGGTTTCAATTTGGTGTGCTCCAAACCCGGTTTCAATTTGCAAGCCCGGTTTGTGGTTGTTTGATACCCTTCTCTATCATGGCCGGTTGATCATATGTGTGAGATCATGACTGCTTGTGTGATCATACACATTATGATCATCGAGAATGAGCGAGATGTGACAAGGTTGTTCAATGAGCCATTTCACTACCAGGGCACTCTTGCCGAGCCACAACAGGGCGTGCCGGCCGAGTTTTCTCAATTCCTTGTCATGAATCTACACATTCGTGATGAAATAACTCACAGGCAACTTCAAAATGATCTTGTCCCGCATTTGTAGGCACTCAGAGCACGCGAGTAGTTCGATTTGCACGTGTTGTTTTCTTGAAGCTTTCGAATTTGAATTTGAATTTGAAATGTTGTAATAAGTTTATATTTTCTTTCTATGTTCAGCTCTTGAACTATGCAATAAGTTCCATGTGATTGTAGGTAGAAATATGACATATTGATCAAAAATAGATCTGGCGGACATTTGGGGGTGCACTGGGGGCAGCACCTGCCATTGTGCTGGACATGTGTCCGGCACCCCCCATGTCGGTGGAGATGCTCTTAGCCCAAGAAATTCTGAAATCTCAAAGGCCCATTCAGTTTGATGTATGTTGTGTAGAGAAGTGGGGTGGGACTAAATTTTAGTACAGCATTGCTAGTTGGGATAGAGTAGGAACTGTTTATAAGGTGAGCTCTTCCACTCTCACTAAAGTGAGTGAGAATAGGAGGAGTTCACGAGCGCTCCTCCTTTGCCGCTCGCGTCGCCACGCATCGCATGTCGGACCCGAGGCCGCGCTCGACAGGAGTCGATGACCAAAACATCCAAGCAAACAAAGCCGAGACCCAAAACACAAACACTTCAATGCAACAAGACATGATCGATAAACCGAATCCGCCCCGCTCCAACGTCCACCATCCACGTCGCCACGTCGGCCTCAAGGCTGCCCGCCAAGCCGAAGAAGGTAAACAAGAGAACGCCCACCACACGAACAAACGAATACCGCCCTGGGAGATGAAGTCTCCACAATGATGCCTCCAAGGTGGGGAGTGGTGTCCGAGAGCCCCTGACACCAACCAACGCGAGTGTAGGGTTTTCACCCGGAGCTAACGAAACCCAAACCGAAGATCGCAGTGACGTAGCCGAGGTTGTCTTGCAGCTCGCCGCTGCCGACCACCAACACAGTCCAGTGGTTTCTCAAGTTTATATTATGTGTATGATATGATGAAAATTTCGAATATTTGTTACGAAGGTCAGCCAAAATAATTCTAATAGAGTGGCAGGCTAAATTGCAGTTCAAAAAATAGGAAAGTCCAACATCAGTGGCATCATACATTCGTAGTCGTACACCATACTCTGACAAAAAGAACTAGTTAAGCTGCGCTATGATCATATTGTTGACGATTCCATCAGCTTAGTTTAATAGAGACCTAGTATATACACATCGATCAGCACATGCCATGAGCCTTGACCCTGGAGATCTCTGACGCCTGTATTACTAAACTGACCTTGAGCTAATGCGTTTAAGGGTTGGTGTGCGTGTTTGTCCTTTGCTGTGGTTGTCCTTGCAGTTGCAGCCACTGTTTCCATGGGTAAAGGGTAACCCTGCGCACATGTACTTAACTTCTTACATATGTTCCTTCCTGGACCCGGGTATCTTTGCATGTCTTTAGAGGTTGGGGTTGGCGTTTGGCAATTGGCAAGACGGGAAGATACTTGATACCTCTTGTGATCACTAGGATCGGGGTGAAACTGAGCGAGTGTGCTGTGACCAAAGGCATAAAAAAAAAGTTGCCCTGTGACTTCTTGCGGCGACCAAGTTTGCTGGCGTGCGACGACGAGGGTACCACTTGAACATTTCGATGGAGTTGAGCACGTGATTTGGAGCTCGGCTTGATAATGTATGTGTAACGCCTGGAGGAGTTACCTGACGAAGTAACAAGAGGCGACAGTAGTATTTCAGATGGTTGTCGTGTGCGTGGGCCGTTGTGTTGGTGTTGGGCCTGAGCCCATGTTGGGTTGCGGCGTGAGCGTGTGTCGCTGTTCGATATAAACAGCCTGTAATCGATGGGAACAGGCAGCTAATGAATGAATGAAACAGACTCCAGTTTCCTCCCCTTGCTTCTGCCTCTTCCCAAAGTCAACTCCTGTGAAATTCCTTGTCCCAGATTTTGGATCTCACGCTTAGCCATCATACTAAGCAAGGGGATATTACAGTGGTATCAGAGGTTAGTACCGATCGCTGGAATCGTAGATCGACGCGACGGCGCCTCCGAAGCCTTCACCGCAGACGGAGTTCGTGCTCGCGGCGATGGGGGACGCGGCGGCGCGCACCGAGGAGTCCCTGACGGCGATCCGTACCAGTCTCGAGCAGGTCCAATCTCAGATTGGCTCGCTAGACTCGCGGATCAGTCTTCTCGACTCGTCGCTCGACAACAATTCCCGCGCGGTGGGCGACCACACCCGGATCATGGACGTCATCGAGCGACGCCAGGAGACCATGAACCAGCAGATGACCGCGCTGGCGGAGGCCGTGGCGCGGCTCGACAAGGCCAAGGCGCCGCTGACGGTGGATATCACCTCACCTGATGCGGATGCGGATCGGGGACCGCGGGACGGCATCCTCCTGTCTCCTACGGCTGGTGGGCGTGGAGGGCCACCTCCAACTGCGTTCGGGACAGGGTCGTCATCAGCACCTCGCCCTCCAGATCCCGGCACGGCGGCGGTGGCGTTGGGTGCAGATGTTGGGCGTCCACGGGGTCGACCTCCGGACGAACACCTTGGGGGCGGTAGAATGGTGACTCCGAAGATGAATTTTCCTAAGTTCAGTGGTGCTTTTCCTCGACTGTGGCGGGACAATTGTATTGATTATTTCCAGGCCTGCAATATAGCACCATCGATGTGGCTCACCACGGCCAGAATGAACCTTGAAGGTAATGCTGCACATTGGTTCCAAGCGTATAAGTTGAGGCACGAGATACTCACTTGGCAGCAGTTCATTACTGCGGTAGAGGCAAAATTTGGAGTAGATGATCACCGCCAGTTCATGACCGAATTGCTCAAGCTGAAACAGAACGGGACAGTGGACGAGTACTGCACAGCATTCCAGGAGCTCATGTATAAGCTATGCAGCCACAACCCATACTATGATGACACTCTGTTTGTGGGTCATTTTTTAACAGGATTAAAGCATGAGATTAGGATGGGAGTAGCTTCTCAACTGCCAAAAACGGTGGACAGAGCGATTCTCTTAGCACATGTTCAGGAGGATCTTGCATCCCAGAAGAAGCCGTGGGCCACCAAAGCTGCCTATGCTGCAGCTGGAATCGCCAAACAAGATGCAAGCAAGCCGGTGAACAAACTTGTTCAGGGAGATTTCTGGAAGGAAAGGCAACTCAAGGAGTACAGACGGGCCAATGGACTTTGTTTCAGTTGTGGAGACAAGTATGACCCTACTCATGTCTGTGCATCTAAGCAGCGAGCCTCAGTCCATGCTTTATCCATTGATGATCATGCGGTTGAACTGTCGTCTGAAGTGCTAAATCTGTTAGAGCTACAAGATATAGCTGAAGCTCAGCAACTGTCACTATCCTGCAATGCCTTATCTGGAGCATCAGAAGGGAACACAGTACAGCTCAGAGCGCTGGTAAAGAACCAAGTGATGCTTATGCTGATTGACACTGGCAGCAGTCACAGCTTTATTAGCTCATCATTTGTGCAAAGGTTGAACTGTCCTCTAGTATCCATCCCTGAGGTTACAGTCAAGGTAGCCAATAACGAAACCATGCTATGTGACAAGCTGGTACAGAATATGTCATGGTGGACTCATGGGGAAACGTTTGAACATGATATGCGTGTACTTCCACTTGGTGCTTATGATGCTATATTAGGCATAGACTGGCTAGCCCTCCAAGGTGACATGTTCTGTAATTGGAAGAACAAAACACTAAGATTTCAGCACAAAGGGAAAGAGATTACACTGCAGGGTCT
Organism: Poa pratensis; assembly: GCA_947311845.1. Classification (NCBI taxonomy): domain Eukaryota; kingdom Viridiplantae; phylum Streptophyta; class Magnoliopsida; order Poales; family Poaceae; genus Poa; species Poa pratensis. The sequence continues at coordinate 16,706,773 of CAMZMU010000098.1, forward strand.
ATCATCCCCTTCTAAGAAAGAAGTAACAGAGGTCCATGTTGATCAAGTGGCTAAATGGAATAAGGGCAATGACATATGGGCTTTGGCTGTACTTGAGCAGTCAGAAACAGGAATATCAGTCAATGTTCCAAATGAAATTCAGCAAGTGTTGGATGAATTTTCAGAGGTGTTCACAGAACCCAAAGAACTGCCTCCTTCTCGAGTGTATGATCATACTATACCTCTGAAACAAGGGTCTGAACCAGTGAATGCCAGGCCATATCGGTATTCTCCCTTACAGAAAGATGAGATTGAACGCCAAGTGGCTAAAATGCTAGAAGAAGGAGTCATTGTGCATTCCATGAGTCCATTTGCTTCTCCAGTGTTATTGGTATTAAAAAAAGATGGCTCCTGGAGGTTCTGCATTGACTACCGCCGTCTGAATGAATTGACCATTCGCAACACTTTTCCAATGCCAGTCATAGATGAGCTCCTTGATGAATTGGCTGGTGCACAATATTTCTCCAAATTGGATCTGAGGGCTGGTTACCATCAGATCAGAATGCGTCCAGAGGATGAGGAAAAAACAGCTTTTAAAACACACCAAGGGCATTATCATTTCCGTGTGATGCCTTTTGGCTTGTCTAATGCACCTGCAACCTTCCAGTGTGTGATGAATGAGGTGTTGAAACCCTGCTTGAGGAAGTTTGCATTGGTTTTCATGGACGACATACTAATATACAGTGCCAATTTGGAGGAGCATGCAACTCACCTACGCAAGGTTTTCCAACTACTGAAGGACAACAAATTGTTTGTCAAGGCAAATAAATGCTCATTTGCTCAAACTCAACTAGAGTATCTGGGACACATTGTGTCAAGAGAGGGAGTGGCAACTGACCCAACCAAAACAGAGGCAATGGTGGCTTGGCCTCGACCAACAAATTTCACTGAGCTCCGAGGTATTTTGGGATTTACCGGTTACTACCGCAAGTTTGTAGAGTCATATGGGATCATTGCCAAGCCATTGACAAATCTGCTCAAAAAGAAAATATTTGAATGGAATGCAGAGGCTGAGGAAGCATTGACAAAGCTGAAATTAGCAATGACTTCAACGCCAGTACTTAAATTACCAGATTTCTCGAAGCCTTTCGTGCTAGAAACGGATGCCTGTGGTACAGGAGTGGGAGCAGTACTAATGCAAGATCAACGACCAATTGCCTTCCTCAGTAAAGCACTCAGCTCCAAGCACTGTGAGCTATCGATTTATGAGAAGGAGTTCTTGGCCTTAATAATGGCAGTGGAACGCTGGAGACCATATCTGCAGCGAGGAGAGTTTGTCATAAAAACAGATCATCAAAGTCTAACATTTCTTGATGATCAGACATTACACTCTCCTTTGCAGCGCAAAGCCATGACCAGACTTATGGGACTGAACTTCAAAATTTTATATAAAAAAGGCTCAGAAAATGTAGCAGCTGATTCTCTCTCTCGGGTAGCACACAATCTGGAGGTAAATGCCTTGTCTATGGCACAGCCAGCATGGATTCAGGAGGTGGTGAACTCATATGCGACAGATGCTGAGGCGTCCAACAAACTGCAAGCGCTAGCTGTCAGTAGCCCGGATGAACATGGTTATGCTTTGTCAAATGGGATCATTCGACTCAACGGCAAAATATGGATTGGTGACAATGCAGCATTACAAACCAAGCTGATCAGTGCTTTCCATTGTAGTGCGATTGGAGGACACTCGGGCATCAAACCAACATATCATCGAGTGCAAAAATTGTTTGCTTGGAACGGCATGAAAACTGCAGTGGAGGAATTTGTCAAACAATGTGTTACTTGTCAGCAAGCTAAGCACAATCTGCACAGTCCAGCCGGGTTACTACAACCGCTGCCTATTCCCAAAGGCACCTGGCAACAACTGTCCATGGACTTTATTGAGGGCTTGCCTACATCACATGGTGCTAATGTAATCATGGTTGTGGTGGATCGGCTATCCAAGTATGCTCACTTCATCCCTCTCAAACATCCATTTACAGCTTCTACAGTAGCTCAAGCCTTTATGGACAATGTGGTTAAGCTACACACTGTACCTCTATCTATTGTGTCCGACCGTGACAAAATATTCACCAGTCAGCTGTGGAAGGAACTGTTCAAGTTTCTGGGCACGAAACTGCATTTTTCCACAGCTTACCACCCACAGACAGATGGTCAGACCGAGAGGGTCAACCAATGCTTGGAGATGTTTCTTCGCTGTGCTGTTCACGATGATCCGAAGTCATGGCGTAAGTGGCTGTCCCTGGCAGAGTTATGGTACAACTCAACTCATCATTCAGCCATAGGCTGCTCTCCATTCAAAGCGTTGTATGGTACAGAACCAAATTTCACTGCAATTCAGCTACCGATGATGCCCAGCCATCTGAAGCAGTTCAGTTATTGCAGTACAGGCAAGCACAGCTGGACCGCTTGAAAATTCATCTAGCTACAGCTCAGAACCGTATGAAAATGCAGGCAGACAAACACAGGACGGAGAAAACATTTCAAGTAGGTGAACAAATTCTATTGAAGCTGCAACCTTACACGCAGTCTTCTCTGGTCAACCGTCCCTGCCCCAAACTGGCTTACAAGTTCTTTGGTCCTTTTCGTGTGCTGGAAAGAGTTGGTGAAGTTGCATACAAGCTAGACCTGCCGAGTCACAGTGCGATTCATCCGGTGTTTCACGTTTCACAGCTGAAAGGTTATACTCCTGATTTTACACCAGTTTTCTCTGAACTTCCACATATTCCAACACTCGATGCAGTCGACACAAGCCCGGAGCAAATACTGGATCGTCGCCTGGTCAAAAAAGGTAACGCAGCCATTCCACAAGTTTTGATCAAATGGGTGGGAATTCCGGCTACTTCTGCAACCTGGGAAGATCTTCATGTGTGCAAGACTAAGTTTCCTGACGCAATTGCTTGGGGTCAAGCAAATTCTCCAGCGGCGGGTGATGTAACGCCTGGAGGAGTTACCTGACGAAGTAACAAGAGGCGACAGTAGTATTTCAGATGGTTGTCGTGTGCGTGGGCCGTTGTGTTGGTGTTGGGCCTGAGCCCATGTTGGGTTGCGGCGTGAGCGTGTGTCGCTGTTCGATATAAACAGCCTGTAATCGATGGGAACAGGCAGCTAATGAATGAATGAAACAGACTCCAGTTTCCTCCCCTTGCTTCTGCCTCTTCCCAAAGTCAACTCCTGTGAAATTCCTTGTCCCAGATTTTGGATCTCACGCTTAGCCATCATACTAAGCAAGGGGATATTACAGTATGGGACTGCGATGGCCATGGCCTTGGCCCTTGGGCCTGGTATAGTGCAAGACAAGCAGTCACAGTGGCCTCTTTGTTTCACCTACGCAATTGTCCTCTTACGACTTGTCAGTGGAGGAGACGAGCATCGGGCCATGGACCCATCCCGACACTGCTATTTTACCCTGAGTACAAGCAGGCAACTGTTATTATCATTGAGTGATCAGCCACATGACAAGAAATTATTGTTTCAGATGACTTCTCCGCGTGGTGGTGAATTCAGTGTTCTTCCTTTAACATGCCAAAATATGCCTGCTCCTGGCATTTTTAACTATATATAAGAGTTATTGGAAATTAAAGAAACTCCATGAAACAAAGCTACTCCCTCCGTTCCAAATTAATTGACTTCCATATATCTACATCATGTCTAGATACATTTATCTAGAAACAGAGGGAGTACTTAGGAAAAGATTACCCGGGACAATATCTGGTCAAAACCAAACAAAAGTCAGATCAGGTTATCATTGAAACAGAGCACCTCATCTCCCTAAGCATCATAACAAAAGGTTATGTGGTTCAGATGGGTCTTTTATCTTGTTACCGCTCATGTCAAACCTTGGAAAATACTCCTTCCGTTCCAATTTAAATGACTTCTACTTGTCAACATGTGGATGTATCTAGACATGTTACAAGTATAGATACATCCACATTTTGACAAAGTGAAGTCATTTAATTTGGAACGGAGGGAGTATTTCTTAACTATCTTCCCCAGGTATACAGAGCAACCACTCCGTCAAATGCGGCAGCACCTCAAGCGCGGCTGATGAGAGTAATCAAACAACCTACCACGGAAAATTACGGTACACTAGCTACAAAAATATGATTGACAGCACTACAAGTGCGTTTTCATCTCATATTTACTCTGCCAGGCACATATTCTTTGTTCCCACTATTTCACTACCCTTTCCCTACTCCTATTTGTACAATTTGCACCTTCGTGCCTGCTTGCACTTTCCTAAAGCTACGGCTGTACTTGGCCACCGGTGATAGAAAGAACAAGTAACATAGCACAGGTAAGGGGAAAAAGAATGAAGTTAGCTTCACAGTGAGTTCTTTACAGCAGTCAGATGTTGGTACCGAACGCCTGCTGGCCGAAGGGAAAAAATAGTCGACCATTGCCAGTGAGACCTGCTAAAAGGAAATTAGTTAGACTACCGCAGTTCAGTATATTGTTTTAAGGCAAAGTTCATGTCCTCTACCGTAGAGGTGGTACTGTACAATTGCTTCGATGCGTGCGACTTCCGCTGATGACTGCATCCATTCCCACACCTTCTCTTGCCCTCAAACACGCAGTGTGAATCCTCCTTCCCATGCATTAAGCAGGGTGTGTATTTGCCCCACGAGCAGATCAAAATCACAACAATTGATGTTGGTCATCTCAGATCATCCAGTATCTTTTCCTCGTCTACTTGTAGACCTTGTTTTCTCTAAAGTTTGTTTTGCTTGTCGGCTTGGATTTGAAGCTTTTGAGTCCTACGAGCAGATTAAAAGACATACATAAAGGAGCTCTTGGGGTTGAGTAAAACTATGAAACATGTATAATCAAGGATTAATACATTTTTACTGGCCAACTGTGCACTTTTAGACTTTTCTGCTTCTGCTGCCTCTTTTTGAGCTTTTTTCTTCTCAAGTTCAGCTTGCTTGACATTCTCTTCGTGTGCTTTTCGAAACATTGTTACAAATGTCAACAGTGTAGCCATAACTGCAAGATGATGATAACCAGAGTAAAGGTGAGGTACGGTAAAGGCCCCATCAAAGCAGTGCCCGCTTCGCTCCCCTCCCTCAGTTACTGTGCGAGAGAGGCGAAAAGGAGGCGAAAGGGAGTTCGTCCTTGTCCCTCGCTCCGCCGACGCCCGATCTGCGGGTCTCCCTCCTCTCCGGCCGCCGTTGCGGCGGTGGGAGAGTGGGGAGACCTCGGATCCGTGGCCTAGGCGTGTAGATAGTAGGGTAGCTTTCCTCGGCGGCGCTGGAGTGGTGGTGGCTGCGGCGGCGTGTTGGAATAAGGTGGCCGGGGTTCGATCCCCACCTCGGAGGCGCTCTGCGGAGCGGCTTCGACGTTCTCCCGGCGTGGTGTACTCCCAGGTCGGCGGATCTGGTGAGTTTGTGTTCTCCTTGGGCGGCCGTCTTGGCGGAGGTGGTGGCCGTCCTCTGAGATTTTGTTCCTCGCTCCCCTTCTTCGTCTTGGTGTGGTTCCTCCTGGCCACACCATGGGGGCGGTCGGGGTGCTGCGGAGGGGTGCTGGTGTTCGCCGCCGGCGTCCTCTTTCGCTTGTACAGGGGTTCTTTTGCTGGGATTTCGGTTTCTTCGCTGGCGGTGCTCGAGCTTCTCTTCCCGGCCATGGTGGCGTGGTTTCGAGCGGCTCGTTCTTCGTGGTGCTTCATCTCCGCCTTGCTCCCTCTTTCTCCGTCCGGCCGTGGTGGCAAGGGGAGGAAGTGTGATCCAGGCGTGCTCTCGGCGGAGACTCCGGCAAGCTGTTTGTGCTCTGTGCAGGGTTCGACGGAAGTTGGGTGGTTGCGGGGTGGAGGAGCTTGGCCGTGTTCGTTAATCGTTCTCCGGTGCCGTCGCCTGCGGCGGACAGCTTCTGCGGCTTGCTATATGAGTGGGGTTCTTCCTCTCCGGGGTGTGCGGCGTCCTGCAGGCTCCATCTCCGGCGGTGCTCGGCGTTGGTGTTCTTCGTCAGGCTTCTGCGGTGGATCAGCATGTGTTGCTGTTGTGCTGAGTGCTTCTGCTTGTTTCGTTTGCAAATTCCTGTTCTTATGTTGTATTTGTAATCTGTGTTGAATTTGCAATGAAAATCCTTGTTCAAAAAAAAAAAAAAAAAAAAGGTGAGGTACGGTAGCAAGCAAACAGCCAGAACATGTGTGTTTAATGCTTAAAAAATGACAGATCAAATATGCTTCAGCAAGTTGCATCCTCACAAAATAAATCATATAATTTATAAGCATTTTGCGGCATGCCCGAGCACTATCTTGAAAGGTACTCCAAAGATATATAACGAGCACATGACCTCATTAATAAGTCACCTTGATCATTAAGGGTAATCAATAAAACTAATCTCCTTACCTTGTTCAAATGGGCAACGGACAGGGTCCTCACCAAAATATTTGATCAGCTGATCAGCCTTTTTTCCCTGGAAAAAGAATGAAAAAAGAAGATCAAATATAAGAAGATTGTATGGAAGCTAATCTTCATAGAACCAAACAACAGAAACATACCACTTCAGAGAACAATGAAGACAATGACTGCACATCTGCTCCAGCATTGTCAGTGAACTCTTTCAGTTTCTACACAATCCAGTAATACCAGTTTAGAACAATTGACGCAGCTGGTATTTAGACACGGTGATAATTCAGCATATAAGATGGATTTAGTGAACAGAACATCAGCAACTTAAATTCATGCGCGCACAGAGTTGGTAAATATATTTAATATTTACAGAACCTTCAGGATAACTGGATATGAGCACCACCCTGTTAAGGTATGTGGTTCACATTTAAGATCAGGTAATTTATCTACAAAATAAGAAACAGAAGTACTTGCAGAGTCAAGACATCAGGTAACCAACAAAAGAACCTGAACTATTGTACATCACATCTTTTAAATTTGGCTTTGGACCTGTCCTGTTAAAATTAAAGCAAGCCGCCTGACTGTCTGAGCCCTCCATCTAGACTCTAGAGGGCAGGCATGATACAAGAGATGAAAAGAAGACGGAACTTCTAGTTCTAGCATATTTTATTCAGACAGCTATAGACAAGGCGTTGCATAATCATGCAATTTTCTCCAAAAGAGGGTTGCCTATTCAATCCAAATGACAGGTTGTTTTCGCTAGTAAGGGTGTCTATACCACATGCAAACAACTTTAAGACCTGAAATTCAAATGAGACGGTGTTTCACCTCACGGAAAATTTCTGACACTGGACCATCACTTTCTGAAGCTGTAAATTCATGCTCAACTTTTTCCAGCCCTTTACTGACTGCTTGCATTTCTTCTGCTAACATTTTCAGTTGTATCTGTTCAAAAGCATCAATTAGAAGAAAGCATGTATATCTTAACTGAACTCTGTTCAAAAGCATCAATCAGAAGAAAGCATGTACTCCCTCCGTTCCAAATTATAAGATGTTTAGCTATTTTAAATACGGACCAAATACGGACGACATACGGAGTGAAATGAGTCTATCTACACACTAAAACGTGTCTAGATACACCCGAATCAGAAAAAAAAGAGGCTAAAACATCTTATATTTCGGAACAGAGGGAGTACATCTTAAACGAACAAATACTACAGATGCTACATAACTGATATCAAGAGAAAAAACCAAACCTTTGATGTAGCTTCTAAACTAACAAGATCCACATAGAAGTTCAACAGTTGTGGTGATTTTGCAGCAAGCACCTGATATTAAGATATTTTTTGGTTAGCGCGGATATAGGAGGTAGATAGCAATGTGGCAATGTGGCAATCATTTAAGTCATTATAGTTAATTAGAACAAGGACTATAAGCCACTATATTCAGACACTCAAACTGTAGGTTGCTCTAGGATACAGAACTAACACATTGTGCAAACTAAATGAAGTTTGTGTTTACGGTCATGTAAAGTCAATTACAAAAAGTAACACATACATTCAGAAACTTCAAGTTGTCTTGGGACTATTATAATCTGTTACTGGTTTTTATTTCAATGTAGCCTGACATAGTCAAAGTTGTTCGATTTCTGCCACTGATCTAACTATTAGATAAACCTAAACTGACTACTTACAAACTTACATAAAAGAGCAGAGCTTATTAAGTTTCCCATATTTATCTTTGCTTATATCTAGGATTCCGATGACCCCAAAACCACAATTTATCTAAAATCTACATCCACTTTGCAGCGAATATGCCACAAAAATCCAGAAGCTACTCAGAACATATGCTGGTTGCTAGCCCAGGCAGGTGCCATTTGAATTCTGTTGATTAAATACATCATGTGAACCGTAAGTTCCACCGCGAAATCGAATTTGACACTTCATGGTCCTGAATGAATAAATAATTCGATGCAGACCATGGAATATAATTTCCAACTACAAGTTACCAATCGGGAAGGGTACTAACACACACATACGAGAACTCAATAGTACAGGAGAGATAAATGCATACCTTGCAGAGGTAGTTCATTAATGTCATCTTATTATTTGTTGCCCGGGTATCTGTAAGTTTTAGCAGACTATCCAGCCGGAAGCCAACTGCAGCACCTGTAAACAAATATACCGATGTGAACCTGCCAATGAATGATACTTTTCGTCCACATGTATTTCTATCTCCGATTAATGACTTACTACTCAGCAACAATGCTTTAATGATCTCTGGTTCGAACTGCATATTTTGGAGGAATGTATCGAGTTATAAAAATCTTAACATAATGATACTTGATTAAGACAGAAAATGAACTTTTTGATTTGGCGTCGTTGCACTTACAAGCTCAATACAATATGCACACATATATTAGTGGTGCAACTCTCTTTGCATCATCGTGGCAATACATCATGCATTGTATACATCTTGGCAATATACAACTCTATTATGCTAATTTCTAATCTTAAGGAAGTTGAATAAGAAACAGAACCTTAATTGGATAGAATAAACAGGCTTACAAAAACTCTAATATTCATTCATACATAGAAAGGACAGTTCTTATTACCTCTAGCAGTTCCCTGGTTCAATGTATTTCCAAGGAGGAGTATTATCTTCATTATTTCCTTCAACTTGACAGAACTACGGATCTGATACGATAGAGTCTGACTTAGTAGACAACAAGCAAAGATCAAATCATTCACTATGCCGAACTCTCAACATACCTCATCACATGAAGAATCTATCGTTTTCAAACTTTTCCCAAGATCTGCTACTTGTGAACCAAACTGGATCTTGAAGGAGAACACTCGTAGTTTTGACTCCATTCGTGGGACTTTCATCAATTCTAGGAAGAACTGCAACAAGAAAGCAAATTTTAATTGGATACCGATCTAGTCAAATAGGTAAGCATAAACTGCTGTGTATAACTCCTAATGACACTTTCTGCAAAACTGGGCCTAACGCTCATATCTAACAGGCTCACATACATATCCAACTTGGCTATTTTTAAGTGCCCAGGGTGATGATGATCAAACAAAGGAATGGACGTAACGGTCCGAGCCTTTCACTTTGAGTCAAACAAAGGCTCACATACATACGTGGGTGTCCCAACTCTGATTCCTTGACTATAGCTGTGCTTTGATGTTAGATTATCACAAATATCAATCAACACGAACCAATATGAGGTTGCTGTGCTTTCATTTTTCAAGAAGTCCGGAACATCCAAATTCAGCAAACGCAACATCAGTAAATGTTCTGATACTAGTACTAAGTAGTCGACGAAATAAAAACATCATATATCGCAGATAGTCATTACCAGTTCACATTTTCCCAGAAGCCCTCTGTCTCCAGTATAGTTCTGACAAGAAGAACAGAGTGCTGTGTTAATATGAAATCAGAAAGGGAGCAAAGCAACATTGCACTAGTATGCACCTTAAGAACTTCCATTTCTCTTTTGTTGGACAGAACTTTATGAGATTCTCCACTTGATCAACATCCAAGGTAGATTGATCCAGTGCCAGGGCCGCACTCTGTTAAAAATTTAGTTACTATCAATAATCTTTTCATGTCAATAAACATTTCGTTTTTATTCCTCAAATTCTTACCACCAAATCTGGCAGTGGCATTTTCACTTTGGTGAGCATGATCTCTGTGTTGTTTGCCCTCCTCAACTCAATCTATTCATATAAACTACCAGGTTAGATGAAAGCTAAGAGATATCACATTGCAAAACTAGTTCTGAACTAAAACCATGACAAGAATTATGAAACGCAGAGAGTATTAATTAAGCTAAAGGGTTAAGAAACAATGTACCTAAGTAAAGGGTAGCAATCATACGAGATTAAAAAAACATGGCAAAAAAATACTTTGCACTACAATATCTAGTTACTGTAACCAATTAAACTTATAAGGCATCTAATTCAGTGACGGCAATCGCATCATAATGCATCTACACTTTTTCTGTTAATATTAATAAACCGAAAATGCTAAAATGAGTTAAATTTAATGCTGCAAACTTCATTAAAAAATGTTAGTGTTTTACTTACCAGGTGAACTTTCTCTGGCTTTGATCCAAGAGATTTTCTCCGGTCGGTTTTGGAGGTGTTATCCGACTTTGGTACAACTGCTGGAAAAAGGCTCTCCAGTTCTGATAAATCGAACTCTGATACACTGCAGAAAACAGATCTCCAACATTAAGGTAAGAAAATATCAAAAGGTGTCAATCATATTAAGATCATCATGGCGTAGAGCTGTTAATTTTTTTGAACAATTGCTTTGTCTTTAGTTGATGCTACCATCAGGAATTGTACAGTGTACATAATTAAAACTAAAAACACTGGAGTCAACCTCATAAAGATTACATCATTGAAAATGCAACACATTATCGAATGTATACTGGAGATGAAATAATATATTTAATCAAGAAGACAGAAATTTTACCTCTGTGGGTCATCATTTCGCTGCAATTCGTCCCAGAGACTACCTTGCGTAGGCCTTGTCACTTTGATCCAATGCAGCGGCTTTAATGTTGATTTGCGTGCAGCCGCAGCCCCAAAACCTGACCCTGGAGCACGTACAGCCCCACGCCCTCTACCCAAGGAGTTTGATGATAAACTACTAGGATTGCCTCCTGGTGGTGGTGGCGCACCTGGTGCTCTAGGAGGAGGTGGTGCACGGCCACCTGGAGGAGGAGGTGGCGCACGGCCACCTGGAGGAGGAGGTGGAGGAGGCCCACCAAGCCTTCCACCAGGTGCAGGTGGTGGTGGAGGTGCTCTCCCGCCACCTCCAGGCGGAGGCGGGGGAGGTGGAGCTCCTGGTCGTCCTGGAGGAGGTGGGGGAGGTGGAGCTCCTAGTCGGCCTGGAGGAGGTGGAGGAGATGGAGCACTTGGACGTCCACCTGGAGGGGGTGGGGGAGGTGGAGGGCCAGGACGTGCACCTGGAGGGGGCGGGGGAGGTGGAGGTCCAGGACATGCACCTGGAGGAGGTGGCGGGGGAGGTGGAGGTCCAGGACGTGCACCTGGAGGAGGTGGCGGGGGAGGTGGGGGTCCAGGACGTGCACCTAGAGGAGGTGGCGGGGGAGGTGGGGGTCCAGGACGTCCACCTGGAGGAGGGGGCGGGGGAGGTGGTGCCCCTGAATGGATCATTGGTGGTGGTGGAGGAGGGGGAGCAGTAGAAGGTGTCCTGGGAGGAGGCGGTGGCGGTGGAGGTGGACCACCAGAACGTGCCGCTGGAAGTGGGGGAGGTGGTGGTGGAGGAGGAGCAATAGAGTGTGTCATTGGAGGTGGAGGTGGAGGTGGAGGAGGAGCAACTGGACGTGTTATGAAGGATTGAACTGGAGGTGGTGGGGGCGGCGGTGGGGGCGGCGGTGGAGGTGGAGGCGGAGGTGGAGGTGGGGGAGGAGGGGGAGGTGCAAAGTTCTGTGTTTGTGCTCCAAATGACATAGGTGGAGGTGGAGGTGGAGGGGGAGGGGGAGGTATGTTTGAGAAGCCTACAGAAGCCGGAGGTGGTGGGTGCTTCGTAACATAGAATGGAGGCGGCGGTGGTGGAGGTGGAGCAGGAGCTGTTGCTTGGATTCTTGGTGCAGCTTGTGGACCTGACGACAAGGGTCGTCGTGAAGGGAATCGAGGAGACAGGGTTGCATCTTCTGTTAAGTGATTGCCATAAACTGTTCCAGGTAGTACTAGGGGTGCACCTTTCACAGCATTGACTTTCTTATCCGTAGGCATGGAACGGATAGCTAGTGCAGCTGGAGAACTGTCATATCTGGATGGGGGGTGAGATGGCCTATGCACAGAGGCAGTTTCAGATTCCTTCCTGGGTGAGACCCATCTACGTATTGTTTTTGGTTTGGCTGGCTTTGATTGTTCTTCCAGTAGTTGGTTATGCCCAACTATTGCTTCCAATAACAACTCAGGTGCATTGACTTCACTTATTCTTGGGCTACTATCCCTAGCTTCTACTTTACTTTGAGGAAGAGCCATGCCAAAATCCCATCTGCCACCACGCTCTTCCCGCTTGGCTTTCAGTTGTGTTGCTATTTCATTAGCTGGTAACACAACAATACTATCCTGCAGACTGATTTTCTTTGCAGGTATGGTATCTCCAAGATCAGATTTCAATTTACTTTGATCCAATCTTCTGTCAGCTGTATCAGCAGTCTTTACCATTTCTACCTTGTAATTGTTGTTATCTCGTGAGTCCATATTCTCAATATCAGTTATGTCTATCTCTGAAATAATGCTCTCTTCCTTGACAACATTTTTTACCTCCTGCGTTACGTTTCCATTATCAACTACTGTTTTCTCTTCATAGATTAGTAGCTCACTGTCCACAGTTATTGTGTTTTCAGAAATAATCTTGATGTCACCATTCTGGTGTCCTTCATTTGGCAATGTCCTCAAGTGGGTATCCTCATCCATACTAGATAATGTTCTAGGAGAACTGAAAGCAGTATAGCCCAAATCACTGTATCTCGATATTTTTGTGGATTCACCTGGGTGACACTGAACTTCATCACTGCAACTTGGATCTGTTGCAGTAACTAAGGTTTGTGCAATTACACCTTTCGTATCCTCCTGACAGTTAGATCCAAACTTGCGCCCTTTTGAACCTACAGAAGCAGCAACCACCTGTATGTCCTGCACAGCATGCTCCTCTTGGTCACTTCTGTTGCTTAAGTTCGACTTCTCAAGGACCATGCATGCCTTCTGTAAACCTCCTGGATTTTCCAAACTTGTACCAGGTGAAATTGGCCCTTCGTTATTCATGCTGCCTGAATTCTCGGAGATAATAACCTTCACATCCTCATCAGTCCGATGATTCTCTAGGGCGCTGTTTTCCTCACTTGCCACACCACCATCCAATTCTGTGTTGCCAACTTCTAATGAAATTCTTCCGTCAGTTAATTGAGTTTCTGGATCTCTTCTAGCATCATGCCAATCCTCCTCTGCTTCATAAAACTCATCACCTGTATCTACCGAAGCAACATCAGTCTCATCTCCATCGTCACCTAGCTCTTCTACTGCAGCAGCAGGCTTGAAGGAATCAGGGTCCGAAAAGAGTACCTGGATCAGAATTGCAGCTCTATTATTAGATTTCACAGTGCACAGAAGACGGACAGAAAAGAAACTAGAAGAAGGGCAGGCAAGTGAATTTAGTACCTCTGCTCGGAAGTCCCTCGGGAACTGATTACTCACATTCCATGCAGCATCAATATCATCACGATTCAGTCCAAGGACATTTGATTGAACAAATGCAGTGTTGAACATGACACGGAACATTGTTTCCTCGTGATCCAAGTTATTGCCAATGTGGATGCATTCAAGAACCACATCGCCCTGAACACGGCAAGAAGCACTAATTTTCACCGGAACATCAGCCTGCATTGCAACCATTGGTCAGAGTAGAGTTTAATTGGTGCTAATATTTCAACAGCTTAGAAGTAATAATTACCTGCCCATAACGCCGGAGATGTTTCTTGGACTTTGACATCTCAAAAAGAACCGTCCCACTCTTGTTACCCGGACTTGAATCTTGCCCATGTATACGCAAATACGGCCTACAGCCACCTTCAGAATCAAATCTAGGAGCAGTGTGGAGAACTACTGAATCCAAGACGAGAGGACGGCTAACAGGAGGCCACTCTGAACCACTTCCATGTCTGGTTACATAGTGTAAATATCTAAGATGTGAAGGCTGAGGATTCAATTTGAGGAATTGCTGTATAAAATCCCTGCGGGCCTGCTTGTAGACCATCTCTAGAGTCTTGTGCTCACCAGTGTAAGTTTTCCGATATAGAAGCAGCCCGGCCAACATGAATGCAAGCACTGGCCACCCCCCTCTTTCACAGTGCATTAGAAGCATGTTCTGCTGCCCTTCCAGTGACAACCAGTTTTCACATGATTTCAAGAAATGGTGGATCATCTCAAGCTGAAGAAGTGGGCACCCTTCGTATTGCTGTGGGTAGTCCATGACCGTCATGTCATACTCAGACAATATGTCTGAAATCCGCTCCTCTTGTCACCAGACCAGAAATTGGAGACCATGAATGACGCGTCTGGAAAATAGTCCTGCAACTGTGCAACAATGCCACTCAAGTAATCCCTGTACTCATCCTCGCCCATGGCATCCGCCGAGAAGCAACAGTCGAACACTGAAAACACATACAGGCCGATATTAGGAAGGTTGCATGCTCACATTTGCACCACCCAATTAATACTAAAAAAATGGAGAACACACCAAGTGCTGGCAGGCAAGTAGGATCCTAGTTTCCACACTGCATATGCACTCACACTCACATTTCCAGACACAACCAAGCATGACAGTCACATGGTTCCAATAGATAAGTAAGAACTCCATCACAACTTACAACTAGCTAGGTTCGAAGTAAGCAACAGCTAGATGATTTTTGCATGTTTAAGCCGAATGCAACTAAATCTAAAAGCTTCCCCAGGTGCAAACACGCAACAATTGCTGCACAAAATTCGAGAACGGAAGCAAATGCAGCCGATTAAAGTCAAATGCAGCTAAATCCAAGTCTCGTGTGCACACACTCAGAACCCGAAACCAGACTAAGTTCAAGAGCCAGCACCTAACTTGAAAAAATTACCGCATCTAGCTCACTACGCTTCCGAATGCACTGGATTCGAGCTCAAATAAACACCCCGAAAAACAGCAGCAGCAGCCCAGAAAATCCGAACCCCAATCAAGCACATCAAACCCAAAAATCGTCGCCAGAAAACTCGACTCCCCCGCAAATCCCGCACTCCACAGACCCAAGCCGACCCAGAGAGGCGGGCATTATACCGTAGACACGCTCGGAGATCTCGAGCAGCCGATCCGGCGTCTTCTTCAGGAAGAACTTGCGAAACAACGCCATCCTCCTCCTCGCCCTCCCCCTTGGGCGCCGACTCCGCCTCCCCGGCGCCCGGCGAGCTGCTCCGACGCGCGACGCGGCCACCGATCGGCTCCGATCGGGGCGCCAAAGGCATGGGGGCGCCCTCCCCCCGCCTCCGGCGAGCTGAGGGGCAGCGGTCGACGCCGCCGCGCCCCGCCCGAAGAGATCTCGGGATCGCCGACGCTCCCTAGGGTTCCGCAGCGTCAGCGAGGCGCCGGTGCGTCGGATTGGGACTCGTCCGTCTTCCTTCCTCTACTGCTGCTGCCTCTCTCGCTGTTTAAACTCTACTTTAAATTTTTTTTCCTTCCCTTCCCCGGCCTTGCTGCTAAGCTTTCCCCTCTCGCCTCGCCGCAGCTGCCAACGCTTCCCGAGTTTTTACTGCTACGACTCCTCCGTTTTGTTTTTGACTGAATGTTTCCAGCGGTGTTTTGCGTGCTCCGCTAGCTTCTTGGAGTCTCGCTCACTGATCTGTGGGGTCAGGTGTGGTGGGGACGAGGTGTCAGTGACTGGGAGTGGAGACAGTAGCCTTGGAATGGTGTGCGGGAGTGTACAGGATTGGGCCTCGGTGGCTGTGCCGGTACGGACGTCTCCGGATCTTCCTTCTCCTTCCGTCGCAGGCGACGGGATCTCGCCGAGTTTTTTTAGCCGATTTTTTACTGCGAGGCGAGACTCTCCCTAATTCCCCGGGGAAGGTTGGTGTGTGAGAACTGAGAAGGAGATCGTTGGCGTGAACGTGGTTGCTATTTTTGGGAGGATCGATCATGTGTTGTTTGGTCAGATTGTGCTACTGACACTATTTAGTAGGGAACAAATTGTTTTATTGCCATATTTGTGAGCAAAGTATTTTACTGCCATTTGTGCTCAACGTATTTGAAGACCGAAACTGCTTTCCTACATGCGTGCGTGCGAGTGCTCACGTCGTGGTCGCCTTCTTTTTCTTCCCTCGAGACGGTATCGGCGACGCCGCCGCGACCGATACGGAGCCGTGGCGGAGAAGACGTCGTCGAGGTTGGGACGAGCGTCGATGGAGGGTGGGGGAATTTCGAGGGGATGGCCAGTGCGGCAGCGGGTCTTCTTTCACTCCGACGTCCTTGTTTTGTCGTCTAGGTTCGTGCCATCGCTCGGGCGCGTGAATATTTTTTTTTTCAAGGATACACTGGCACATGCACCAAGCTCGCTCAACCGTTACATAACACAGGGCGCGCGAAGATTAGCATCGCTCTTTGAAGACTTTGATCAGGTTGGAAGATTGAGACGAAGTTGAGGGCTAACGTTTATATTTTGAGCGGAGATATAATAGTCCTTTAGTAGTGACAGCTGTCTAGTTTGGCTGCTTCTGTTTCATGATTAACTATGCACTGTTAGTACATAACCGGCCGGATGGAGGGACATTTGTGCGTGTGGTAGTACAATCAATATATCCTCGCCGATGATGGGATGACCTTTGCCATGGAGCAATTTGCTGCGACGATGCACTTAATTGTTAATTCTTAATAATCTGGAAGGATAATATCAGTGTGGTGCATACGAGACCACTGTATTAAAATGTGACCACCAACAGCCAACAATATTAGTACAAGAACCGGTGACCCCAGCGTCTGCTAGGTCCGCATAACAACGCATTATCATGTCGACTCGCTTGATGTCGAACTCATGTTATGTGCTAGAACAGTGAAAATTGATGTTCTGATGTTACCTAATCGAACAGCAAACAGCAACAACATGCTAATTACTCCCTCCGTATCAAAATATAAGACTATCTAACTAGCTTGTACACACATGTATGTAGACATGTTTTAGTGTAAGGTTCACATGAATCTTGCACGAAAATATGTCTAGATACATGTGTATACAAGATAGTTAGAGAGTCTTATATTTTGATACGGAGGGAGTAGTTCCCAAGCCGTTTGAGCGATGGATTGTGTCTGATATCATTGCTACTATGTCCTGAGCGGAGTGCCACGGTGGTAATCCATCTCTAACGATTTTTCGTGTTTGCGACACAGAACAAATGTACGAAGCATATGTGCAAAACACACAGAACAAGGATACTGTGTTTGTAACACATGAGAAAAATCCCCTTCAATAATACTCGGAATCCTTTTAAGAGGGCGAGAGTGTGTATGCAGCAAAAATAAATAATTGCAGCGTGTTGAAACACCCTACACAACATTGGAAAAAAACTCGTTTTAACTGAGTACAAGGCCAACAATGGAGGCGTCAACTTCGCCGATCCGAGCTCGCCGTCCATGGAGTACATGGCAAGCTCATCGCCGCAGGCGTAGCATCCAAAGACGGAACATGTAGCTTCGATGGAGAGCAGGGTTGTGAAAGACACAACAGTAAGCAATGGAGTAGACAGAAGCGGCAGGGAAAGGGTAACAGACAACTTGCCCGAAGGAGCGCGGCCGTTGAAAATCACGGATCAATAGGCACGGGAGAGCGGTGGGTGGGGGAGGGGAGATGGGGAGGAGAAACAAGAGGCAATGCCGCCAGCGCGCGTCCTAGCCCGCATATTTAAATCATTTTCCAATATTAATGCCTCATCAAATTTCATGTCCAAATTAGTAGTGCTTGAATGATTTCTGGAGGTGGCATTAATCCTTTCATCATTTTTTACTTTAGCAACCAAAAATGCACCTAGTAATAAATCACCCCCAGTTTAGAGCATCTTTGGCGAATGCCCTAAAAAGGCTCAATCTGCATAAAATCGTGATTTTTGCACACCAAAGGCCAAAAGTCAGGTCTACCAGACGCCTTATACCAGGTGGGACTATAAGTTTATTTTACATGGCATTTACAACAACATAGTTGTGCTACAAATGTAGGGCTCCGAACCAGATTTTATAGGCGCATGTATAGTCCTCTTCAATAGTTTTGGTATCGAGTTTCCACTCGTCGCAATGTCATCGCCGCCGCTCGTCGTAGCCACAACGTCCATGCCTCCCGGCGCCACAAGCGGAAGGTCGTGCCTTCTCATTCCCGATCGACGTCGGGCAACACAAGCATGGCCTCTCGTGCTTTTTCTGTCCGCCGTTGATCCACCATGGCATCCGCCACAAAAAAAAAAAATGTACTTGTCAGGTTAGTCACCACATGAAATTTTGGCACTAATGGTTATATTTGTGGGGAGCGACGTACTCCTCGATCCGGTACTTTTTACTCGCTTATTAGGTCTGTCTTAAGCCAAGCTTTATAAACTTGTGTGGATTAGGATATATTTTCATATTGTGTCGATTAGGTACTATAAATGTTGGTATTTTTCCTATAAACTCGGTACGGCCTTCACGCTGAGCGGCGGCGTCTTGCCCGAGTGTCCCACTCAACGCCTTTGCAGAGCAACACGTGTTGTCGAACACTCGGCATTCTCCCTATATTATGGAATGCCTCGTTTTGCAGTGTTTTTTTCTTTTCTTGCAAGCACTTAGCTACACTAGTTATTGTCGATTGCCTGATAAAATACACTCACTCAGCAAACACTATAGTACTCGACAAAGAGAGTCCGGAAAACTTTACCCGCAAGTAAGGACCAGCCCGCAAAGATCAACCTTGACAGATCCAAAGGCCTGGATCACCCAACACGTCTCATACGGTCGGCTCCACGAAACAAGACCAAAGGGGCAAAAGGTAGTGTGGAATGCCGGGAGGACTACACGCGCGTGCGGGCGAAGCGAAAGAGATCGCACGCCAAACATGGTCGGGAAAAACAAGTGCAAGTGTGCAACGAGGTCAAAATTAACAGAAGAGTTGGCGCGGTTGTTACCTACCGCACACGGCGAGCGTCACTCTCACCGGCCGAGCAGGCGACAAGAGCATGCAGCTAGCGGCGGCAAGGTTGGACACTTGGACACTTGGACTGGAGCTTGGGATACGGCCGGCAACGGCGGCCGACCCATAAACCTAGCTATTGGATTGGATGGATGGATGCCTCCGGGATGGTGACGTGTTTGGTGATAGTGTTTGTGTGTTCTGATATGGAGATGCGGATAGCGAGTTGAGAGGTACGGGACGGGTGATTTCCCAACTTCTTTTTTGCCGTTTTATGTTTCCATTGTACAGGGAAGAGATGATGATATGATACTCCTAATTAAAGAGGAAATTCGACGAAGGCGGTTTGGAAATTATAGGAATGGGAAAATCAATAGGAAAACCCTTCTGTTCCTCCGGGGGATCTGTTGCTTGCATCCTCCCCCTCGCGCGCCGTCCGGGATGGATGCCTCCGGGATGGTGACGTGTTTGGTGATAGTGTTTGTGTGCTCTGATATGGAGATGCGGATAGCGAGTTGAGAGGTACTGGACATGAGATTTCCTCCCTTTTTTCCTTTTGTTGTTTTGTGTTTCATAAAAGAGAGACCCCAAATACGTCCATCTATGCGTTCAGGATTAATCTCATCCGTGAACTTGTTAGAGCATCTCCACCGGTGCGCCCAACAGAGCGTCCGGCAAAGTTGCCGGACATGCGCTATTGGGCGCGCCGGTAACGGTTGCCGCCTATTGGGAGCGGCGCGCCCCACCGGTCGCTCCCAGATCATAAATTCAAATAATCATATAATTTAGAATTGAATACATAAATCAAATAGGGCATACAATTATTAAAATTAAAATAAACTGGGCAGTCAATTAGGATGGTTGTCTGCTTGGCCTTTGAGTGCCCACAGATGCGCAACTAAATCATTTTGCAGTTGCTCGTGTGCTCCTTCATCCTTGATTTCAGCGTTAATTGTGAGGAAAACGGCAAAATCAGCGGTCAAATTCGGAGGCAAATCATCATGATCAACCTGGATAAGAGGACCCTAATGATAGTATGGATGATCATCTTGTGGAGGATCAGCACGTTCACTCTCGATGATCATGTTATGCAAGATCACACAAGTCATCATCACCTTCCACTTCTGCTCTTTGGACCAAGTTAGAGCAGGATATCTGACAATAGCAAAGCGAGATTGTAACACACCAAATGCCCGCTCGACATCCTTCCTGGCACCCTCCTGTTCTGCTGCAAAATGAGACTGACTTTGACCTAGAGGGTGGGAGATGGTCTTCACAAATGTAGACCATCTCGGATAGATGCCATCTGCTAGATAGTACCCCTTGTCATACACATGGCCATTGATCTCATAGTTGCATGGTGGAGCTTCGCCTTCAGTTAGTCGGTTAAAAACCGTTGAGCATTGCAGAACATTGATGTCATTGTGAGTTCCTGCCATACCAAAGAAAGCATGCCAGATCCACAAATCATAATCAGCAACAACTTCTAGTACGACACTGCACTCTCCAACATGACCCTTGTAAACTCCTTGCAAGGCGAATGGACAATTCTTCCATGCCCAATGCATGCAGTCGATGCTTCCAAGCATACCAGGAAATCCGCTAGCTGCGTTTTGTGCCATGAGCCTAGAAGTGTCAGCTTCGTTTGGTTGTCTCAAATATTTTGGCCCAAACAATGCAACAACCATCCTGCAAAACTTGTACATGGTCTGGATACATGTAGACTCAGTCATGCGCAGGCAGTCGTCAACTGCATCTGCAGGAGCTCCGTATGCAAGAACTCTCAAAGCAGCCGTGCATTTCTGGATAGAAGAGAAACCAACCAGCCCGGTGCAGTCGCTCTTCGGCTTAATTAGTCATCGTACTCCCGCACGCCCGTCAGAACGACCATGAAGAGGTCTCTGTTCATCCTAAACCGCCGCCGGAATTCCCTGTCCCCGTGTGTGAGAGCGTTGACGAAGTAGTCTTGCCACAACGTCATATGTCCCTGCATCCGCATGCGATCTTTGTTCATCCACCTACCCGGCTTCGAACCTCCAATCCGAGGCGCAATGTTGATCTGCGCTAGCAAACCAACCATGCAAGTGATGATCGCCAAGTGTTCATCAACCAAGGCGTTGGTGGCTGCTTGGGCGGTGAGCAATGCCCTGGCCAGCTCGAGTTCGTCGTCGCTATCCATCTATATTATCACAAGGTTTAGCAAAAAAAAAAAGACCCGAATTTAGGAGAAAAAAGAACTGAGCTGAGCAATGCGACGAACACCTTGCTTGCGCGGAGGTTCTCGGAGGCGGCGACGGTGTAGCGCCGGACAACAAGCGCGACTCGACGGAGAAGAGACTACAGGCACTGCGACAGGAGATATAGTACGCCGTTCCTGCCGCTGGGAGACGGGCGTCCAGCCGGAGGGTGGGTGGCGGCGCCGGTGAATCAGTAGGGATGGGGATTCAGTAGGGACGGGGTTGAATACAGTCCGCAAGGGATGCTGAGGGAGAAAAGAAAGGGTCTGTGCGTGCGGCTGACGCGTCGTCCCTACCCGTCAGGATTGGACGAGGCGCGCGTTGTCGGCACGCCCGGTTGCGTCCCTGGAACCTGGGCACGAAGCGGGGTTGCCAGACGCTCTATTGAGACGTGCCGGCAAGTTTTGGGCTATTGGGCGCGCCGCTGGGGGCCAATTTCGTGCCGGCGCGCCCAATAGGTCTATTGGGAGCGGAGTTGGGCGCGCGGGTGGAGATGCTCTTAAGGAAAGAGGAACTAGTATACTACTATGCTAAGGTTTTTTTTTTATAAACGTATCTGGATACATTAGCAAGGATTACATCGGATTACACTGGAAACATCCAGACACCGGACAGTTGTCCCCCTTATACAGAAAACACCCCAAAGAAAAAGAAAATTACGCACACGTCCCTGAGGATTTCTGCATCTCCATGTCCGCCGCCGTCCGTGACCTCGCCGTCGCACCACCGCAGAGGAGGACGAGAAGGAACAGGAAGGCCGCTGAGTCGCCTACACAGGCCTATTGGGAATCAAATCCCGTTGAGGTCGCCGCATGTGCCGCTCGCCAAACACGGCGAGACCTTGACATCGAAGATGGCTCGTCGGCGGGGGACACGCCCAGACCTGAGCAGGAGGTCAAGCCGGACTCAACGTGGAACGCCAGCCCCGCAGCTCGCAATCAAACCAACAGAGGGGAAGCCTCAAGGACCACTCCGCCACAATCGAGGAAGAGCAGCAACGCCTCTTCCGCTCCTCGCCGCCACGGCCGGCCAGGTTGGTAGGGTGCAAGCAAAAACTAAGATTTGGTTAAGGAGTTTCCCCTAGGAAATTGCCGAAGTTTTAAACCAAGAATGTACCCCTAACACTGATTGATAAAATTCTCTTTTCCCCGCAAAGAGAGAGAGGGGGTGTGTGAAATTAATGGGAATTCCACGTCGCCCGCGTGTTTCGCCGTGGTGGCAGGACCATCCATACTATCATGATGCCGCGAGTAGCCGCCCATCGTCATTGCTGGACCGGTAGGACGTCGTGATCCGCGATCTCGGTAGCAGAAACACCTGCACGCGCGGGTCATCATGCATGCATCGATCGATCCCATAATAAAAGGAACGGAACACGCATCACGCGCCGTGCAGATGCAATGAATCCAGTGCTCCTAATCAACCGCGAATTAAACCAGTATACTCGTGAACGTAATTAACCTCCTACACCACGAGTATGAAAAAATGGCGTTATTTTTTTTTTGAAAGTTAAAAAATGGGTGGATATGGGCCGACGAACAAAATACGCATTTTAAAAAATCTTTAAATTTTGTTATTAGATGTAGTCTAGAATACTACGAATTTTGCATTAAGATTTTGCGTACTGACAGAGTTCGACATTATCTATTGGGTAGGATTATTTTTTAATCTTACGAATGTCAATTGTAATTATTTGAAAAAAGTCGGGCTCCCTAGAGCTCGAGCTCCATTTAAAGTTTCCGCCTACACTTTTTTTTTCATCTTTGTAATTTTGTAGAACCACCTTTCTTCTTATTACAGTAGTATTGAAATACTCGTAGCATATCGTCTCTCAACTTGGACGTGCTAGTGGCACGTACTCACGCCGTCACGCGCGCTGGTGCTCATAATTATTTGCTCATCAGCATCTAGCCAGCCATGTAGGGCACTAAGCTTGCAATGATTACGCCGTTATCGGGCATCATTACTGCTCGTTATCAATTGCTCGTGACCTGCGAGAAAGGTGATGAACAGTGAGCGCGTATGATAAACTTGGGAGCGCCGGCCCTCCGTTTAGCGATGTACGTACGCGTACGTTGGTGCGTGATCGAGAGGATTCAATCCGGAACAGCTCAAGTCTACCGTGATACTTATACGTACGTACGTACAAACATACGTACTGGATTAATGGAGCACGTACAACGTATCCCCGTGCGTGTACGTACGGACGCTTGGTGGAGAAACAACCGCGACAGGCTACCAATTTGAGTGACACTAGCCAGTAGCGACTGACGGGGAAAGCCCCACGTGGCCTTTACAGTTTTCAGTGTATCTGGGACAGCGATCGATTATTGCCGTCGGCCGGGTCGGACCCACCTGACCTGCTAGCGGAGTAGTCAATATAAAACCCAGAAACAGTATACCGTACTGGTAGCATGTCCTAATCGCTCCCAGGCCGCTGTTGCCATACCACCACAAGGGAGCCGCCGCGTCACGCAGAAACCGGCCAGACGGACAAGTCAAGTGAGGAGGATATCGTGGTTTGTACTAGTACGTATTTTGCGGTGGGCTGCGTGGGTGCAATGATAGAGGGGGGCGAGGAGCGTGAGCGTCCAGCTTTTCGGAGGAGCCACTGCTACTACTGCTAGTAGGTGGCCGCACGGACTCACGCAGGCGGGACCGGGTCACGTCGCGACCCGGCCTTTTCGGCGAGTGTTGACGTGCGGGGCGATCGAGCGGCAAGTGGAATATTGGCCATCCCACGCCACGCAAGTGGAACCCGGCAAGTGATAGAGGGGGACGACTCGCTCGATCCGATCATGCCACTGAAGCTGAACTGGACGTCTGGACCAGACGGAGGACACACATGCAGATGCAACCGTGTACTAGCCCAGGATCAGCACACTGATGTTTTACTTCTACGACGAGGATCAGTGCGTCTCTTTCTCTTTTTTTGCTCAGTGCGACGAAGAACGTTTCCTTTGGGTAAAAACGTGGGGGAGGTGACTGAATCAGGTGATACCGGATCGGCCTAGTACTAGTACTCCGTAGTACAGTACTTAGCTTGGTCGTTTCCCTTTCATATATCATGGTTTTTTTTGTTAGGTTTGTTAAGGTGTCTGATGCGGAGGTCGTTTCATCTGTGTCGTCTGGTTGCGAGTTGCGACGACGACAGCGGGGTTCGCGATCGACTAGTTCCCGTCTCCACCACCTAAAAGCGACATGTCTCGCTTTTCTGCTTATCCACGGCGGCCGGCACCCGGTCGCTCCCGTCCCACTCCAGTCGTATGCCACTCCACTCCACGCAGCCACGGCCGGCACCCCACGCTGCTTCACTCCCAGCCGAATGCGGGCGAGTCGTCCAGCACGCCTGCGCTTGCAGTCCGTTCAGCCAGGAAGATACACTGGACCATGGGGGTGGACCTTTCTCTAGGTCAACATGGGCTGTATCCTCTCCTTACAAATACTGCAGCTCATTACAGGAAAAAAAAAATGCAAGAAGGCATTGAGCCCATTACGGAAAATCTTTCAATTTTGTCGCACGTCATGTGCTTGCCGCCATGATCTAAAAAAAAAAAGTGCTTGCCGCCATTGTCATCCTGCCCGAACTCGTTACCAGCTTGTTCTTTTCTTTTCCTTCGCCATCTCACCTAATAAGGGCAATAGGATCTCAAATTGGCGTGAATCGAAAAAGCTTGTTGGGTTGGATTAAACAAAAAGTTTGGAGTTTCAAGAGAAATGGCCTAAGAGCATGTACAATGATCGATAAGACAATATTATATTATGTGTTGCACAACACTTAGTGAAGGCAATTATACATGTTATACAATGGGTTGTCTCTTAGTGTCGTCACAACAATTAATGTTTGCACGCTGCTAAAACTGTGGCATGGTTAAAACCAAACTGAAAAACCTGCGACTAAGAGCAGCTCATACAATGATTTTTTTTTATTTCTTCCTAAATTAGCTAAGGAAGCAGAGGCAGGAAGCTGTTTACTTGCAGCTGAAAGTTGTCGATTTTTTTTTGGTTTAAAGCTGGTTCTGATCTGGTTGAAGTCATTAGATGTTTTGAGTTTGGTTCAAAGCTTCAACAATATTTAAGTGAAAGTTGGAAGATTTCCATTCAAGTGGACCATGTGAAGAAGATAGGAGACGGTGAAGGAAAGAAAGAACCGAGAAGGTCGTTCCGACAAGAGCGGAGAGGATGAAAGCCCGCAAGAATCAAGACAGAAACTGCCCACGTGAAACTGTATATTAGAGAAGGCCCCTACCAGGTATCAGGAATGCCGAGCCGGCACCAAGGTTCGAGCAGATTCTCTTCAGACTTACCAAGAAACCTTTAAGTCCTACTATACGTGGTTACAAATACTAGGCAAAATGGCGCGTCGACACGCCGCGACCGTGCGTTAAAATTTATATTTGGAAATATCCACATTAAAATAATTGTTTAGATTCTAAAACTATCGGAATTCTAAAAAAAATTGCATTTATTAATTGTTCAAATTTCAAAAATTTGGTAAAATTTGGAAGTTAGTTATATTTGAATTCTTTTGATGTTTGCAGAGTGCTTAGATTTGGAAGGCATTTGTAAATTTGAAATATACATCATTTAGTAGTTTTTGAAAATTATTTAAATACCCTAAAACAATATCTATAAAGTGTTTAAATTATTTTGTTGGGTTTGTCGTATCGAGTGATATTACTGATATTGTTTTTCTGTTTTTTTTAGTTCAAAAGGAAATTATGAAATCCATATTTATATCAAATGGGCCTTTATGTATTATTTAAAATTATTAAGATTTGAAATAATTTTGAAAAAGGTTTCAAAGTACTTGAAATGTGTATTTTGATTTTTTACAATTTGTAAAAGAAAAGAAACAATTTGTCATTTTGAGTATCTTTAGATATTTAGCAAGTTGGGATGTTCAGATATATTTGTATTTTTTCCCGTAAATATTTATTTTAACTCTATAATTAGAGAGAATGCAATGTGTGAGCATTTATCAAATTTGATTCAATGTAATTAGGGAAAATACATTTAGATTGTCTTGATATATTGTAGAGTATTTCCATTTGTTTTTTTAGCAAATTGAAATGTTCAGTTGTGTTGCATGTATTTGTTGTGAGTATTTCGATATATTTTAGCGTAGTTCTAAATCTTTAGCAAATTGAAATGTGAGTATGCTGATTTTTTAAGATCTGTCCAAAAAAAAGTTTTCTTTAGCAATTTGAAATGTGTAAATTTGGTTATATTTTTTTTCCTGAGCATTTCGATGTATTTTTTTCCGTATTTCCAAATATTCAGCAAATTGAAATGTGAGTACGCTGATATTTTTAAGATCTGTCCAAAAAAAAATCCTTTAGCAATTTGAAATGTCCAAATTTGGACATATAATTTTTTTTCCTCAATAATTCGTTGTTTTTTTTCGTATTTCCAAATATTCAGTAAATTGAAATGTTCAAATGAATTTGTATTCAAAACTATTGATTTTATAAAATATGTCTCAATGTAATTAGGGGAAATACATTTAGATTATCTTGATATATTTTAGAGTATATCCATTTTTTTAGCAAGTTGACATATTCAAATAAGTTGCATTTTTTGTGTGAGCATTTTGATATATTTTAGCATAGTTCCAAATTTTTAGCAAATAGTCAGTATTTTTTTCTTTTGTGATGACTTCGATATATCTATATTTTTTAGTGCTTATTTTTGGTAGTCATGTTGTTTTTTTTTTGTCATATTTATAAATACCGCGATGTAAAGAATTTAAATTTGGAAATGATGACATTTAAAAATTGATTGGATTTAAATTTGTTGGAGTTCAAAGGAAAATTACATTTGTGAGATGTTCAATTATTCAAATTTTTAATTGTTTAAATGTTTAAAAATTGTTAAATTAGAGAAGTTATTCATATTTGGATTTTGTTGATTTAAAATTTTAAAATATTAAGATTCGAAGGACATTAAATTTTTTAAGATATGGAAGTTTGTATTTTGATTATATGTTATAAATAGGTAGCATTTTTTTCTTTTGTGATGATTTCGATATATCTATTATATTTTTTCGTTGGATATATTCAAAGTTTTTGGTGTTGTAGCATTTAGCGGTTTTATAAAATTGTGTAAATAAGTCTGATATATATATTTTTTATATATTTTTCCATTGCATATATTTAAAATAATTGATTTTGCAGCATTTAGTAGTTTTTTTGAAAATTGCTTAAATAAGTAGGGGCCACATGTCAGCAATCTGTTTTTTTTTTTAAAAAATCGAAAAAGAGTGAAACTGACAGACCGGGCCCACTGTGACGTCATAGTGACGTCAGCAGTGGCCGGATCTGGGACGCGGCGGTGACTACGTCGGCGGCGCGCCACCGCAGGATTTGGAGCGCGTAGTTCGGCGCGTGGGACGCACGCGTAGGCGGGTGGTTGGGAGCGGCGGCGCCGCTGCTTTGTGGTCGCCGGAGCGCGGCCGGCAACGTCCGAACATGGTGGTGGTAGCAGGCGCACGGCGGCGCCAAATCTGGCGTGGATCAGGCGTTGCAGCATGCGGCTGTCGGCGAGGAGATGGAGAAGATGACGGTGAAGCATTTTTGCGTCCTCCAATTCGACCGAGGAGGTGCGGGGAGGCGGTGGCAAGCGTCGGCGGCGGCGGCGGCTTTCAACGGCGCGAGAGAAGAAAGAGGAAGGATGAGGCTGTGATGTGGTTTTTGCGCGAAAGTCCCTGTTGTTTCGCAAATTTGCAAGTTGGTCCTTCGCGAGGGTTTTTTTGCAAAAAGGCGTCGTAACCGGCTCGGAACCGGTGCGACCGGCGGGGTGACTGGTGACGTGGCACTTGCTGATTGGTGCGGGTGCGTTCGCACTGTAGATGCAACAGTGCCGCGTGTTTGAAGGCGATGTGGCTCGATCCAGATCGTCCGTTCCACTCATCCGACGGCCAGGGGAAAAGGA
Organism: Poa pratensis; assembly: GCA_947311845.1. Lineage (NCBI taxonomy): Eukaryota > Viridiplantae > Streptophyta > Magnoliopsida > Poales > Poaceae > Poa > Poa pratensis. Next base: position 16,735,044 of record CAMZMU010000098.1, read on the forward strand.
GTGACGTGGAACGTGTGAGAGGGGGTTGAGATGTTGCTCTTTTATATATAAGGTTATATACTACTATTAGATCAGTAAGTGAGATGTACATTAGATCAGTAAATCTTGGGTTTTAATTTCTTTCAGCAGAGGATGGCTATACAAGAATCATCTCACCATGGTGTGGTGGTTATTAATTCAGCTACACGAATGACCGACTGGTTCAACTCAGACATCTCCCAAAATTAACCGCACCAATCAGCTGTTATTCCTAACAACGAAAATGGTGTAATAAGAAAAAGAGAAAAGCAATACAGCACAGCCGTCTGTCTTTCAGGAATCTAAGTAAATGCCAGAGTTATTCTCCAGCCAAAGGACTAAGCAAGATTTTGCTGTGAGCTAGGAAGCATAATGTTCCCAGTATTGGTCTTCAAGTAAGCAATATTATTATCTTCAAAGTTCAAACGCAGACGAGGCAGACATGCCAGGTTCTGGTTCGGACAGCAGGCCACCTTCACTATGTACATGCACCATGCGCCGCTTCTCCGACAAAAGAAATGGTCAAGCTTTTCCTCACTTGTGTTGCGTTCTTCCTGTTACCATATGACCACGCAACCATCAAATGCAGTTCACACATCATTATAAAGAGCAAGAATCAGATGAGATGGAAAATTTTAGTTTGGCATCCTAGGTCAGTGCACACACAAATAACAGACATGCTGGTTATTTGTTGCTACTATCTTGTATATATATCAAAAGGCAATATCCCTTTCAGGTTCGTGAAGATGCTAGGCAGAACTACTACAATGAGATTAAATGAATTGGTATTCTGAAATTTTGAATATAATTTGTAGTGTATAATTTAATGACATTCACAAGGATTAGATCTCCACATAAGAGCATAAACAGGAAGGAAACAATGAAAATTAGAGTGTCTTAGCACATTTGACAAAACATACGTCAAGGAAATAAGTATGTACTCATTTATGAGAAAACATTACCTCTCCTGAACCACGTTTTTCGGGCTACTTGCCGAATGTGACGCTCATGTTTCTCTAACAATTCATCAATCTTGTGGGACTGGGACAGTATGGGCCCTGAATATTCAACCCTCTCTCCATGATGGTGGTCATTCTGAAATTTCAAATAGCACATTACTTTAAATTTTCTGAATGTGAAAGAGCATAAACTATCAAATAAACCAATGCCTCACCTTCATGCTGTTTTTGGACGAGAGAGCATCCCCAAGATAGATTGCATTCGAAAAATTCTGGGAGTGGTAAGTGTCGCAAGAATCAAATGAATCTGGACGCTCTAACTGTGACCACTTCTTAAGAACTGCACGCTTTGCTACATCATGAGGCTCTTGGACCCTGGAGTTGACAGGTGCTATTTGCGCATCTCTGTTATGATGTTCCCTCAAGCCAACATAATCTTTAAGTTGTACCTTATTGTCCTGGTTTACCTCAGCAGTGAACTCGCCTCTTGAACTAGATCTGTTCCGTGATCTAGCAAAAGAGCGACCATCCTGTTTTTTGGCCCATGCGAAGCCACTTGATGATGAAACAATCAAGGGCCCAGAGAAAGGGATTTCCTCCACCGAATCATTCTTAACATGACGAGACCTTCCATTAACTTGGGCTGTGGACACTCGTTGTATATCTACAAATAGCCTAGCATCACCATTTATGGTTGTATGATCATTTCTTACACCGTCCTTAGTTGCATTTGCTTTGGCTTTGGACACCTGGATGAAGGGAGAAAACATAACAAATTTTAGCAATAGTATCATCATCAACAAAGAAATCATCAGAGAGCTGCCAAATATATCTGCTGTTGACATTTAGTGAAGCCTGTAGAACTATCCTGTAATTAAAAAAATAAATACCTCTGTGTAATCGCTTTGCTTATTGACTGCACTTTGTTCTCTCGCTGCTCTGCTTAGCCTTGATGACTTCTTTGATGCTTCTGGGCCATGATGCACTCTGCTACTGGCCTTTCTTCTGAATAGAAAGAGGTTAGGTGTTAGAACAAGAACACATCTTTTTTGCTCAACTTCCAACGAGAGAAATGTTGTTGCGCTGAGAAGTCCTTTACAAGTTATGAAGCATACCCTTAAGAAGCAATAATAAAGCGTACTTGATTTAAGACATGCTAAGTTCTAACTTATTCTTCTGTTAAAGAAATGGTTCCACATCTAATTAAGCCCACCTTTGTGTCATTTCTCGTAACTTTGCGTCCATCTCCTTGTTGGGTGCATACTGAGGCAAGCTTAAGGGTTCGCATGCATAGGGTTCTGTCTTGAAAAACTGTTCAAGTAAAAGAAAATACATGATATACATAAGGCATTTCTGTAGTATTTTGATTCAATGAGCCAACGTTACAAAGTTTGCAATAGGGATAAATAAGATTTACTCGCAACAAGGATGCTACAAATGACACGGCACATTCCACAATTACACAAGTTATTAAAATAAACTAGTGCATTGTCGAAAAAGGAAAATGGCAGCATCACTACATGCAAAGGAAGTCAAGTGGAACAGGTGGAAAAATATTCAATCACCCCTTCCAGCATTGGGTGTCTGTTGTCAGGAAACTGTCGGTCAGAATCGCATTGACACCAACGCCACAGAAAGATATTACAAGTCATGGCAAGGAATACCTACTTTCCTCACTAAAACTAAGGACTTCTTGGCCATATGATAACACCATGTGAAAATATATGGAGGATGCAAGTTAAAGCCACACTAACAATAATATTAAACATTGTTGCATGAAAATTCGGCATCTGAAATTACAATTGGATATTTGCCTAGAGCTAGTACTTTATGGCTTAAATTTCTTAACTAGATGAGTGGAAGAATTTTATTCCGGCACATAGCAAAAGGGAAAAGACAAGGATCCAATTAGTGGTAAACTTGATAAAGCACCAACTGGCAACTCCAATTCTAAATTTCAATGCACACTAGGTTTTTCAATATTTCATCATCACACGTGCAATAGGAATATATATGATATTACATGTCAAATCTTACCTCAGATATAAGAGCATGTGATGCAGTGCCACGGTTGTATGGCTCCACTGACAGAAGAGTTTCTAGTAAACTCAATGCATGTTCCGGCACCTCTTTAAAAACATCTCGAAGGGTACTTATATAAGGACAATGCGGTCTGAACATTGTTGCATTAGGCAACCTTGATTTCTTCCAATAGGCGTCAGTAGGGGAGCCACATAACTTATAAATCTTATGCAATTGTTCCACCTGAAACATGAAAGAGATGTTGCATCATATCAACATGTAGCGGGATACATTAGTTTGGAAGCTAAACCGCGTAAAGGAAGAAACATATAATATCTGGGAAAGCTATGTTGTAGACGGCATAAAACCAGATGTGCTAATTACTTACCTCTGTTCTTCCCTGCAGGATCGGTTTTCCACGAAGCAACTCAGCAAACACACACCCTGCGCTCCACAAATCAACTGCTGAATTATAGTGAGTTGAACCTAGCAGTAGTTCAGGTGGTCGGTACCACAGTGTAACAACCCGGCTGGTCAGAGGATGGTTTCTACTTGGATCACAGTAATTAGCAAGACCAAAATCAGCTATTTTTAGAATTCCTTCATTATTCACAAGGAGATTGGCACCCTTGATGTCGCGGTGAAGAATGCCACGTGAATGGCAATGCTGCAGTCCTGACAGTAACTGGTTCATGTAACACTTAACCTGCAATAGGTGAAAATCAGATGTCAGGTCAACACAATGTAATGTACAAGTTGTAAGGACGGAATAAGAATATAAGATACACTTCATTCGTAATGGGCATACCTGTGCTTCACTGAACTTGATGTCAGGTGAGGAAGAAAGTCCAGCAAGATCGTGCTCCATGTATTCAAAGACTAGATAAAGGCTGCATGACTGACGAGAGGTAATCAATCCTTGCAGCTTCATGACATTTGGATGATCAAGCCTTCTCAATATATGTATCTCTCGTGCCATGAATCTGACACTCTCTGGATCAAAATTGTTGAACCGCACCTTCTTCAGTGCGACAATCTTTCCAGTATCAAGTTCCCGTGCCCTGAATACACTGCTATATGTGCCTTGCCCAACCTGCACATACAGATACAGACATACAGTACAGCCACGAAACGTTGTCAGACCCCATGAGGCACAACAGAACAAACCTGGTTCTAACGAAACTTCATGAGTAAATTTTGTACTCCTAGATAAATGGCACCGGTTCACAAAATGTACATCACAAAAAGTACTAAAGAGAACTTTCTCATGTAATCCACAGCTTCACCCACCTTATAGCGAAAATGCAAACTGATAAACTAGCAGAGTAGTGCCTGCCATGTGTTCAGCTTGCCAGAGATAAAATGGTAGAGTGAAGTACAATTTCCTACCAGCAAAGCATAACAAACAATAGAAGGGGCACCAAATCCTATCAGAGTATCAGTACTAATTTATTCTTCATCATGTCCTAATCCACCACCCAACAAAATACTACTAACACATAATACAAGATTCTATAAAAAGATGCCTACCAATCATCAATCAAGACAAATACCAAATCAAATAACGATCTTCATTCCAAAATTCCAAAACGCGTGAAACAACAATCGCAATGGAAAACGACCCGACGAGATAATTCATTGAATCCAGCGAAACGAAAGCAGCACAGTACCTGCTCGAGCTTGTGAAAGTCATCGGCTTTGAGAGGGATCCAGCCCTGGATGGCCTCCCCTGCATAGGCGCTGAGCCACGACGGCCACCCGGCCGCCACCTGCTCCCCCTCCAGGCTCATACGGAGGCTCCGCAGACGGAAGCTCCGTGACGCAACCGCCACGGAGCCGACAGCCTTCCGAGGCTCCGCCGCCTCATCCTTCTTCTCCAGCACCTTCGCCGCCGCCGCCGAGGTTCGTAGGGAGGAGGCGGAGACGTGGTCCCGCCTCGCCGAGAGCTCAGGCTCCGGCGCGCGCGTGGGCCTCCTGCCCCGGTGCGCGCCGGACCAGTCGGCCGCCGGGTTGACCGAGCCGCCGTTCTTGGACGCGACGCAGCCCATCGCGTCGCGGCGGCGCAGTGTAACGGTACACCACCAAACACGTCAGACCAAACCAAACGCCGAGCTCCTCTCAAGCTCCTCACCGCCGCATTGGATGGATGAACTGAGGGGGAACAACAAGAATCAAGAGAAAAAGCAAGTGAGGCCTCGGCCTAAAGTTGTCGTCGTCACGGGGCAGGCACGGCAGAGATCAAGAAGGGGTCGGGATTGACCTGGAGACTAATAAATGGCGCGATTTAGACGCTCGCCACCACCAAACCGAAAGCGGGAGGGAGACCCTGACGCCGCCACCAGCTCCACCGATTTGGACAGATCGGGACAGAGATTTTTCCAGCCGCGCACGAAGCCGCCGTGATCGCCAGGGAGCGCAGAGCACGAGACACCCGAGGGGAAAAGCTACCTCCGCGGCGGGAGCGACCGACCGACAGATCAAGAAACCGCCGGCGCAACGGGTTTCAGACCAAGAAACAGCACGGCGGCCATCCAGAGCCGCGGAAGCGCCCACGACCGTGGCCGCGTCGCCTCGCCGGAATGGCAGGTCAAGAAACGCCGGCCGGCGAAGCGGCGGGGTGGGGAGGGAGGGAGCAAGGAAGGAAAAGCTTCCCTCGGATCAGGGGAGCGGGGTCGCAGGTGGGAACGGGGGATTTAAAAGGTCCAGCGGGCTGTGGTGGTCGACGACGGGAGGGTTTTCGCACGCTTTTTCGGGGCGTCGTCGGCTTTCCTTTCCTCCGCTCCGCCGCGGGCTCCGGCTCCTCTTGTAGCGAGATTAGCGGAGATACGGGACCCAGCGAGCAAATGGCAACTCTTTATTTCTTGCCTACTGGGCTATGGCGACGGCCCCGCCGGCCGCCGTACGTGCCGGTGGGATTGTGCCCGTGAGTACCGAGCACGTCTGCCTGCGCGTTGTGACCGACTGCGGCTGGTCCCTCGTTGCACTGCATGTACGCAACCCAGGGTGTACTGGTTTTCATCTGCTAATAAATGGCCTGACTCTTGACTATTCTTCGCAAATCTTCTCATTCCTTCCTTAAAAAGGCCTTTTATGGGTATTGCTCCAGCCTCTGATTGATTGTGTAGGAGATTTTCTTGATCTGTTTCCTTATAGAATAGTACTTTCACAAATCAATTAGATCCTACATTTTCCATGATTTCCTTCCAACAATTATTGTGTAGGAGATTTTCTTGATCTGTTTCCTTTATGATAGTGTTCCACGAATCAATCAAATCCTACATTTTCCACATTTCCATGATTTGCTTCATAATACAAAAAAATGTAAATTATGATTTGTTTCCAACAATTAGGGCATGTAATGGTCTTATTTTACCAATGCCACATAGAATGATGGACGCTGCCGCGGAGCGCACGCGTGCTTTTCCATCCCAGAGCGCACGCGCCAGAATTTGAAGGTTTCCTGCGCGCGGCCGGAAAGGGAAAGTTCCCAGGGGACCGCCCATGTGCTGGTACGTACGTACCAACCGGACCCGGAGACGCATGTGCGCTCCAAAAACCAGCAACTGCGCCTCCAAAACCGGCCGTGGCTACCACGCAAACACAAAGCAGATCGATAAAAAGCAGATCTTACCTGCTCCCCATCCCCTTCCTAGCTTCTTCCCCAGGAGAACATCAGATCGGAGAGGATATAACCAGGAAAAGCAAATCGCCATTGCCGGCCAAAAATCACAGGCGAATTCACAGATAAAAAAAGATCAGGTACGTGCAAGAAGAGGCACCCACCCCAGGCTACATCTTTCCCTCCCAAAAAACTTCTTGTTTCACAGGTTTAGAAACAACAAAAAAGATGATCTCTTCCCCTGAGCATCAGTTTTCTTGTTCTTCTGTTGTTCCATACGAAAAAAGCATCCATTCTTCTCCTTGCTCTTGTTAGTTGCTTTTCCTGATGATCTCTTCCCTGAGGAAGTTTTCTGGATCTGTTGTTCCCAAGAGGCAAGTGCCTCCCTTTTTTTCTGACCTCTCTACAAGGGACCTGCATGTAGACACATAGATGTCAAAAGGCTGTGCAATAATCTGCAAAACTAGCTAACTGATGCTTTTTTGAGAGAAAAACTAGCTAATTTTGTTACAGTTGCTTCCTGATTTTATTTTGTAAGAAGCAACAACAGGTAGTTTAGATGCTTCCTGGGTTTTTCTCTCAAATTTAGTGTGTGGAAAACATGAGTGTGTTCCCAGATGCAACACCTGTTGTATGAACTTGCTTTCTGGTTATTTGGAAAGCAACTCCTACTGAATTGACTTGCTTCCTGGTTCTGTAGCCTACCAGTTTCATAAAAAAGCGCAAAACATAACTATTATATCTGGATTTTGAGCTAACAAGCTGACAAAGCAACTCCTACTAAATTAACTTGCTTCCTGGTTCTGTAGCCTACCATTTTCATAAAACAAAGCGCAAAACTTAGCTACTATCTCTGGATTTTGAGCTAACAAGCTGTTTCTCCACGTATTTGCTGCAGGGGATGGATTGGCTTGACCTTAATGAGCCTCCATTTGACTTTGGCAACTTGGATATTGGCAATGAGCAAGATGAGCATGTTGAGCTTATAGATGAGTCCCCTGATCCTGATGAAGGCATAAATGTTGACAATACTACTGCTCCTGGAGGTGGTGATGCAGCAGATGGTGCTGGTGGCAGTGCTACTGGAGGTGGTGTTGGTGCTGGTGCAGCAAATGTTGCTGGTGCCAGTGGTGCAGCAGATGGTGGTGCAGGAGATGCTACTGGTACTGGAGTAGTGGTGCTACCAGCAATGAACACAATGGTGCTGCTACTGGAAGTGATGGTCCAGCAGATATCCAGCATGACATGTTGTACGATCCAGGGGAGCCTTATGTTGGGATGACGTTCGACTCGATGCCCCTAGCTAAGAGTTACTACAATGACTATGCTAACAGGGTGGGATTCTCTATCAAGTCGAACACTAGTAGGAGAAATACTTTCACAAAGGAGTTGGAGAAGCAACAGTTTGTGTGCAACAGGTACAAGAAACCAGCAGATGATGAGGTTCCTGTGGAAAAGTTGCTTAACAACTGCAGTGGTGATGAGGGGAGTGAATCTGATGGTGATGGTGTCGACGACGATGGCTCAAAATCATGCAGTAAGCTCTCAGGATCTAGCAGATCAAGCCGGCCTGGGAAGAAGAAGAGAAGAAGAGAGATGATAAAGCAGACAAACTGCAGAGCTCGGATGGTTGTAAAACTTAATAAGAATGGCAAATGGGAAGTCATATATTACATTGGAGAGCACAATCATCCAATGGTCGTGCAGCCTTCTCTTAAGAAGTATCTTAAGTCACACCAGGGGATACCGGAAGATGAGGAGGAGTTTCTTCGTATGTTGCATGACTGCAACATAGAAACAGGTGTGCTAGTTTGTTTTTGCTTTTCAGCAAACTGATTTGATGTTGGTCTAAGTTTGAAAAAGCAACTGAAACCATCATGTTTGTTCCCTATTTACTTCACTAGATAAAAAGCAACTTGTTTTACTGTCTATTTCCATCCCTAGCATCTTACTATCCTAATGTCCCTCGGATTTATATTTTCTGATAGCTTGCTAAATTTCTGTATTGGTTTCCTTGAGCAGGACGTATGATGCAGATCATGTCTAGATTCTATGGGGATGAGTTCCTAGTGCCATACACTACGAAAGCAATTAGCAACTTGCGCACTGAATTCCGCTCGGAAGCTAGGGACAGCGACATGACAGAAGTTTTGTCCTACTTCTGGGATCTTGAAAAGGAAGACCCGGATTTTTATTTCCGGTTGAAGCTGGACAGTGAGGAAAGGGTGGAGAACCTTTTTTGGATTGATGGTATAGCAAGAAAAGCTTACAAAGAAGCCTATCATGATTGCATCTCTTTTGATACCACTTTCATGACGAACTGCTATAACATGCCGTTTGCTCCTTTCATTGGAATCAACCGTCACGGTCAGACCTTCATGCTGGGTTGTGGTTTCATTAGGGATGAGAAGCAAAGTAGTTTCGACTGGCTATTTGAGACCTTCCTGCATGCAATGGATGGCAAAGCTCCTGACTGCATAATTACTGACCAAGATATTGCCATGAGGGAGTCAATAAAAAAAATCTTGTGGATACGATCCATCGCAATTGCAGATGGCATATCATGCAGAATGCCCAGAAGAAAATGGGAGCATTTCTGGGAAGAAACCCAGAATTGACAGCAGATTTCAACTATCTTGTTGATTTCACCTTGACACCTGAGGAGTTTGAGGCAGGGTGGGCAGACATGGTGCAGAAATATAGAGTCGGTTGGCATAAAGAGCTTGCACATCTGTACGAAATCAGGAAGACTTGGGTGCCTTGTTACTTCAAGGATTGCTTCTTCCCATTCCTACAGTCCACTCAGCGCAGTGAGGGTTTCAATGCAGTTCTAAAAAGTTATGTCAATCCTAAAAACTCGATTCTGCACTTCGTCAAGCAGTACCAGAAGATCCAGGTTCATATACTTGTCAAGGAGGGCCGCAATGACTACCGTACAGATGTCCTAGGAGGTGAAACTTGGTCGCCCTACCCAATAGAGAAGCAAGCATTGGCTGTTTACACCCGTGACATTTTCTACAGGTTTTCTCATGAGTTTGAGAGAATAGGCAGATACAATGTGCGGCCGCAAGGCAACAACTTGTACCTGATTGTGCCTAACAATGAGTGGTGCCCTGTTTATGGTTCTAGGGAATATACTGTCTATGCAAATGAACTTGAAAGTGAATTCAGTTGTGAGTGTTGCAAGTTCAGTCGAGATGGCCTGCTTTGTTGTCATGTGTTGAAGGTGTTTACACACATTGGTATTGATCGCATACCAGATCGGTACATCTTGCCAAGGTGGACTCAGTCAGCTGTCTCATTGTTAAGTGGTGGTTTGGGACATAAACAACAAGGTCAAGTGGATGTTATGCCGGCAGAATCCAAGAAGCAAATAAAAGTTGCTAACTGGACCAACTCGTTTGCCAAGATTGCCCGGTCAGCTAGCAGATCAGATCCAGCAAGCTCGATTGTTGATCGACACCTACGGGCAATGCAAACAGAGATCAACCAGTTGAACAAAACTCTGAAGAAGAAGAAGGCTGCGGGGCAAGGCCGGCTAGGTGGAGAGATATGTTCGGGTTCGCGGGCTGCTGCGTCTACTGCTTCCGCAAGTGCTGCTCCTGAAGGTCCTCCTCCAGCGCAAACTGATGGGGTTGCAGCTGTTCCTAAAGGTCCCCAACTACATCATGCCGTTGGCGCTGCTGCTGCTCCTCCTGCAGTGCCCATGGCATCGCCAACTCGGCCTCCCCAAACACGACAACATGTTGGACCTGCTGTTGCTTCTGCTTCGAAACGCACATTGTCATCTAGGGTGCCCAATTCATCGCCCGCTCGTCCTCCCTCTAAGAAAATTCAACCTTCTGTACATGCTGGTGCTCCTGCTTTGACAACCGTACGAAATTCTGGGGTGCCCATTTCATCGCCCGCTCGACCTACCCCAACAAAACAACCTTATGGACATCTTGCAACTCCTGTTACGACGAGCAGAGTTGCTTTTGGGATGCCCATGTCAACGCAACCTCGGCCTACCCCAACAAAACCAACTTCTGGTCATGGTTCTGCTCCAGCGGTGCCTAATACAACACCCCGACGGCCTCCCCAGTCTCAACAACCAGTTGGTTCCGCTGCATCGCCTGCTGGTACGACAAGCAGACGTGCTCCAGGTGGGCGTACAGGATCACATCCCGTATCACACCTCCCCCAGGATCCTGCAGCAGCTACTACTACTGCTAGCACACACGCACGGGCTACAGGACTGCGCCCTTCGTCGAACCTAGTTTCTGCTTCTGCCTCAACGCATACTGTACTGCCCAATACACCTCTACCTGGGGGTCCAATGCAAGAACCACCAGGTGGGCCTGGGTATGTTGATCAAACAGTCCAAAGGTTGGCTACTAGTCCTAGACGGGATCGCTTAATACTTGGTAACCCGCCAAGATCAAACACAAAAGGGAGATTGTCAAACAACGCACAAGGGCATAGGTACCGGTCAGCCCTTGAACTGCAACCCAAGGGGAAAGTCACTTGTGGATTCTGTGGTGAAGAAGGCCACACCATAACTAGTTGCGAACGTCGTTTGGCTGGTAGTGCACTACAGAAAGAGCCTTAGATTTGTAATAAAAAAACGGCGTTACGCTGTTTTGCGAGTAGGCGTGTGGTCAGGAATACCAGACAAAAAAAATATGGACATGTTCACTTGAAGGAAACTTTGTTGACTCTAAAACTTATTTGTGGTTGGTTGTTTAATATGAAGAGATTCTGGTCTGCCATGGTTTGCTTTGTTGGTACACTGGGCTGCCATTTTGTTGTCTTAAAAAAGCAAATTCATATTCAAGTGTTGTACGAAAAAGCAAACTGAAAACTTGTGTGTTGCCTTACAAACTTATTTTTGGTTGGTTGATGAATGGGTGATAGTTCCCAAACATATCTCTCTCTCTCTCTCTGTCTCTCTCTCTCTCCCTCTCTCTCTCTCTCTCTCTGAAAATGAAGAAACTAATTCGTATTCAAAGTGTTGTAAGAGAACAAAAACATATGGTACACTTGGCTGGCATTGGTTGCCTTAGAATGAATGCTAGAAAAAAATTATTTGTTGCCTTAAGGTGCATGTTAGAATGCAACTGGGATGGGTTTTTTTTGTTGCTTCGTTGGTACACTGAAAAAAATATTTTGTTTCATGGTAAGCCCCTGTGCCGGCAGGTCGTGCCACTGTTTTCACGGAAAAAAGGGAGTACGCACTGTTTTCTACAACTTGGGTAGTAGAACAGAATTCATATTCAAGTGTTGTGAAAAAAGAACACTATAAAAAAGCAACTACTCTTGGACGCAAAATTTTGCCTCTTAGGTGCACAAGAAACACACATGGAAAACGGGTATGCACTGCTGTAGGGTAAAACAGTAGTACCTCTATCCCACTCCCCCCCTCCCACCTATTTGATCTTGAGTATACCCTTCCAATCTTGTCTGTTCTTCTCGCACCTCACGAAGGAATGTGTTTGAATCTTCCTGATGTTGGGGATGTTTGCCGGTCCATATGGTGGAAGGAAACTTCCCTCCCACATAATTGCATTCTGGAGCATGTACACCCCGCAGTCGTCTCTGTCATGCACAATTCAAAAAAAATAAGGAAAACATTGTTCGGGCATGGGTAAAAAAGCTGGATAGAAAGAATCAGGAAGACAGTGGGAAAAAAGCAAAAGATGTGCACTTACGTGTTGTCCTGTTTGGGAACATCAATATCAATGAGTTTGAAATCCTCTATCTGGAGGTTGTACTGTGTTTCCCAATGTAGTACAATACCTCAACAATTGTCTTTGCGGCCGCCTCGAACTGCTTATCCTCAAGGGTTCTTAAAGAGTCCAGTACTTCGAACCTCCTGTCCCGGACATTGACATTGATCATCCAGTAATGGTTGACTGGATTGACCCCAGGACCACCTTTAGTTAGTGTTTCAAGGACCGGGAACATGACCTGGTTTTTTGGTGTGTGAAAACCCATGTTAGAAACAACTGTTTAAACAAAAAAGATGGAAAAAGCAAAAGTGTACTGGACTGAAGAAAAAAAGACCTTCCACCAAAAGGCAAAAATATGTAAAACAAATTGGGCAACACAAAAAAAATTACCATCTCCTTGCGATCCAAGTGCATGGTTTTGTTGAACACCTTCTTGACCTCTTTTCTGAACAAATCCTTCTTCAGTAACCAAATCTGTTGCGTTTGGAAATATACACGGCATAAAACAGAAGTATAAGAACTATGGAGAAACAAAAAAATAGTAGAAAAAAGCATAGAGGCTTGGGGTGTGTTGCAAGTTACCCCTATTCGTAGTGGCATGATAATTTTGCTGGCATTCTCGGTCAGATTATGCATGATTGACTGTATCCCTATCTCAACAACAGAGTCTTTTAGCTCCCCTCTCGGTTTCATTGACTGGGCAAGTTCTTTGACAGAGACGAAGTAATTGCCGTGGTCAATGATGTTTGCGCTGCAAAAATTGAATAAGAATACTAATGCAGTTAAACAATTTGTTGCACATATAATTGTATATGCAACATGTACTACTTGCCTAGTTTGTCAAAAAAAGCTATGAAGCTGACCTAGTATCTGCGCTTTTATCTCTAGATGACCCCCGCCCAAGCGCCAATACAGCATCGTATACTTCTGTTACCTCCCTTGAGCACGGAAATGTTGCCTTGCTTTTGTAATCGACAAATGGTGAACCCCCTTTTGCCATGGCGCCACTTGACGATCCAATGTCAATTGGGTTTGACGGAGCACCCCCTTTTGACGGAGTGCATAAACCATCTCCTGAACCTTGAAGTTTTGCCTTCTTCCTCGCATTAATTTGCAATTCAGCCTCAACAAACAACCTGTCGAGCTCTTCAGGGTCCAAGTTGGCGTCCCAATCTTCTAACGATATCGGGTGGTTGATTTTTCCTCCTACACCTGTGGCAGCATTAGATGCTACCTGTTGTGATTTCCCCTTGGTTGCAACAGCTTCATCGAACTCTGGCCCTAGGGAGAAAGAAGGTGCATCACAAGGGTCTCTCTGGATTTCGTCTTCAGCTGGAAATCTCTGCTCAGCAGGTATGTTAGGCATCTCTCCCTTCTCACCCTCAATGTTGCGAGGCAGCTGTATCTCCTGATCATGCACAACTGGGGATGCACAGTGGGCACCAGATGGGCATGACACCTTTGCCTTCTCACCATGCATGTTGGAGGTATCAGTAGGCAAAATTTTCCCAGCAATTTGCACCTGCAGCAGGATCCCAGTGGGTGCCTCCTTTGGTGGAAGTTGTCCATGTGAGGTGGAAGGAGGCAACTGTGCATCCAGACCATGCACAGTGGGTTTGGAACTCTGTGAGGTCCCAGAAGGCAACTTTGTAGTTGGAACTTGCGCATCTGATTCCCCATCAGGCAACTTTACTTCAGTTCTTTGCTCCTGTTGGACATCAATATCCCCAAGCTTTGCCCCTTTGCTTCTGTGTGTCACTCTTTTCGTTCTGACTGCACTTGCTGCTTCTAGGCCTTTCTTCTTGGCTAATCTTGTGTTGTACCTTTTTGTTTCGAACCCTAATATTTCTTTGAAAATCTTACTTCTCAAACTTTTAGGACACAGTGGATCGAAGGATGACATGCTTTCAGTTTCCCTTCCTTTCTGTTTTAAAAGAAACAATGTCCGATCAAGCTGCAGATCGTCTTTTATTTCAGGCACAGGGAGCGTGGAACAAGATTCTGTTCTCACAAAATCTAAGTACGTCCTTTTGTCCTCCTCGGTGAACCTGCCAGGACGCCGGGGGCGCGGGCTGCTTTGGGACATTTGCCTAACTTTACGTGTAGAAGACCCACCAGCTTGTTCTAAAAACTCGTTCATCGTCAAGCAATCATCAGACTCGGTGCCTGTGTCCGAGCAGGAGGCATCAACAGCTTCAGCTGGTTTCCCTGCTTCATGGTCCTCTCCTCCTTCCCCCGCTGTAGTTTCTGAATCATGTATGAAGCTGCCATTCCCAGCTGTGTTTCCTTCCACGTCATCAGCCTTTCTCCCACTGTCAAAGACAACATCTGCTCCTTTAACGCTGCTGTCTTGTGCTCCTCCGCCTTCGCATCGGTCTCTAGTGACTGCAGCGTCATGTGGTACTTGCTGGTCGTCATCACCGTCAACGGCTGCTTGGCCATCATCGCTTGCCCGATTGCCCGCTTGCCCGCTTCCATTGCCCCTGCCATCATCTTCATTGTCCTCTTCGTCCTCTTTGCCGCTGTCATCCTCAACACCATCCACTTCGGTATCATCGCTCTCTTCTCCGCTGCCAACTTCATCGTTTTCTTCTTCATACTCATCGTCTTCTGCATCGGTGTCAGCGCTCTCTTCCAAATCTTCCTCCGTGATTCGCCGCCGCTTCCTTGTGCCTGGAACTGTGCTAGTCCCTGCTTCATTCTCGTCCATCTTGACGAACACATCTATCATGTCTTCCATTTTTTTGGCATAATCTGAGCACATATCGTTCAACATGTTTACAAGTTTCAACTTTTTCTGTGCATGAACAGAAAGAAGGACTTTCAGTGGGACTGTTGACGTATAAGAAAAGTACAAAAGTTTCTGGAAAAAAGCAACTTCATGGTGTAATGTTACCTGTGGGTGGTATCCTGGTGGGACACGTGATGAAACAAATGCTTCAGCGACTGATAGACCTCCAAACAACCTATCCTTCAGTATTACCCCAACACCATCCTTCAGCTGTCACATGTGGAAAAAAGGAAAAAATGCAAATAAGAAAGGTTGAAAAAGCAATAGATGCTTCGTGGTAGAACAGATTATCATAAGAGAAGAACAAAAAAAAAGGCATCTAGTCGTCGGAAACAAGATCTTACACGCAATTTTCCATAATCACCGTCGTCCTTCAGGTCCTGCTGTATAACACGTGAAATCGCCCTGCCAGTCCATGCTTCAACCCTTACCGCGCACTTCTTGACAGGCACATCCACCTCCAGAGAATCTAGATATAAAACCTGCAAAATTGTCACAAATAATAAAACATAAAAGGTAAGTTATGTAGAACAAAAAACAAATTGTGTTCTAGAAAAAAACAGTACATCACATGTGGTAACTTACCACCAGGTGGTAAATACAAGCGCAGAAAGAGCCTTTGTTTGAAGTCATAGCAAGCTTCAGCTGGTCCACGACAAAGCGACACCAGTTTGTCAAAGGGACATCTTCCAAGTTCATCAAGGCCTTGTAGCATCGCGGGCTCACGCTCAAGCTGGTGGTTGGGCATAGAAAGGTACTGATAGCAACTATCAACCAAGCGCGCAGGAACTTGTCATCTGTCGCTCCGTTCATCGCCTTAATCTTGTCACACAGAGCTGTGATATCAGGTGCTGATCCCAGTTCATACTCCTTCATAATGAAGTCTGTTGCTTCTTGGTCCGTCTCGAACTTGACCGCAAAACCATCACAAGGAAGCCCCATATTCTTAAGAACCGTTTCCTCATTGACCGGGATTGAGCCCCTCCCTCTGATAACTATTTCTGATCTAATAGGATCATAACGTCTAATGAGCCACTTGCCGAGCTTGTTGGGCATTTTGGTACACTTGAGCAGCAGCAAGCCCCCAAACCCTGCGGCTCTGATAACATTCCTTTGATCGTTTGTAAGAGACCGGTTCAGCTTAACGAGCCTTGCTGGTGATGCACGGTTCCTACCTCTAGAACTACCAGCCCCATCCTGGGAAAATGAAAAGGCGCACATTAGTATTCATGTTTCCAAAAAACATGTGCATGAAGGAACTTGATTATGTTTTGTGGAAAAGCAAAAATGCCTTGCATTAGTTGCACAATGAATATGCTTCATAAGGCAAATATGTATTCATGACTTGGCTAATGAGAATAATCAGGAGTTCAGCCTGAAGCTAAAAAAAAGCATACTGAACACAAAAACCACCTTGTTAACTCTCCGTGGAGGACGACGACAAGCACCACCTCTTTGATGAGCAGTTTGGCCACGACTTGTGCCCGCCTGCACGTTTGCTTCCTGAAAAAAAAATACAAAGCCGAAAAAAATGGGATGATCATTCTTCTGAATTTGTTGTGATGATTAGAAAAAAACAAAGAGCTCATCCACACAGATACAAAAAAAGCATCATGTGTACATGCCACAAAAAAACAAAAATGCATTCCCTCACACGTAAAAAAGCACCAGTAGTCCAGTACATGGCAGTGGGCTATGTAAAACTGGTCGAGTCACTCGGCAAACACAATAATGCCCCCCAAACCATTGTGTATTGCACACTTTCGTTGGAAATGCTACCTATGTGTGCACTATGCTGAAATCTTAGTCCATTAAGCAAATTTAGAAAAAAACTATGCTCAATTCTTAGTCCATTAATACCACAAATCCACACCATAATCACACCGTTATTCTAAGCAGCATATTCATGGCATCAGGAGCAAAAAATCCACACAGATACACAAAAAGCATCCTACAGGGCTACTAATTACCATGAAAAACAATTATATACAAACATCATTGGAGCACCATGGTTCCATGTCAACCCTAACCCTCTATTTTCCCTTTAAATTTCAGTAAAATAATACCACAATCCACACCATTGAAAACACCATTATTCTAAGCATCAGTTCCATAGCATCAGGAGCAAACACATCAACACAGATAGAAAAAAAGCATCATAACATCCCTACAGACCAGTAACAAAACTACAGGAAAAAGGACATGTATCACAGACATCATTGGAGCACCATGGTTCCATGTCGCCCCCTAACCCTCTACCTTACTCTTAGCATCATGGAGTAAAAAAACACCCACACATATACGCATAGCATGCGAGGGAGATGGGAGATCGTGAGGAACCATACCTGAGGAAGAGCCGCATCTGTCGTCTGAGGTCGATTTGCCACCGAGCTGGTGGCGCGAGGCTTGGACGTCGGTGCGCGTCCCTTCTTCAACCCCCGCGGGCCGCGGGGATGCTCTCCCTCGCCTCCAAATCCGCATCAGCCGCCTGCGCTGGCCCCGGATCAATCGTGGACACCGGCTTTTTCCCCACCGCCGCAACTTGTCGCCGGAGACGCGTCGCCGCTGCGCGGGTCTCACGGGCGCCATCCGCCGCCGTTTCCCCGCCGTCCATGGCCGCGAAACACTGCCCCCCGACGCCCACCAGAGCCTGCTACTACTCCCTACCCCTCCCAATCGCACGCCAGTGTCCTGCGCCGGCGAGAAGCTGCGGCGGAGACGGCGAAACCCTAGCGTCGCCGGCGAAATCGCGAGAGCCGAAATGGGGAACGGCACGGAGCTCTCTCTCTCTCTCAATTTTTCAAACAGTACAATAAAAGCCCCACGTGGCGGGCCCTATCTGTCAGCGTCGGTGTGTAGGTTGTGTCCGCGTGCGCGCCGTTCCGACCGCGAGGCGTGCGCCGCGCAAGCCAGAGCGCACGCGCGCGATATGTCCTTCACCTAGAATGATTGCTGTTGGAGAAGAAACAAAAAAAAGTTTTTCTTCTCTTAGTTAAGAGATGATTTCTTAGCAATAACTGTCTTACCAAATATTTAGAATATCTTGTTACAAAAGATAAGCCTAAAAAATAGGGAAAGGGTTGTAATCATCCGGGGGATCAGCACGCTCGCATCCCCCGCATGGAGCAGTTGCCACGCGTCCCCGCGGACCAGTCACGAGGCCCACGCGCTGGTTCCTCTCACACCCGTGAACCCCTCACCTTATCCTCTCGTGCTCGCCGTTGCGTCGTCGACCGCTGCCCCCATCCACCACCTCCTCCTGCTGCTCTCCTCCCCTCGCCGGCCGTCGGCCGCCGCCGCCTCTGCCCGTCCTCCTGCGCCGGTCGCCACCGCCTCTCCCCGTCCTCCTACGTCGTTCGCCGCCCCTCCACGACCTCCCGCGCTGGTGCCGCTCGTCCCCGACCTCCCGCGATGGCCGCTGTGCCTCCACGACCTCTCGCCCCGCCGTCGCCCTCCCCGCCTTCTCCGGGGAGATGTGCCAGGAGATGCGTCCGAAGCCGCCGCCATGCTCGCCCATCTCCTCCAACTTATCCTCGCGACGCCGCCGTTGAGCACGCCGTCCTACATAGTCCTCGCGCGAGATCGCGTCGACCTTCCCTGCTCCGGCAACCGCCCGCCGCCGCCGCTCCTCAACTTACCCGGTGGATGGCGTCAAGGGGAAGCTCCATCGAGGCCCCTGCTCGTCTCTATCGAGGTCGACGAGGCCAGCCGCAGGGTCGACGACGTCAGCGCCTTCCCAGTGCCCCGTCGCGCCATGCGCTCCCTTGTCTCCCTCGCGGACGAGCCATAGGGCCGGCGACGCCACCACCTTCCCGACTCTGATGATTGTAGCAATTTTATTTTATTTTGCTATATGTATATGTTGTGCACATTTTTGTAAGGTTTGTAGCAATTTTATTTCTCTTTTGGCGCAAAACCACATAATGATTGTAGCAATTGTCCCCTCAGATGATGTAATTTTTATTAATGTTATGCAATTTTTTTTGAAAGATTTGTAGCAAACAAATGCCTCTTTTAATGCAAATTAACATAATTATTGTAGCAAAAAAGATTCACATGCTGCAATTTTTCTTTACCAGATGTTGCAAATTTTCAGTGTGGTGCAAATTTTGAAAAGGGTTGTAGCAAAGTTTTGTTGCTATGAGATCTCCGGTGAGTTCTCTCCGGTGTGCTCACAGGCAAAGGTCAGGTGTTGCGAGGCAGCGATGACGCTGCTATCACCGGCGACGGCGGTGATGATGCAAGCGGATGCTACCGATGTCTCGCGACGTTGTTACCGACGAGCCGATGATGCTACCGACGGCGCATGACATTTTCTACCGACGAGCTGGTGATGCTATCGGGGCGCGCGACGTTGCTACCGATGGCATACGGCGATGCTACCAACGGTACACAACGATGCTACCGACGACTTAGGGTGATGCTACCGACGGCGCATAACATTTGCTACCGACAAGCTGGTGATGCTACCGGGGCACGCGACGTTGCTACTGATGGCACGCGGCGATGCTACCAACAGTACGCAACGATGCTATCGACGACTTAGGGTGTTGCTATTGACGACGCATGGCATTGCTACCGACGAGATAACGATGCTACTGGCGAGTGGTGTGTTCCTACCGACGACACGTGATGATGCTACCCATGGCACGCATCGATGTTACTGACGGCGTGCGTTTTGCTCCGTAAAAGCATCTACCACGGTGCGAGCGGGTCATCCACGTTCCTGCATGCGTCTATCATGGTGCTGCTGCGTCGGCGACGCGGTGTCGAGATGTTCTCCAATGCTGTCAGCGAGGTCTCGTTGGATTTGCTACAATAGTAAAAAATGTTACACATGGGACCTTTTTCTTCATAGTAGCATTTGCTAGAGCAGCACAAAAAATAGCTAAAAATAGCTACGAATGAATTTTTTGTTTTGCGTCATAGGAAGAAGAAATTTGCTACCACCGTTTTTTCTTTTTTGCATCATAGAAACCAGAAATTGCTACCACCGGTCTTTTCTGTTGCATCACTTGAAGGAGGTATTTGTTACTACCGTTTGTTTTGTTTTGCATAATTGGAAGAATTTTTTTTGCTACTACCTATTTTTTTCTTTTGCATCTTAGGAAGAAGGAATTTGCTACCGACGGTTTTTTGTTTTGCATTATATGAAGGAAATAATTGCTACCACCATTTTTTTCTTTTGCATAACAGAAAGGAGAAATTGCTACCACCGGTCTTTTCTTTTGCATCACACGACGGAGAGATTTGCTATACAATCGATTTTTGGATTTGCATCATCTGCTCCAACCGTTCTTTAGTTTTTGCATCATCATTGGAATGAGAATTTGCGATACGACCCACGCGAGACAGGAATTGCCTCATCAGAAGCAGAGGTGGTCTCGCCAGAGCTCTAGGATACATGCGCTCCTACCGTAGGGATCGGTTTTGCTGGCAATTTTGCATCGGTTTTGCTACGAGCGGTAGGGCCAATACTACTGGCGACGTGGACGCCGCCCTCACCGGAGCTGGATGGAGGTCCGACGGCAGCATGGCGATGGGAATCACGCCGCCCTGACCGGAGCTGGATGGCGATCCGACGGCAGCATGGCGAAGGGAATCATGCTGCTCTCACCGGAACTGGATGGCGGTCAGCGTCCGAGCCGACGGCACCATGGCGACGGGAATCGGGGGCGCATGCTCGCGTTGATGCGCCATGGCCGGCGGCGGTCGTCGATGCGGATCTGCGCCACCGTTCCTGCCCCCAGGCCGTCTGTGGCTGTGTTTCAATTTTTCTGATGCGGGTAGCTGCGGGAGGCAGACGCGATTCAGATCGAACGGCTCCCTCTGCGCGCATCGGACGGCCCGGGACCCGGGGATCGGGGGATTAGATCCCCGGGGGACGCTTAGTCCCGTCCTAAAAAATACTCTTATTTTCATATCTATATTACGTGACAAGTTTAATATAAGACCGTTTTATCAATCATTGTAATGCGCTAATTTTCATTCTATTCAAGCCCTTTTTCTTGTAGTTACGGAAACATTGGCCTCGTGATAGAAACATATTTTGTGATTGCCACCAATGTTAATATTGTTGGGCTACGAGTAGGGAGCTATAAGAAAACAAGCCATCAAGAAGCATAGAGGTTGGCGGCATATTATGTATATAAGGGGGAGAATTTATATTCTTATAAGTCTAGTCAAGATGGTCACATTCTAATACTTTCGGTAAGCATTCCAGTTTTCCTCAATGTGAGATTTAGGGCACTAAACTTGGCTAGGTCAGCGACATATATCTCGGTGTAGAAAATAACTTGGCAATTTCGCAAACAAAATGGAGACTCTTTGCGAGTTTAAAACATTTTTTTCTATAGATCTATTTTCTACCCTCAACTGTCTAGCGCCAACCATTGTTGGCGTTGACCCCTAAACCGCCGCTTTGTTCACAACATTGCTACTTTTTGTATTTTGATTGTCTCTTATTAAAGTTTTAGATTATGGCTGTTTCAACTGAACAATAAAAAACAAGGTCATTTTAAAAACAATATGTAAGAAGCACATATAAGATATGAAAACTAATAAAACATATGCTAACACAAGATAAACACAAGCAATGAAAGCACAAAAATTCTAAAATCACTTTACACACACACACACATATCCTTTTTTTGCGAAACACAATGCGAATACAAACGCTCACATACTCACCCCTATGAACACACGCACATCCTACCCCTATGAGCACCTCCGATAGACTGAACCGGCGGTTGAGTCTTGAGATTGACGAAGTCACCATAGATGCCTCATTATCGACGGGAACGTCGCCTCACACTGAAGAATATTCCACCTAAATGAGAAACACTAGTGTCAAACCTGGGGTTTGAACTCTGACGGGCTGGGGGTACAACCACCCTCCTAACCATCCTACCACAGGCAGGTTCTCCACACCCACACACACACACATCCTAGAACCAACATATTTGTGTACTATTACTATTTCTTGGAATTGTAGCTCAAGAGTGTATCGAGATAGACAATAGCACAATGCGAGGTGCACTTGAGAAAATTAGATGTCGTTTGCCACCATCGTCTTGATGCAAACATGAGACGAAAGGTGTTGTCGGTGGATGGATTGAGGGGTGCTATGCTGAAGAGGCTGCAATGGATATCGCGTCGGAAAAACTTGGTGCTTATGGAGCGAACAATATAAGTCATCAAGGTGGCGCATGTAGGAGGATGGAGTCTAGAGCGTCCTACAAGGTTGTGCCCTGAGCGGCAACCATCACTTCTCCTTAGGATGGCCTAAATGCGTTTTGTGGTACAATTAGCTAGTGTGTGAGGAGGAAGGAAGAAAGGAAGGAAGCTGAAGACCCTTTGTTGTTGGATATTGAACAAAGCAGCGAAAACGAATGTATCCGACGACTGGGTTATAAAAAGTTTGCATGTAAACTTAACCCACAGAGAATCAAATCCTATTTTTGACACATGGATAATGTGGGTGGGAGAAGACGTTTTCGTCGACATAAAGCCGTTGGTGGCGAGTATCTTTGTTGGAGCTTGGTGATTCTAATAATAAATTTGTGCATATTGTGGCGTTGGGTAGGGACGTAGAGTCTGTGAAATTGAACCAGGTTTCTGAAAAACAAACAAAAAGGGGAGTCCATTTTCATTTTTTCCTACCGTGTAAAAAAAGTAGGAGTTTGTTAAGACATTTCCTCCTTGTTAGTATTAGTACCTCCTTTCCAAATTGTTATGTGTTTTTGTTTTGGTCAAAGTGAAATATACTGTATTAAAATTCATGTATATATATTTTATGGAGTATATTTCTTTACTTGGACGTGTGTGGGACAACCCGGTTTATTAGTCAAACCGTGCGTGCTGGCAAAGCTGCAGACGAGCGAACGGTTTCTGACGACCCGGTCGACGAATTTTTAATGCGAGCCGAGACTTTGATGTACCTGCTCTATTTGTCCGCACGCGTGCACGTTTGACTTCTGTTTGACACAAGCGGCTCTTTCTTTTTTCCAGAGTACAGAGAGACATACTGCTCTCCTAGATGAGTAGTAGAAACTACAGAAATATAGTGCGACGTTTTGGAGACCGAGCTCTATGAAGTTTTTTATTTTGAAAATTTTGAAAATCATATTTTTGAAGCTTCAAAAATTTAGGGATGTAGATAATGTTGTATTCTACCCACGTCTAGAATATCAACTGGACATATGTTGTACTTTGGGCTGTGCAAAATTGACAAAATCTGAAGCTGAAAGTAGTGAAGGTGCAAAATTTGAACTCTCCAAAATCTGCCAGATTTTGCTATTTTCGTGTACCCAATGATATGAGTTATTTTGAGTTGATATTTTGCATGTTCTCTACATCTATGGTTTTTTCAAAACTTGAAAAATATGATTTTCAAATTTTTGAAAATAAAGAGCTACATAGAGCTCGGCCTCCATTTGCACTTTCCGAACTAGCATCTATAAAAAAAGTCACATGTCAGGTCTAGTTAACTTGTGAATTCTCCCATGTGTTTGTGCAAAAGTACACGGGTTTTAGGGCCCTCGTAATTTGTGCTCAATACTATTCAATTACTCCCTCCGTTCCTATGAGGAAGGCGTGAAGTTTCTGGCGTTGTAACCAAGGCAGAGCAGCGCAGGCTAAAGTTTGCATGAAATTTGACAAAATTAACCCTTTGACGAAACTTCAGCCAAAAATAACCCTTTTTTGATTTTTTTTCTAAATCTAACCCTTTTGTGTGGCTCCCGTAGCGGGGGCGCCACACATGTATGCACCACTCCCCCGGCTGGGGCGCCACACATCTGCCAGCGTGGCAAAGCGGGCCCCAGCAGGGTTAAGTAGCGCCGGCCACTGGGGCGCCACACCTCCATGTGTGGCGCCGGCGGCTGGGGCGCCACACCTGCTGTAAAAATAACTTCCCCAGCCAGCATCTCGCGCTCGCCGAACGACCGCCTCGCGACGAGCAGGGGCGGAGGAAGCCGGCGCCGTTGGGGGCGCACAGACCGGGGTTCCCTTGGAAGCTCTCGCCGAAGGCTGAGATGGCGAGCGCCACGGGCAGGGGCCCGTCCAGCCGGTTGTCCGACAGGTTCAGGTAGCTCAGCTTCAGCCCGGCGAGGCTCGCCGGCACGGCGCCCTACAGACCGTTCCTCGAAATGTCCAGCGAGTTCAGCCGCGACAGGTCGCCCAGCTCCGCGGGGATCGCGCCGACGAGCTTGTTACTAGCGAGGTTGGGGAGCGCCCAGAGCCCCTCGGGCACCTCGCCGGAGAGCTCGTTCTTGCTGACCCGGAACCTCAGCAGCTACGTGCAGCTCGCGTAGCTCGCCGGGATCGCGCCGGAGAATTTATTCTCCAGCATGAGAAGCTTCTGCATGGTGCCGCGCTTGCACATGTCCGGCGGGATGGCACCCGTGAGCGCGTTGGTCGACACGTCGATGAAGTTGAAGTCTGACCAGCTGCCCAGGTTCTTTGGCAGCTCGCCGGTGAGGTTGTTGGTGTAGAGCGACAGGTTCACGAGCTCTTTGAAGTCGCAGCGAGACGAGTCGCGTGAGGGTACGGAGCTCCGAGTGTAGGAATTAACCTGGTTGACCACAAAGAGAGTCGCCGGAAAGAATCAAAGTTCCGATCGTTCCGATCGATCAAGAGCTAGCTAGCTCACGTCCGGGAAACGATCAAGGCATCACGTCCCGGCTAGCTGCTCACGTACGGGAGTACTAGCAAATCGATCAAAGAAGCTAGCTTTGCACTGCAAGTTTCATACGTGCTTGAGTTTTGCTTTGCAAGCGGCAACGATCTGAAGGCTAGAAAACCAACACCGAGAGGTTGCCGGTGAGCGCGTTCATGGACGCGTCGAACAACTGGAGGTTCGTGAGCTTGCCGAACCCCGGCGGGAACGCGCCGGTGAGCGAGTTGTTGTAGAGCTCGAGAGACTGTAGGTTGACGAGCTGGGAGATCGTCTGAGGGATCTCGCCCATGAGGTTGTTGTCAGAGAGCTCGAGGTCGACGAGCCTGGTGAGCTGCCCGATGTCCACCGGGATGACGCCGCCGATGTTGGCGGCTGAGAGGTATAGAGTGGTGAGGTTGACGAGCTCCGTGATCTCGGCTGGGAAGGTGTCCGTCGGGGCGAGGTAAGGGTTGTCGCCCGCGGCGAGCACGGTGAGGCCCGGCATGGCGCGCAGCGCGGTCCACGGGAAGGGTCCCGAGAAGGCGTTCTGGGAGAGGTTGAGGACGCGGAGGCCGGAGAGCGGAGAGAGGTCCGGGATGGCGCCGGAGAAGGCGTTGATGGTGAGGGTGAGCTCCTGGAGCCCCACGCACGCCGTGACGCCGTCGATGCCGCCTGCGAGCTCGTTCGCCGGCTGCGAGAGCGTCATGAGGGAGCTCAGCGAGCTGCACCGCGTGTCGAACGGTACGGAGGCGGACGATATGAGCGCGGATAGCTCGGATGATGAGGCGGCATGGAGGAGACTAGTGATCAGCAGGTTGAAAATTATTTTTTCACAAGGCAGGTGTGGCGCCCCAGCGTCCGGCGCCACACATGGAAGTGTGGCGCCCCCGTGCCGGCGCTACTTAACCCAGGCTAGGGCCCGCTTTGTCACGCTGGCAGATGTGTGGCGCCCCGGCCGGGGGAGTGGTACATACATGTGTGGCGCCCCCACTACGGGAGCCACACAAAAGGGTTAGATTTAGATTTTTTTTCCAAAAAAAGGTTATTTTTAGCTAAAGTTTCGCCAAAGGGTTAATTTTGTCAAATTTCACAAAGTTTGCCGTCAGCTGGACACTTTTGCCCCTAATGAATCGCTATGTGCACAGTTACCGGTCCATCTTTTACTCGTCAGTTCAGACACGTCCTCTCAGTCTCTGAGTTTTTTAATCAGCCGCATGCAGTCAGCCTTCTCTGGCCAATCCCCTCACGCATGCAAGCCCACACAGCCAATCAAAGCCACAACTTTACAGGAGGCTTGCAGTTAATTCCTGCGAGAGAATAGGGTTACTTCTGGTACATAGTGTGCCAATTTGCTCCTGCGCCTTGCTTTTTGACGAAAAACTGAGAAAAAAATATACGCCTTAAGCAACGGAACGGAGGGAGTACTTTGCTTCCACATACTAGTAATATACTCCATCCGTTCTTATAAGATGTTTAGCCTTTTTTTTAATTTACATGTATTTATACACGTTTTAGTGTGTATAGTTGTATACTCATCCATTTGAGTCGTACCTAGATCACATTTGAAATAGGTAAACCATCTTATATTTAGAAAAGTATTAGGCATCTGTTAAAGTAAAAATATACATAGGCATGTCTTTTCATCAGAGAAACTTCCAAGGAAATGTCATGTCTTAGCACTTGTGCTTGGTCATCTTATAACAAAAAATAAATAAAGAAAGATCCTGCCATTCCCTACGCTGATTTCCATTTCTCATCCGCTTCCTGTGAGTGACCATGCGCTGCCGACCGAGCCGAGCACGACTACAAGTCACCATATCCAGTCCTCTGCACGTGGTCATGGCATTTGAACTATTCTACTACTCCAGTATCAACTGCCCTGTCCAAACTATTATATGTGACATGACATCACATTGCATTTCGATCTGTCACAGACTCACAGCACATATTTGTATAGACAATTGGTCAACGAGTGAAGATCTGGTGGAGAACTGGCGACAATTGGAATTGAGACTTAGTCAACTAATCAGGATTAGGTTGGGGGCCACTACTTAACCTCAAAGGCCAAGGGAAAATAAATACTCCTCACGATTTAAAATAAATGTCGCAGTTTTAACTGAGCTTAGTTTAAAACCGCGACACTTATTATGGCTCAGTTCAAAACTGCGACATTTATTATGTATCGCAGATAGTAGAAGTTCTCAATCAGAGTTGCTTAAAATCTAGCCTTCCATTAGACCATGTTAGGAACAATCCCAAGTAATTTGAACTATTTCTCTAAAATTTCAACGAAACTGTTTGTTTAAAACAGCCATGGACACAAGGCTCTCTCAAGTATCTTTGTAATCTGGTGTGACAAAAATCAGTGTAGTACTTTCTGCGTTTTCAGAGTTATAACAACAGAAGTTAAATTAGGTCATAAAGACCAAAAACTTCAGATGGCGCTCGGGCCACAGGGAGCCCTTAAAAATAAAACAGACTTCATTTTATATTTCAATAATTCTGAAAAAATCTACATGCATGTACATAGCATCTAAATTTTGAACGATTTTTTTCATATATGATCTACAAGAAGAAAAGACAAATTTGAAGAATAAAATCAAGTTTTTTCTTTCTATTTAGAGCCACATTTTTATAATTTTCGTGTACATCAAAATATAGCATATCCTTACAAAAATAGGTTCACAAAGATCATTTATATTCTAAGGTGCAGCTGCTGGCTATATCTAGAGGGCCGACGTGCGATTCGGTGAGCAGCCTTGCATGAATTTTCTAAGTAAGTGGGTTTTGGCCGGTCTAATAATCTATGTCTGATTGAGTAGTTTTGTAATTTATAGGACAATGGGCCTATGACGGACCGACGTGATGTTGATTCGGCGTTGACGCATAATAGTTTTCCAAGCGGCCGAGTGCACGATGAATCTAAGCAAGGGAGCAACCTAGCTAGCTAAAAGGTTATTTCTCGCCGAACTATATATTATCTTCCGTTTTCGCCTATCATTAGCCACTGGTCATGCAAAAGGATATGTTATATTAATCAACAAAAGGGTTCAATTAAAATTTAGCTGAGTCCTAGAATGTAGAACCTTGTTTGTGACAGTGCTCATGATCAAATCCCTTTTTTTTATTCAATATTACACAATAAGAGCGCACGCCACAAAATTTTATCATTAGCACGGTCCCTCTTGCCATGCTCTCTTACTAAGCAGCCCTAATTAAGAGGCAAGTAATCGACTAGAACGGTAGAAGTAGAACCGATGAACGCTCAACCTCATTCGGCCTAACCAAGTTTAATAACCAACTTGGCCCGCATGCCTACCAACTTGAAACAACAAGAGAGAAAAATGTACTTTTGAGAATCAGAGTTGGCACAGGTTTGCCACACCATCGTGCCACAACATTCCATGACATCATCTTAAGAAATGGTGCAGATTGGGATTATAGATCCCTAGTAAAGTGCAAAGTGGACAAAATTCAAAAGTATGGTCCAAACGTTCAACCCATGACAATTAGATGGTCTAAATTAGATTTAACACTTTATTTTGCTTTCATCTTTTATTCACAAGAGTGATGACAGTGTTGGCCATCCTATCCCTACCCTGAGCGCGCGCACACACACATTAGAGGCTCCAGTCTATCAAGCGAGGTCGTGTGATCTATTATCATGTTTGTTTGATCTGGCAGTCAACAAAGATTTCTTTCACTTGTTATCGGTTTAACCTTTAGATTATATTTACGACAAATCATTTCTTACGACTTATGTCCTTGTTTGATTTACATGCTAGAATGTACGACGTCAAAGTTTCTTCAAGCCCCTTTGATTCACATTAATAAAAAAATGTATGATTGCAATGTCGTGTCCACTAGACTGCTACATGATTGTGTTTTCATCAAAGTCTATTTGATTCCGCAATCGAAAATCGAAGTATTCTTTCAAGAGATTTGAGTGAACAGAAAAAGTTCCTCTAAAAACCCCCTATGGAATATCAAGTCAAACAACCAATACAATTTTTATCAAACGATTCAAATCGTCCAAAATTCAAATAGATTTTTTTTTTGAATTGAAGAGGCCCTCTTAAGTAGGACCATCCAACAGTTTAGAAACATCTAAGATCAGCTGCATATAAAAGATGTGCCAATCTTTTCGATTAAAGGTATTTTCACACTATTGTGTATTTTTATTCTGTTTGCGAGGACTACTAAATAGTGTATGTGATATAAATTCGTACCATGAGGCAATGATCAAATTGGCATCATGGAACCGCTCTGCAAGAGTGGCGAGCAATTCCAAATCAAATCAAAAAAAAAAAAATTGGCATGATGAAGCAGAAAACGTCAAGTAAAAAACAAATAACAATGCAGCATTGGCAATGGATGTCAAATTAGGTGGCGGTCCAGTAATGGAATCTTAGGGAATGCCTTTTACGACACAATCATCGGGACGCTAGTTTTCAAAAGCGAGATCTAGGGCGTGTGGGCGCTGGATATGTCGCAGTAGCCATGGGACGAAGCCAGAGTCGGCAGAAAGTAGTGGAAGATGGTGATGCTGCCGAAGGTCTGAAACGGATGTCGCGGATTCAGTGAAGCAGGTCAGTGTTTTCCAACTACGGGGACGGTACACACGATTGGTCTCTCGTTCTCACGCCACGAGCCCCACATGGAAAAAAACAAGCTACTTCACCGGTGCTTCCCCTCATAGATACACTCTCTTCACGATTTTCTACTTCGTTTTACAAACTACTCCGTAGTACGTACAGTAGTATTGTATAGATCTCTAAATTCGTTGATATCTTCTCCTTCTAATCACAATTCTAATCATCTTACGTACGAGCCTCCTAGATTAATGAAAACGGGGGATCAGTTCCTGTAGGAATGTCTGCACAGTAGTTTGAGTACACGCCAGTGATGGTCTCTAGGCCTTCGGTTGGATCTTACGAAACTCTGAATTGTAAACCAACAATAAGAGCTTTGTTTTATTGCCTAATCTTGAGTTAGGCACAACCTCCGCGGCAGATTGACCTGTCGGTACAATAATTAGTTAGCTAGCCAGTAACGTGACAAGACATCACTCTCACCGGACGTCCCTCTATCACTGCTTCCTTCAAGAGAAAAGAATAAACTCGCGGCAAGATTTGCTGGTACTTCCGGTAGCTAGAAACACTAATAATTACTAGTACTTCAGAAGTTCAGCGTACTTCAGGATGCTAGGAATTTATAGGAGACAATACGACTCATACAGTAAAAACTATACTTGACACACGCATTTTACTTGGTTATCTGCGTAAGTTGAGATCCGTCATTTGTAGTACTCCCTCTTGTTTTAAATACAAGGGCACTACTAAAAATACAACTTGCATATATAAGGCCACAATCACTTTCTGAAAAGAATTGATTAACTTTTTTTTTTGCCTCTCACGGTGCTGCTTATTAACGCAAATGATGCATATATCCATTGTAAAAGAGCCACCACATGCAACACGTTTAATTAGCCCCGAACGCGAGAGGTTTTCCGCATAATAACCATGACATTTATTAGTTGGGTTTGTTTTCTTAGACTAGTCACAATGGGAGTAACTTAGCTAGTAACATCACACATCTCAAGACCATTTTGCTTATGTGGCATGTAGTTAATGAGGAGAGAGGTGTTTGGAGTAACTTAGCTAGTTACCGTAACATCACACTTATCAAGACAAAATGAGTCTATAGTGCAATAAATAAGATCTTATATGACACCACAATGATGTTACTCCCCACTGTGAAGGTGGTAACATAGACTAGTAACATCACCATGTTACTACTCTATGTTACTCCCCATTGTGACTAGTCTTAATATCTGAAAAATGGGATAGTGGATTTGTATACAAAAACGGAGGAGTCCGATATGTGCAAATTAGTCCCATAACTTGCAAATGGTGAAACTGCAGTCCTAAATCTTGTACTCGGGGTGCAGAACCGGTCCAAACGAATCTGGTAAAGACACGTGGCGATGTTGTTCTGTAAAAACGCCCCTAAACATTTTCTCCAACACACACGGTTTTGACCTTTTCACTGAGCATTGTCCATTTTCATGGTCACCGTAACTGTGGCCTTTGATTTATTGAAGACGAGTGCATTTTTACTTACGTGCTTGCTGGTAATGCTAGTGTCATTATATCATTTCATTTTGTTCTCACGTTTTCTAGGATTCAATGAGAACGATAATGGTGGCTTGAGTTATATGTGATTGATAATGACAATCTACTCCCGAATCACCCTTTATTTGTTGTGTGTGAAAAAATTGTCTTACGTTTCCATAGTAATGCTTCTATCTATGTTTCTCCGTGGTTTTTGTCCGTGGCAAGGGACGGACATTCAACTCTTTAATAGAAGATGGACGGTGGAGATAAAGCTGGGACGCCCAACATTGCGTGGAATCTCCGAACATTGCGTGGAATCTCTATTTTGATATAAATGAAGGGGAGACTTCATCCAATACAATACGCTCGTGCCTGAAACACACCCATAGCCATGAAACCTCTCCTCCTCCTTTTTTCTTGCGCTCACGATACTGGACTGCGGCGCTGCCGGACGGCCTCTTGGCTAAGTTCTACGTTGTTGTCGTCGTAGGAATTACCATCCTACTGTGCCTGCAGCGTGTAGCCAGGTGGTGGTATGGCCATACTTCCATTTTTCAAAAATACTACTCGCTCCGTTCCTAAATTTAGGGCGTGAAATTTTTCTTGGTTTTTCACCATAAAGTAAGGCGCATGTGAGTGAAAATCGGCAACTTAGGCCTATGCCAATTCACTGTATCTCAGCACGATATCATAGGAGTAATAAATATTTATGATACAACTAGTACAATGCATTGTTTTCTGGAGCATGTGTTGTATCTACATTTAATGATTTGGGGCTCATGATTAGGCTAGAACCATTTTTTGTGGCCATGTGCAATGTTGTATGTTTAGCTAAGCTAAAACCCCCCTCTCTCTTCATTAAATAGTATGCCATGTGAGCAAAATGCATATGAAACCACACTAAAAAACTTACATTGGCATAGGTCTTGCCCAAACTGCCCACCCTAGCACTAGAATCAAGGAAACGCTTTGCGTGGTATTGGTTGTGCCTGGCTGGACATGTATGCTGATTGGCTGTGTGCCAGGACTGGAAAAGATTTTAGCACGGTGACCCTCCTTAATCCGTGCGCTGAAAGTTATATGACTTAACTAACGAAATAGAGGGAGTAATACAGGTATACTCCCTCCGTTCGTTTTTAGTCTATACATTCTAGAAAAATTCAGACAAAATAAGCAAGCATTTATTAGTACTACTTTGCCAAACACGAGCATACATTGCACTAATTGTATCACAGGAGACAAAGCATTTTCCCGACTACCCAAAGCTTAATAAATGCTAGCCATGCAATTTGCACACAAGTAGTACTCCGTCTGTTTCATTTGCGCCAAAACACACACAAGGGAAACTTCATTTTTGCTTGCCGCCATTTTTACATGGACTACCCAGCCAAAAAAGCAAATGTTCAGCGCCAAGTAGAATTCAAAAATTACAGGAAGCTATGAAGTCATCTCCTATAAGTACACCATCCAGTATCTGTCTACAGCATCCAGAACGCCATCCACCATCCGTCTACACCATCCAACAACACGTCTACACCAGCAACGCCATGCTCCTGGATTTGAACTCCTCACCACCAGATGATGAAGGAGGTGGTGCCGAGCCTGAGGAGGTGGCAGATCTTCAAGAGGACTCTTATGGAAGCTCGTCAAGACGACATGAAGGTTAGAACAAATCACCTTGCTGCAAGTAACATCATTTTATTTCCATTTTCTTGCTTGCTGCAAGTAACATCATTTTAGTTTCAATACCTTGCTCGCTACAAAGTAAAAACATGGTATGAGTACTAACCACACTTTTTTGCAGCTGAAGAACCAGAACCCCATTGGATTAATCAAGCGCGCGACCTTCAAGTTATTCTAGCAGCAACATGGTGTGGTTGTTGTGCCACGGAGGACTCTCTACGCTCAGATGGATCACAAGAGTCTTATGAGGCCATTTATGCGGACTTGTTGATGGCTGATTACTCAAGACACTACAGGAACGGCGCCGTCGGCATAGGGGCCGAGCTGGGCTGCGCAGCAAATTGGCCGTTGGCATAGATTAACCGTCGGCGTATAGGGCTACGCCGACAGCAAATCCGTCGGCATAGGTGTACAGGGCTATGCCGACGGCGTCGGCATAGCTATGTTTTTCATTTTTTCCCCCTATTTTTCATCTAATATGGAATAATTCATATCTTTAAATACGTAAATCAAAATTTAACAAATAAAATATATAAATCGATTAGAAAAATGAGAGGAATCCAAATATGACATCCATATCATCTTTTTCATCATGTATATGACTTTTTGCAACATATTTTTGGTACTTGCTTAATGAAAAAGTCATTTTTTGGCACTTAAAAAATGGAAAATGATATTTATAAAAATATTCTACAATTGTTTTAGCAACAATGTTTGCCATACCAAGACACACCTATGTGTCAAATATGGACACTTTATCACAAATTATGGCACGGGTCCATTTTGACCATTTTTTCAACAAAATAAAAGAAAGTGAAAAAAATACTCAAAAAATGAAATCCTTTGGCATGGAGTCCTTTTATGTATACTAGTTGGTAGAAAAAATGATAAACTTGAGTTTTGACAAAGTTTCCGAAAAACTTTTTCACAAAAAGGTCAATCATCTATAAACATGTAGAAGTTTCGAGTCAAATGACCAAGGTATGATCATTTACGTGCAATAGTTTGTGATAATGTGCCCATATTTGACACATAGGTGTATCTTGCTATGGCAAACAATGTTGCAGAACTCAGTTTTATCGAAATATTTTTATAAATATCATTTTTCCATTTTTGATACATAGTTTTATCTTGGTATAAGTGTAACCTGATTCCTCTCATTTTTCTAATCGATTTAGACATTTTATTTGTTAAATTTCGATTTACGGATTTAAAGATATAAATTATTCCATATTAAATGTAAAAAGGAGAAAATAAAGTAAAATAAATTGTATTGTTATTTATTTAAAAATATTATTACATAATCATTGTTATTTATTCAAATAAATTTTTATAATTTAAACAATAAAAATAGTAACATCATGACCCAGGGGTTAATATGATTGATAGGATACTAATATCAGTAAGTTCTAACATCTCATTTGGAAGATAATTTGGAACGAATTCAAAAGTTAAATGTGCTTGGACTGGAGCAATTTGAAGATGGGTGACCAAATGGGAAGTTTGACCAGGGTAAGTACTTTGACCTGGGATGAAGTGTGTGGCTAAGTGGGAAATTTTGAAATTAAAAAAACAAAAGTGGTAAATTTCGGAGTAGAATTAAAAAAATATAAAAAAGTTCAAATTTTTATTTTTGAAAAATATTTTTTTGGAAAAAATAAATTTGGAAAAAATGCCGACGGCTTTGCCGTCGACGTAGTCTTATGCCGACGGCTTTTACTATGCCGACGGCTTTCTGGGCTATGCCTACAAGCATGTATGCCGACGGAACTACGCCGACGGTTGCCGTCGGCATAGCCTATGCCGACGGCAAAAAGCCGTCAGCGTGGCTCTTCATTCCTGTAGTGAGAGATGAAAGCTTTCGAGGAGTATGTGGTTTAGATACACACCGAAGCCGTTTTGGATTAACCATCTCTCAGCTTGCGATTTTTCTCAGCAAGAGAAGTGCTATTGATCAGAAAGATGCTAACCTGAGGAACCCAACACCCATCCCTGGTTAGTCTTGCATTATTTTTGAAAACAAAACAAATTTGCCACCAAGCTTTATGTCAACATCATAACATAAGTTTATCCATTTCTTGCAGATGTACCTCTTGCTCCTGTTGGTGATCGCCGACCAAAGAAGAGCTACAGGAAGATGTTGACAAATAGGCAACGGTGGCGAGTTTACCAAGAGTTACTTAAAGATAGTAACAAGGGTAGTTTAAAGAAAACCAGCACCAGACGTGTAGCAAATAAACTTGGGCATACTTTAAGGCAAGTTCAAGAAGTTTGGAAATTAGTAAAGGAATGCATAAGAGAAGAGAGGGAGGTTGATGTTAGTCACGAGAAACATTTATTGACTTTCTGGATACGAAGCTACGGAGTTCAATACGAAGCAACGGAACATAGGATCGGTCACATTTGGGAACAATATTATTGACTTTCTGGATATCATGAGCAAATACAGTTAAACTTCAGTGGCAGCGCTTTGTGTTGGCCAGGGGGCCATGGCTCCCCACCCCTTCCAACTTTGGACCAAATTGTGTTTTCAAAAGTATTCGTGCATCCTAGCATCCAGCCATCCAGGCCGAGCCGAGTAAAAACTGCCGACAGAGTTGAGAGGTGTCTCGCGGTCTGCGAGGCCTACAGTGATACGTGTGATGCTTCGGTGTATGTTCGCCATTGACCATGTCTAGTTTGGTGTTGCAATGCTTAATTTGCATCGAGGTAATTCGTTGTATATGGCTTGTCCGAGTCGTGTAGCTACATTTCCTGTTAGTGTTAGTGGTAGACTCATACTTCGTTATCTTTGCGATATGAATTGGCACATGTGGTTATTGCATTTTTGGATTAGTAAGTGTGCTTCGGTGTATGTTCGCCATTGACCATGTCATCATGGGATTGTAGTGTATGTTCGCGGATACCAAGATGTATGTTACTAGTCCATGCATGGAATGATCAAATTTGCAGATTTACTTGGTTGATTGATTTACCATGTTCGAGTTTCAGCGAAATGCTATATTTCTGGATTTTTTGTCACATCCCAATTTTCTCAACTTTTAAAAACTACTGAAAAATAAACCCCCCCCCTAAGAAAATTGCTCTATTAGTTTGATTACATAAGCTTAACTTGATGTTTTACAAATTCGGTGTTAATTTGAATTAAATACAACTCTAATTAAATATTTGGATATTTGGATTTTAGGGGAGAAGTCCCCACTCAAAATCTTTATTATTGATTTAGAATCAGTGGTGATGCTATGATGGGTTGCTCTAAATCTACCCCATGTTTCCTGATTATTTACATGCAAATTACCCTCCCACCGAATTAACAACCCCAATCTTTTCCAAGATCCAGTCCGCGCCAACTCCTTCTACGGTCCTAAAACTTGTTGGCCATGCCTAAAATGGTCTTTGAACGTATAATACAAAGCTGGATTGACCCTGTATTTCGCTGATGTAGCCGTATCGGTCCGAAAGAGAAAATGTTTTAAACTTAGAAAAAACTTATATTTTAGTCAATTTAACTAAAATTCACGAATTGTGCTTTTCTGGAAACCTTGTGAGGAGTAGAACACAGTGACACCCTTACTTTCCAATATATTATATACTAAAAGCTAAATAGGGGTATTAATAGAGACACCATATTAATCCACATCATCTTAATTAATTTTGATAGTTAGATCTAAAATTAATGGTTTAGATTAAATAAATTATTACCTAACGACATGTGTTAACGTGCACACGTCAAAACTGATTCGTATAGTTTCCTAAAAAAACCATCGGGGGAAGGGGAAGAGTCCACGTCCATGTGAACATGGGGCTCCTATCCGATTGCACCATCTAATCTAATCTAATCTAATCTAATATGACACGCGTTCCAAAAATAAAGATATTCAAAGCACACGCACATATATATGTAGTGGTAGTTGAGATTGCGACTTTTGAAACCCGGGTTACATGGAGTCATTTTTTGAAAATTTAAAATCGATATTTAAGTTTCCAAAAATCGTGAATTTTTTTCCGGATGTAGATATTATTGAGATCTACAATCGTGTAAACTTTCAACTCTAAATTAGTTGTATTTTAGGTTGCACAAAAAAGACAAATCGGAGGAATTTCAAAATTTTGAAACAGTGTATTCTTCACCACCCACGTGAAGCCCGGTTTTTGAAAATTTAAATCGATTTTTAAGTTTCCAGAATAGCGAAAAAAATTCCGGATGTAGATATTATTGAAATCTACAATCATGCAAATTTTCAACTCCAAATTCGTTGTATTTTGTGCTGCACAAAAAAGACAAATAGGGAGAATTTCAAAATTTTGAAACTATGTATTCTTCACCACCCAGATCCACCCGTTTATCTTTTTTATACAGCCCAAAATACAATTGGATTTGAAAATTTGCAAGATGGTAGATCTCGGCAATATCTACATCTGACAATTTTTTCATGATTTTGAAACTTAAAAATGTTGTTTTTGAGTATACTACGTGCAATTTAAATCGAATTGGCGGCAAAAGGGAAAAAAACTTGAATCATTGATTCATCCGATCCATCGGCTCCTAAGGATGGCAATGGGTACCCATACCCATGGGCTTCCAGCGGGTATAAAATAGTATACAAGTTTAATTACATTTTTACATTTATCGATATCATATTTGATAACAAAAATTACCTCAACTCAATAACAAATAGATAAGTACATGGCAATTATCTCAACTCAAATTGGCAACTGATGGCAAATTTAATATAGGTTCATAGCCTCACAACGCGCTTCACCAAATAATATCCGAAAAACTTACAACCAACTCTGGTAGATGTAGCTTGAGATGTACATGCATATGTTGGAGCTCCACGGGTAAGATCCACATGTCTATGTAATGGGTAGTGTACGGGTATACCCGTACGCACGACTTAGCGGGTAAGGTACGGGTACTGCCCATGGGTATTCATGCCCATGCCCTGTCCATGCGGGTACGGTATCCTCGGATATCCATACTCGTGGATAAAATTGCCATCCTCATCAATTCCCCTACATGTTGCGTGCATGGACACAAATCACTAATCCCCCATGCACACCTGGCGGGTCAGACAAGAAGTCTCATGCATCAGGTACGGTAGAGCTACACATAGGTAGTGCACTAGTTTGGATAAAGTTAAAACATTAAAAATCTCAAATGAGAAATTTGAATATTTTATCACGTTAGATGCAGATACAAATTGAAAGAAGCAAGGTGAATGCATGAATCCGATTTGTACAGTTAGGCCCTTTATTGCATGTTAAGGTGTCCACTCCTCAACAATCCACCGCTCGATCGTACACTTCATACAGTCAAATATGAGCGAGAGCCCGATTACCAAAGAGCAAAGTGAATAATCACGCGTGTCGTCAATGGTGATACACTCCAATGCACATCAATGGTGTATCTTCACTCAACCTAAGCTTTTCCAGACGTGTACCAGTTCTGTCCCTAGAGACGAGATGAAAGGACGTGTTCGGTGGCGCCAAGCTGCTTCTCCGAGCAACGACAAATCATATTCATAGGTTACTTCCTTCATATCAAGCGCCATCGTGAAGCTTTCGTAATCTCGTACACAAGTGTACAACACAGCGACTAGGTTTTAACAGTCGACCTTTTTTTTTTCAGTAGCGAAACGAGGATGCCGCAAGGTACAGAACTAGAGAATGTGCAGGCTCTCTCTATTTTTTCTGACTGTTCATGTGGGCACTCGTAGTTTCTCTCCGTCTTTTCTGTTTGCCTGCAGTAGTGGTTCAGAACTTTCAGAATCGACTGAACTCGATGCTGCGTCCATGTCTCCAAAAGCGTGAGCAGCTTGCACAGTTGCGCTGCATGATTTATGTCGTTTCAGCTGTACCGGACGAGAGTGCAGAACAAGGGAAATGGGAGAGAGGCTAGTGACGCAGACGGATTAGTTGGTCCGTCCAAAACGTGCAGTAAATATGAGGGGTGGTGGTTCACTGAACTCGGGTGAATGGAAGATGAGAGCCACGTGCTATACTTGGCTCTCAAGGGTCGGGAAACTCACCTGAACTGCACACGAGAGCAACACAAGTTATACGGTACATTGCTCTGTGTAGGATTTTTGTTGAGTGATCATTGCTCCTTAGGTCACGAGCTCACAAGTATGATTAAGTTAGTTGTGAAAATAAAACTCGGAACACAGGGGTTGGATCCTCCGAAAATCTCTGAAACTTTTAACAATGTATCTGCAAGGCTCGATGGAAAGGTTGAGACAAGCATGGATAGTGCGAAAAACAAATTCTACCACCCCTTTTGTGTCTCTGTCTTATCACTCACCTTCCGTTCGGTTTGGTTTGCTTTAAGATTGGTGCTACCATTTAACAAAAAGTTCCAGAAACTATATCAAATTTGTGTCAAGTGGCCATTCAAATTTTGCAGCCCACACCTCACATTATCAAACAAATTGGCAACCATATGTTACACGAAACATTGACGATTTCTTTCTCAGAACCAATCGGTTGATTTCTTCCACAAAAAGAAACGTATCTGGAACATGGATCATTGCAGTTACAGGTCGGTTAACATGGATCCTGTTGTTATCATTTCTGGTAATGTCTTAATAAACCCCATAGCCAGTTACAGGTCTTAACATACGATCATTGCCTTATGCGTTTTAACTGAAATAGCCATCATGTAAGTTTCACAGATACGATATGTGCACCTAGAATGCAGTCATGCTGATCAGACTGGATGGTTTTTAAATGCAGTCATGTAAGTTTAACTAACAATGGACCATCACCATGTTTAGCGGTTACAACTTCTGCATATTCTAGTGAAATAGCATTTGCAGCAAACCAATTTAAGAGTTACAACAGGAGCAGCAAATATATAACACTTGCAGCAAACATATAGCACTTGCAGCAAACATAACATGAGCATCAATGGTGGCATGCAAAGGCCTTGGTAGGACACATGAATGATAACAGGATCTTGTTCTGACTGAGAAACAACAGCAGAACTGAGGAACCAATCAAATTGTGTTTCCTTGAATTGTTAACCCCTCCTGTAGTCGTTGAAGCGGGCACAAACACATTAATCTAGAACTCAAGATGGTTCAGAATGATTTGATTGTTCTGCAGTTTCTTTTTTCAGAGCTACTGCAAAAGCTAGCCGGCGATTGGTCTGTACAAGACTGCTCTGTGTTGTATGCTTGACCTGTGGCTTGGCTTCTGTTCCTAGACGCAGGCACATCATGTATATGCTTCCCCTCGTATGTAGTTATCACAGCAAGTGGTTCCTGGCAAGATCTCTCGATGTGCTTCTTCACATCGCAGCCTTGGTAAGTGCACTTGTAATAGCTCCTACATGGTGCAGACAGAGTATGAAACACAGGTTCACAGACTTTCTAGATCTCAAAAAACACTATCGGATATGGTATTTCGATTTGGAGTAAATTGCCCGCACCAGCTGAATCTTATGAAAAATAGCATAAGATACACCACCAAACAGACAATTTGATAAGAATGTTCATCGCCTATCTCCAAACTTTCAGAATGGAGGAAGAAACTATATGCTTTGTCTGGCCAACTATGTAGGTAATAGTCAAATGTGTGTTCATTCAAACAAGTCAGAGCAGCTACATATTCTTCTCAGATCATCAGCCAGATACCATTATTCATATAAATTTCTAAATTAAGAAATATTAGATACAAGGCACAAAGTGCCCAGCTTTAAATTAATAAAGCCAATTACGCAAGTACATAGTGCTGAAAAACAGCTTACAGGCCACACACATCAAGCAAACAAAAAATAAAGAAAATGAAGAACAGCTTGAATGTCGAGGCCTTCATCCAACCGCTAGGGCAGAGCGCGACACCGGAGAAGATCACTCCCTCGTCGAAGCTGGCACCGTCACCTCGTGTCTTCCGCCTCCTCCATCGAAGAAGGCCCCTGCCTTCTCGCCCTGGCTCGAAGGGCGCCGTACCGTCGAAATGGAAGAGCAGCACACCCGAGAGCACGCAAGAACACCACTGATGGGCCAAGAAGCGACTACGGCACAGACACATCGCCGGCAGCCACAACTCCGGCCACCCGGCCAGAAGCAAGCTACAGAGCAAGGTCGCCGAACGAAGACACGGCAAAAGGAAGGCAACATGATCACCGTGGAGGGCAAGCTCACACCTTGGACGCTGACTCAAGCTACTCGTTGAGTCTGTTGCCGAAGAGGGGGACCCGATCCCCTCTCGCCCAGGCTCGAGGGCGCCGACCCGTCGATGAACAGCAACTCCAACGGAAGGAGAGCACAGCAGGCAGCGGAGGAACTCCAACCCAACACGCCCATATCGCCACAGCAAGAACGCCGCCACAAGCAGCCCACGAACCACAAGCTGCACCACCTTCCCGGAGCCCCAAGGCAGCGCCTCCAAGGAGGGAACGACGCCAGAACGCCGCCGCAGCCCAATCAAAGATTTGGGTTTTCACCCGGGCACAGGGGAAGGAGAGGGTGGGAGATGGACCTCAACATCGCCTTCAAGGAGGGGAACGGTGTCAGGAACATCGTCGATGTCGTGGCCACCACCGCCGGCCAAAGATTTCTCCCGGACCATTGCTC
The DNA here is from genome assembly GCA_947311845.1 of Poa pratensis. Lineage (NCBI taxonomy): Eukaryota > Viridiplantae > Streptophyta > Magnoliopsida > Poales > Poaceae > Poa > Poa pratensis. Next base: position 16,776,200 of record CAMZMU010000098.1, read on the forward strand.
CCGACCCTCCAACCACCGCTAAGGCCAGATCCGGCGAGGACGCACAGAACTAGTGTAGCGGGGTGGGTAGCCGCGCGGGTCTAGGACCACCGCCTTCAGATCTGGAACTTGGGGCCGACGAGGCAGCCCACTGCCGCGGCCCGCGTCCACCGCCCCCTCGCCGCCCACGCGACCGAGGAGGGCGGCCAGCAGCACCCACGACGCCCCCCGCCGCCAGGGCTGACGCCGCAACGCCACCAACGACCGCCGTCGTCGACACCAAAGCTCTCCGCGCGCGGGGCGGAGCAGCGAGATCCTCGCCGCCACCTTCCTTGGCAGCCACGCAGCGGCTTTCCGGCGGGTGCCTCCAGCGGCGGCGAGGCAAGGGGAGGGGAGAAGGGGAGGGAGCGGCGGCGCTAGGGTTTGGGACCCTCGGGTCGCCTCCGAGGAGACGACGCGAGGGGAGGGGAAATAATCCAACGCACCTAAATTAAGAAATATCATGTAAACAAGGCGTGGAATCTTTGCCAAGTAAATCCATAACAAGGTTTATGAAGGATAGATGTTGGCTAACAAGAAGTATCAGTGTATCAATGCTTGTTAAGCTTGCAGGTGTATATTTCTCTTGAATGTAAACAGTTTTTCGTACATTAGTGTTCAAGGAAGTTATTACATATAAAATTGTATATACCATTCCCCTCAAAAATTGTATACATCAATGATACGATACGCTTCTTTGAAGATAAATATCAAACACAAAACTTGAAATATTTAACAACAAAATTGTAAATAATTACAGGCTTACCTTGGGTGAGGATTTCCTCTCACAACCTTTTGTCCATACTTGCGCCATCTGTAGCCATCGTCCAAAAGATCGACATCACTTGTTGTACTCACGATAATCTTTTGACCTGGTGCATTCCTGCCCCATCAAAATAACAAAAGAAGATTAAAGGTGCTAATTAGGAAGTTTGGATTAACTTGCAAAGTTGCAAGTAAGGAAGGTACATTTGGATGTAGCAAATACCTTTCATTTGCATTCGCATCACCAACATCTCCATCAACAGCTCCTATCTCCTTGTCACCTTCCCGGCTACCACCTGAACCAGACAATTGTTCATCTCCTTCTTCCCTCATTGGCGATAAATGATCCGCCATGGTGCCAACTGATGTTATAGGTTTTCCATGATGGCCTTGACAGTCTAATTGCGATCTAACTGAAACCTTCTCAGTGTCGCTGAAATAATCCAACTCATTCAACAAACCACCACAATCTTTAAACCTCTTTGCGGGGCGTTCATGACAGTGCTGACCTCTATAAACTATCTTAATAATTCGTCCATCTAAAGAGTGCTCCACATTTTTCCTGACCGGACAGTTCAGGGTACATTTGTAATAGCTCCTCGGATACTTCCCACCCTTCACCGCCTTCTGTCCATACTTGCGCCAATTGTAGCCATCATCAGCAGGTCTATCCAGAGCGATGGATGAACCTTGGAGTATTTGCAAAACTCCAGTTGATGCAGTGTTGATACTATCTGTTTGTGATGGCAAAGCCGGCATACCCTGCATGGATGACGCGATTACAGAGGAACTGACATGTTGAGATGTCGGCGCTGGAGTCACCAATGAGAAAGAAGATTTGCCCGCTTGATCGAGTATACTGTACTTCGAGTAAGCTATCTGAGGTGTAGACTTGGGATGTAATCCTCCCCCAAGTTTGTCCTGCAACTCTGCCTTTTGAGCTACTTGTGCTGCTAGCCGTGCTAGATCTTGCGAATGGAACACATCAAAGTTTTCCTGAAGAAGAAGATATACATACCAGTTTCAATGAAACATAGTGCAATTCTAACTGTATCCATGTAAGAAATAGCATAGGTCCAAGGCATATCCTTGAAAAGAAATAGCATAGGAAATTTGCACTCTCGATGTGGTGTTCAACAAACTTTGATTCAAAGGCAAGCATGGTTTTTTTAGTCGCTGACTAACCGAAGTCGTTTTCTAAAAATCAGGGTAACTCGCGACTAAACAGCGACTTATGGCGACTATACAACGACTTTCGTTGACTAATCGCCGAGCCGACACAAAAAACTTAAGCATCATAGCCGTGGGCCATGATTTCTACCATTGATCAAGGAAACAATCAGGCTCCTTTTAACGCTAAAAAATGGAAGAAGAGGTCAAGGGGCAACGCTGAGAAATGCTCAAATGTTGTACGAGTAACTAAATCGATCCCAGACCTACTCAACCACCACCTCAAGAAAACTCAACATCAGGGTTTTGGAAATATCTCGTGCGACGCCACTTGGCACCGCTCGTCGGTTGCGCTGGTACTTGTCTATTTTGACCTCTTGCGCGCATGGTTTTCTTTTCTCCAAGGAAAGACAGGGGGCAGCAGCCGTTGTTGTCAGCGAAACGAAAAGGCCCGGCGCACATGGACCTAGCTGTTGTAGTAGTCGTACCGTGCACGGTCCCGCGATTAAATTTGAGGAACGTGCAATGCAGGCGATTCGCGGCGGGGCAAGCTGGTCCCCCTCCTGTTGGGGTGTCCAGAGAGCGAGAGGTTGGAGAGAAACACCAATTCCGCGGCCGAAAATAGCAAATGGGGAGAGTGACCGGATAGGGCAAGCAAACAGAGAAATTCGGCGCTGTTCATACGAATTCAGAATCTGTAGTACCCCGAGCTACAGGGGCGATAAACTAATCGAACAGCGAATAAAGAGAGCATCGAGCGCGAACAAAGCCTAAGAGTGAGCGAGGATGGAGGATTGAGATCGATCGGCACCTGGTGGGGGTATCCGAGTAGCGCGGCGGCGCGGAGCGGCGGAGGGGACGCGAGCGAGCCCCCGAAGAAGCCGTCGTCGGAGAAGAGGCTGTCGAGGGCGGGGGGCGGGGCCCAGGGGCCTCCGCCGTCGCCGATGCCTGGCCACTGACCGGCCGCCATGAGGAGCGAGATCGAGGACTGGAGGAGGGAGACTTTCCGCTGCGAGATTGCGAAGCGCGAGCTCGCGGGATGGAGTAGTTTATGGAGCCTCCTCGGGAGTGCGTGGAGGGAGGCAACAAAAATGGCAAGGAGTGCGGCAGAATGATTGGCCGCTCGTCCGTCGCTAGGCGATATTTTCCGAAACCGCAACGGAGATATTTGTCGCTTCCCTCTCCCCTCCGTCCTCTCGTGGTGTGCAGCTGCAGGGGGTACGTCACAAGGTGTGCGTAATCTGAGGTCAGTTTCCTCTTTTTTCCTATAAATAATAATGGGCAATTTAACTAACGTCAGGATAGTTAAAAAAAACTAATTTCAGGATGGTACAAATAAGTAAACTCAGCGACGTCAATATTAGGTTTGTGTGTTGGTGATGTTTGGTGCCGCGCGCGTAATAAGAGTCTCAATGCTCTATCTTCGTCCTACTGTCGCGACATCGGAGACCCCATGATGTTTTGTTTCTGTATATCGTCGGTTGTAAATCTGCTGGTTTCCCGCATGACGTTTTTGCCTGTCTTGGTGGTGGTGACAACAATGGTAGCGTCACTTTTTTAATGTTTCTTCTTTTGTGCCCGTGAACTTCTTCTCAAGAACTACGTGTGCTTTATAAGGGTTGTTTCTCCGGCCGGGACATATTCAACGATATTAGGTTGTCACCTATTGGGATGGAGACTCAAACGACTCTTCAAAATCTTTAAGGCTAGTAACATGTGCGGTTTTGCTCTAATGTCATTTGATCACCTGAGGGTTCGGAGGGATTTCGAGATGCAAAAAGAGGAGATACAGACGACTTCGAAGATCTTTGGAATAACTAATTAACTTCATCACGAATCTTTATTTGGATGTATTATACGTTATTCGATTTGGTGTACTTTGGTTCATTAATGAATCAAGTAAGAGATTTTCTAAAAAAAACTAAAATAACGAGCACCGCTAAAAATGTTAAAAAGAACGACTAATGCTTAAACTAAAAGTGAAGAAACATCCAATAAGAGAACGCCCACAGTCGCCGTCTTCAAATAAAGAACCGCATAGATCATCTTGACTCCAGACGACGCCACACATTCCACATCAAAGTAGGAGTCAACAAACACTTTCTTGCAAAACGAACAACTAAATCTCCATTACCCAAAAGTCTCTAAGCTAGGTGAAAACATAAGATGCCGCCTAGAGTGGGAGAGGTGAATAGGCAATTTAAATTATTTTACGGATTTGGATTTATCATAATACGGAATTAAACTAAGCAACTACTTTTCAAGTATAAATCTTGAATATGCTAGACTCAACTATCTACATTAACAACATATATCTCAACATGATATAACAATGCAAATTATAAGCTAACAATTCAAAATTTACACAAGATATTTCAATAGTTGTAATTACGAATTGCGGAAGGAATATAAGAGCAAACCGATGTATTTCGCGGAGTTCAAAATGTCCACCGATATCCTAACCTCCGTGGGTGAGGTCGTGGCAAACCCCCATAACGATCCCTGGTCTAGCCTTACTCAGTCACACACTAAGTATGAACACCTACACTATGGCTAGATTTTCTCGCGCCATCTCTAAAGTTGCACGAGTTCGACACCGCATTGCCTTTCGTTGCAAGCGATGTGGGTGGCTCTGGGGAAATGACCGATTCGGCCATTCCTCTTTGGCTAGGCTGTGGACTGCTTTACGGTTCTTGCTGAGTCAAAATTTCGGTGTGGTCCAAACAACCAAACAAGTCTAAATTGGCTCCCGAGAGTATGCATGTACCTAATGCGAAGAACAACACACCCCGAGTGTTTGCGCAACTCCGAGCATCCCGCCCCGCCACCGTGCTCGACTTGCCGTCATCTCCATGCAGTTCGAGGCCGCCCCTGCCATCCTGCCGAGCTCCATGTCGCTCTCTACCGATGCCTCTCTACCGAGCTCGCGCATTGCACCACTGTCCGTCATCATACCTACTCCGGTTGCGGCGCTCAAGCTCCTGAGACACAGGATAGACGCGGATCCATGTGGTCAATGCCAAAAAGCTCAACTGCATCGGTTGGGATCTCTGATCCGTTGGTGTCTGCACATGAAGTTGGGGGAGGGACTACCCACCCCTCAGCTGTCAAGCGGGGCGGGCCGCGGCTGGTCGTCACGTTCCCTGGCGGGCTGCTCCCTACCAGCGGGAGTTAGCGGGCCGACTGCCACGCTCTGCTGCAATTAGCGCGGGAGAGAGCGGCGGCCCGCATCAGCCCGCCAGAGCCCGCTACGCACAAATTTGTTCATTTTGTTTTTTTTTTGCTGAGCCAAAAATACACTGTATTTTAAACTGTAATTTTCCAGAATGGTAGTGCGTATGATTGGCTACATCTAGGTATTTTTTTTGAATTTTTGAATCATTTTCAAAAAAATAAAAAATGGGCTGATTGCATATTCAGAACACATAAGTTCAGGACAAATCTGTAACATGAAAAACTGGACAACAAAGCTCTGATTTTTCATTAAAAATTTGTGTATTGCTAGTACAAGACAGTCCACAGCAGAGATACAATCAATCACTTGAACTACAGGTATCGGTGTAATCACTTGAACAAATCGGTGTAATCACTTGAACTACATGTTCACCACAGCAGATGGAGTAATAAAAGGGACGTTGTTCAGATTTCCCAGCAGCCTTGATCTTAGAAGCCTCCTCATATAAAAATAATAAAAGGGAGTTGTTCAGTATAATTGCACAGCTGATTAGAGATGCAAACAGGAACATGTATAGATTTATAATCCAACAGTAAATATTCTAGAGGCACATTTGCTAGAGGTAAATCCAACAGCTTGCTAACAGGTAGTGTGGTGGTACTACAATTTTCAGTGAATCTATATGAACAGTAAGGCACATTTGCTGTTGTAGTTCCTACTTTCCTAGTACTATGAAACCTGCTGTCATGAAATTGATATGTTGTGGCCTTGTGGAGTGTGATTATAATCATCAGGAAGAGGTCAGTGGATCCTCCAATAACCCTTACAGCAATAATCTCAGTTCCTTTCTTTGAAGCAAAGACCGCTGAATTTGCTTCCCTTGCTCGTTATCTTGCACCCAAAGCGACAATCCAACACCACCCGTGGTAGTACTACCTATGCAGAACAAAACCCGTAAGCAACCGGCTCATTACTCCGGCCACTAGCACACACCCAAAATTCAGATAAAAACAGTCACGGAACCATCATCATATCGCATCCTCGTGGAACCATGGTTATAGGAAATATATACAACTAGCCGGAGGCTGCAGCACACACTACGGAGTACAGATCGAGACTTGTAGCATTATCCAACTGGCAATCCAGATGCAATCAAGAACTAGAGCAGACTGCAATCAAGAAAGGATGAAAAGGGGACTTGTTGTGTGTTCTACACTTAGATTTAATGTCAAATTCGAACATAAATGATGCAGTTTAAACTTTTTAGTAGAAAATGAGCACTAAGGACGAAATCCACAATAATAATACCCAGACATGCTTTCTGCCATAGTAATTTTTCAACCGTTCCAAATCAATGAATTATTGGTAACAAGCACTTAAAACCATAGGAAATACAGGGTCCCAACCCAAAATGTCACGGATACGTAGTGGTAACCAGATATGCTACATCCAGCAATCACTGCACTTGACTCAGGCTTAGGTGAATTGTCTCGATAGCATTGCTTCTTGATAGCTGATACATAGTCTTCTTTATGTCCGTTTATCTTGGCCTTCACTAGAGGAAGTTACCTGGGGCCAACATCCTTCACTGCGTTGATCTGCTCCTCTCCCATGGCCGACATGACCGTCAACGCAAGATCCTTCCCTTCCGCAAATCCATCCTTGAGCTGAATTGCCAAGTAGATTTTATCGAGTAAGCAATTTAGACCGTCTTATCACACAAAAATGTCTAAGGCATATATGTTATTAACAGTACATAAATGATGAAGCAGAAGTAATCATGTTCACAGTAGAGGTGTAATGAAAATATCAGCAGTGCCTGCAGGCATGTCGAGAAGCTGATATTATGAAGCGAAAGTAAACAGGTCTCACGACAGGGGTGGTAAGTCAACAGCACGTACATGTCCAAATAGGAGTTTTATTCATGTATGCACTTCAAAGTTGACATACTGAAGTAAGAGAATACAACAATCTTACAAGCACTACACAAAAAACAGCAACAAACGAGCCTCGGATGCAAGTGTAACCATTGAGCATCAAGCTCACATCACTATACACAGCCAGGCTATCACCTGGATTTTAGTGCGACTACTATGTATGCGGCAACCATGCAGAATCATAGTGAAGAAAGAATGAAATCTCTGTCCCACAACCAAAAGAAAGAAGAAACAGATGATACAGAAAAAAGAAAAAGGGGTGGACCTACGGCATATATAAACATCAAATCAGTCAATCAATCAAGATACTTTTAGGAAAAGGTGGCACAGATGTACTAAAATTCTCCTCAAAGTAGCAATCATAGATATGGCTTATTATTGTGCAATAACATGAAGTCCAACTAAACTTGGTAAGTAAGATCAGAAATAGCACCAACTGCGATATATTGGGGGTACAGAGAGAACTAATAGAATGTAACGGGTGAATAATTCATGAAGATAACAAAAAAAATAGATGATTAAGATACATCCTTATCATGGATGGACATATGTGAATATGCTTAATTTTTTTAAAACAAACCTGGGTCAGGATAGCCTCATCAGTAGGGAGTTTAAGATCATCCTTAGTGTTACCATTCTCAGTAAGAAGACTCACCTGAAAACAAATAACATAATGTGAGTATCTAATCCAAAATTTATACACAAACAAAATACAATTTTGACCGATTGCTTGAACATACAAATCCGTCCTCTGATATGTCAATAAGCTGATACTCAGTACGATCCACATGTGGTACCTGAAAAATAAAATGGAATAGTGAGCTAAGTGTAAACTGAACCAACCAGAGTTCTTAACTGAACATTCATATATCATAACTTACATCACAGTTGTGGGATGAAGGAACAATATCCTCAAGCTTTTTACCATTGAATATATCAATGGCAACAAAGTGGCACTTAGCATGACCATGCTTACCAGTCTTTGAGGTAGAAACCTCAACCACCTGCAGCATAAGTTTATTCAACACAACGTGATCAGGCAAAAGACCGAGAATTTGGAGCAAAAGAAACACCACATATTTCAGGCTTCAGCCTGATAAATGTATTACTGATCATAATGGCAGCCGTTACAGGAAACATAAGGACAAGAGGATGTGATGAAATATGTACTAAAAAGGTGACAAAACTACCATCACGATGGGTGTGATACTGATACCTAACTAACATAGTGCAGAAGAAGCTAACTAAAGAGGGAAAAGGTAGTTCTTGCTTTTGGGCCTGTGAAATTTTAAATTCTTTCCACGGAAACAGAACATAATTATGAATAAGGCTTTCATTGAAAAGGACAAGTTTCTTTCTGTGGTAATCGATTGGCGAAGAAAGCTACCTTTGCTCTATCCACATTTAGGAAGCTTATAATCCCCATCCTTTCCATCCAAATAGGGATCCACGTAAAATCCCCATTAATTACATCCAAATAGACAGAGTCCCCTTACACTTCAATTACAATGTAAAATGTCCAACATGTAATAGCCAAATGGAACCCACTGTATAAATGAAAATTTACATAGCCTAAGTAGAAAACCTTTTTTTTCCAAAAAAAAATCTCCTACCCCACAAAATAGTAGTACGATTTTTTTTTCTAAATTAGGGACTGAGGAGACATTCTTAGCAAGCTTAGTTGTACCATATAAAAACATGTTTCTTATAAGATGGCTCGTGTCATGGATTTGGTTCGGAATGGATCATAGCAAAATCAGGAGGTATCATCCATGATCAGATTGGTCAACTGAAATAGTCCGGCCTCCTTTTTTTTAATACGGTCCGGCTCGAGTCGATTTGCCCTTTCGAGTTCTGTATGGCTGTGTATTAGCCATTGAAAGATGTGAACCAGCTCAAAGAGTAGAAGTGAACCTATAGGACAAACATGGATTATTCTTTATTTATAGGGAGGGATGACTATTTTATCAGTTGGTTCCTTCACAAATCACAATTAGAGGGAACCACTATCTCTACTTTGAACGAATCCAGCCATACGCGGATATCCAAAACAACGAGTATTAACAGAAAACAATAACAGCATCCACCCATACCCGGATAGCCAGGTAACGTATCGCCACTCCCCATCATAGCTAGAACGACCTCACAAACAAAATTGGCGATCGCACGACAGAGTAGACAGTACCATCATCCAATCGGAGGTAAACATACCTTGCAGGGGCGGTTCTTGATGACGATGTGGCCGCCCTTGCGGATGGCGCCGGCCTGCATCGGGTAGGTCTTGGACGCCCCGGCGTCGGCCTTGGACTCGAAGTGGTGCTCCTCGGAGTCCGACATGGCGACCTCAGCTGGTAAGCTTCCCCCTGATCAGATCAAATCCAAGCAGCAAGATCAATCGCCACAGCTCCAAATCATTAAAAACTTAGCCACAAAACAACCGAACTGCCAAATTGGGAACTGAATTTCCCAAAACTCACCTGTTCTGTATGGATCACGGCACACGATCGAGGCGGAAGAAGCGAGAGAGAGAGGGGCCCCGATGATAAGTGATAAGCTCGCGCCGGGTTGGAGTACATTTATAACGCTAATAACAGCGCGTGCTCCGGCCGGTCCCACCTCTGTTGATTGAACCTATGTGAATGATAACTGGGCCAGGAATAGTCCGGGCCCGCATGTCGGCCGAGGATAAAACTTATCTTCAGGTAGATTGATTTGAGCTGTTGGTTTGGTCTCGGGGGATCGGGACAGGTGTACGGCGGCGGAGGCCGGGCATCTCTCCGCGTTCGAATCACGCCATGACGCCATGGGGCGGCGCGAAGCATCTCTGTTTTCTTTGCTTTTCTTCTCTCCTTTATGCATTCTTTTCGCTGATCGGTGATCAGAAAACTTAAGTCAAATATCTGGTTCCGATCGGATAGGGATTTTTGGGGGACGTCATAGGCGCACGCGCTGTTCTGAGGTGATTGTCATGTTGGACGGCGTCTGTGAATTCACATTGCTAGTGGTCCACGACTTCATCTGTATCTCCATTGCTGAAGAAGCAGCTCCACTGTTCGACCAACCGGCTAACGTTCAAACAACAGGGGTATTGCTCGCTCGATAACAATTTGTATGTTGGCTAATGCACTTCCTAATATGGTAGCGTCTATGTCTCAGTCACTTTAGAAAAATGCAAACGTACTGCAATGTAGTCTAGAGAAAAATGCAACTGTGAAGTTGCACTTTTTTCTAACCAAGAGTTGCACTGAGAATGTGCAAGTCCCTTCTAATATTGTGCCTAATCATACAAGATAGGGTCGCACTAGATTAAATGCATGTTGTGATTTCTACTTGTACATGCAACTCGACTCCTCACCTGCACAACAAAGCGTGTCTAAAAAGGCTTTAGTAATGCACTTTCAGTTTCCAGCAATAGAAATTGGTAAAATGATGAGGATGAATAAGATTTTGCTTTAGTTTCAATAGGATTTTGTAGCATGGCCGAGCTGTAAATCAGCCAACTGCAAATCCTTTATCCCAACTTCAAACTGAGTGTCGGCTGACCACAATAGTACTTGTGATTTTATTATTTTACTGATTGAACACGACAAATTCTTGTCCTGTGTAAGAAAAGTAAAAAGAACTACACCCTGTCCGCCCCGTCCATACTTGATTTTAAATATGTCATTCAAAAGTAAAAAGGGGCGGGGAGGGAGGAGCTGGTATGGGCCTTCTTTTGGTGCCTTCATCTTGACGCCTTCAGCAATCTTCTTTCACGTATTTTGTGAAATTTTGTTGAAGGTCATCAAATACAGAAGCCCATGGGATAGGGCTTACCATAGTTTAGGTCGCCACATCTGGTTATTTCAAAAACCGGATGACTTTTGTACCCCAACTAACATTTCTGATTAATAAAGCGACAATCTTCCCGTGAAATCTCACCAAATTTACAAACAAAAGGAGATAATGAGTTGTTTGGTAAAATAGGAGTGTTAATATGATCGGTTTTGCTAAACATCAGCGACTAAAAATTTCTTGTATCTCGGTCGACCTATAGAATCATTAGTTTATTTGTTTCAAATTCGTGGAGTATCAGTTTTGCTAAACATCACGCGACTAAAATTTATTATGTCTTAGTCGACCTACAGGACCATTAGATTATTTGCTTCAAAAATCATGGAGATGTAGACGGTGAAAGAAAATCATTAAATCAGGCACATGAACCCATGACCCGTGGCTCTCCATGACTCCATCGAGTTAGTGTACAACCACACCTAACAACACTTCATTTGATGCTAGTCGCGAATACGTCATGTTTTACAGACAATTGCACCAATACCTCATTGACAAAAGTGCAACTAGGGTCTTACATGTGTTTTTCCATTTTGTTTTGTTATCTATATATCTTGCAATTCTTTAACTACACTATAAGGTGCAAAACATATTACAAATGTATATCTATCTCATCCAGAAAAATGAAACCATATTTCTATATCTATTTCCATTTTTGTCTTCTTATTTCTAAGTTGTACTTTTCAGCACATCATAGTTGCATTTTTTAATAAATGTGCAACTACCTCCCGAGAAAAGTTCAACGAATGTGTTCTATGTTTTTTAATAAAAAAATTACTGGTAATTTTGTACCAATTTGATTGTGTATGGGTTGTTTTTTATGGGTCTACGTTGTTGTGAACATAAGTAGATTGACCATCTTTAGATTTATTTCATTTTATTTTTGAAATTATATTGCTCATATATTCAATTAGACATTGTTTATATTGTTGATTACAAACGAGCCGTCATAGACGAAAGCCAGCTGAGTCAACTCGTGAGAGGCTTTGTGTAGCATCATGCCAACCCAATTATAATTATCTGTTCTCCGGATGATATGACGTAAATATAGTTTTATATGAAACTTTTATACTTCAACCTTATTTTTAGCATGCTATGGTATTAGCGAGTATATAATTATTTTTTACATACTTGGCACAATTAATCACATAGGAAAGTTTTAAATATAAGCTTTGGTGTTATGATGTTGTGATTTATGTCTTTAAAAATACATTGGCATTGCGCTATATATATAAATAATTTGGGTACATCATTCACTTCATCAATTGTTTTGCAATCGCATAAACTATATTCTACATATTTATGGTAGAGTATCTCAATCATATAGTCGGAAAAATGCCTTAATACTTGTTTTAGTATTGAGTTGGTAAGCGTATTTATAGAAATATCCAGAGTATAAGTTGAATTGTTGGTAAGATTTTTTATTGGTTTTTTCCTTGTCAAATGTGTATATAGTGGTTTCAACATAAGTTGACCCGTGTATATGCTATGTATTGGTATTCAAATATCATTTTAATGGTAATCATCGAGTAATAAAAAAATATAATGCATGCATGCATACGATTTGATTATTTGATATGTTCACGTGAAATGTGTTTGATATATTCTGTCATAAACAAGTTTTGCTTGTTGTTCCACGAATAAAAATCCATGCAGAATATTAACCATAAAAATCTAGTTAACACAAATTTTAGTACAAGTTGTACGACATCTATCAGAGCATGACTACCAACCTATAAACCCGCCTTCATAGATTGTGATCACATTTTTCTTGAACCTCGAGAGCTAAAGTAACCGTTTTCCGCGTCTTCCTCCAACCAGGCGGCGGCGGCGACTTTTTTCCCTCCCTCCAGTCTCGTGCTGCCCCGGTCTTATTCTTTCAATGGCAATGGTTTGTCCTATGGCAAACTACTTTGTACGTACGAAAAGCTGATGATCAGCGATGGAGCCGCGTCGAGCTCGGGTGAAGAGCTGATCTGTCTCTTTTATCTTTGGTGGCTGCTACGGTGGTGCCAAAGGAGAGGGCCGGATAGGCGTTGGTCACATAGGTTTATCCTATCTTTGCAGATCTGTAAGATCGGTGTGTACGTGCTTTGTATCTTGGTCTTTATTTATCAATGGGAAACGTATTACCTTGCAAAAAAAAGATTAGATTGATTTATTCCTGCATTTCTTTCGAAATGGAGGTTAAAACCCCCCGCCTCTGCATCGACTGATGCACACATCGTTTTTTATTAATTATTCAACGAAGACTTACAAAGTAATACATTAAAAAAAGCCTTAAGCCACCTTCCTAGCAACATATGTCGCTACACCTACCAACTTGAGGAAGGGGGTGGACCCCAGAGCCGTCTGCTCGGACCTCACACGAACACACATCATCTAAAACCGAAGGCCTAAACCAAGCCGCCCATTGGCGGGTTGGGAGCACAAACCGGTCCAGCAGACTAAAAACGGGCACCGTTGTGCACGCTCGAGAAACCATCGCCTCCGTCTTCCACCAATCCATCTTTAGAACATGTATCAACACATTGGCCATGCAAGGCCTGCTGTCGACGCCGCCACGACGTCGCCACCTCCCTGCGCACGTCCATCATCATGCATCCATCGCCGAGACCCTGCAGCGCCACGTCGCCAAGACTCTTCGTCGTCTATGCGGAAAAAGCAACGCCGCTCCACAGCAGAAATCGTCGACACGTCCTTCGAGCCGATGCACACCTCCAAGAATGATGCCCCCAAGGGGGAGGCGACACCGTATCACTGATTGTTTTTATATTTAACAATGTCTTCATAGTGGAACATGCTATTAATCCATGTGGACTTGCTACTACAAACTGATTGTTTTTATATTTAACAATTTCTCTAACAGTACGATGGTTACTACCCTCTCTGTTCACTAATATAAGACGTTTTAGCTTGTTTCAAAAATGCATGTATCTAGACACGTTGTAGTGTGTAGCTTTAGTCATTTTGAAATATCTAAAACATGTTATAATATTGAACATAGGGCATAATTGTAGCGCCCCGACCCGACTGCTATACACAGATGTTGTGTGTCACCGGTTAAGCGATACAACCGGAGGTTACGGGTTTACCAATCCCCGGCCAAAACCTTTGGCAGGCGTTGCTCGGAATGGATCATCGGCAACGCAACACCCCGATTGACATGCCTTAACACAGGCACAACTATCAATGCATAATAGAGAGATCAAGACTTGTGGAACAACTGGCACATCACAGACCCTACGACACAAATCATTATAGTTCAACTCTTATAATAGAGAAAGATAGTAAATTACAACCAGAGGTCACAGACCCAACAGTACAACATGCAGAAGCGAATTAAGTTGTTCTAAACAACAAGATCCAAATTATGGCCTAAGAGGCCTACAGATAAACATCCAAGCGCCAGCTGTTCCGGGATGTCCCAAGCTGCCACCTGGGAACCCCAGACTACTCGTCGACGTCCACAAAGAACCCACCTTCGAGGTCGGTGAAGTCCTCCTCTGAAACGAAACAAACGACATTGAGTTCGACGAACTCGCAAGATTAAAATATAGAGCTTTAGCTCGATGAGGCTTTCAAAGTTTTATGGCTGTTTTGCATAAAGCTGATTTTATTTATAGAAACATAACTCCATGGCATCGACTAATCAGAGTATTTTCAAAAGGGGTAAGAAGTAACTCTTTTCTTTGATCACCTTTCTCATCATCAACCACTGTACCTGTTCTACAAGGGCACCTCCCCGAATCACCCTCGAGGAAGCTAACCTTGCATTCTTGAGTAGTACCTTTAGTACTCAAGTTTTAATCATTCCGTTCAAGTTCTCTATGGTCTTATCGTCCTTTCCCAAGTCGTCCATAACCGCGGACACGGCTTTTCGAAAAGATTTAACCCTGCAGGGGTGTACAATGTTTGCCACGCGTACCGTCCGGCCCATTGCCTGTACATTAGCTCTCTTCCATGGAAAACCGGCTGGGTGGGAGCGGTGACGACTTCTCCCTCGCTTGAGACTATCCAGGATCATCAGTGGCGGTAGGACAGGTTCAGTGCCTCCAACACCCTGCCCCACGGCCACTTATTTCCCTAACACCACAATCCTCATCCATTCTCAACCACCATCATCACGCACGCGCAAATGGAAGTTCGAACTAGAGGACCCTGGCTAGCCCCTCACAAGTTATTTAGTCGAATAAGGTTCTGCAATTGCATAGGCCTCACGCATGGTTGCACGCTCAGTCTTGGTTCAAGAGGTAAATAACTCGCACCTAGGCGGCGAGAACGAGACAAAGCACCACAACCACAGTGGCCTCTCATCCCCACCTTTAAGCATTTTATTACCGGTCACCACAATTTCTCCACCATCATCCGAACATTACAACATCTGTTTCCAACATGACATATCCATCGGACGAATAAATATTTAACTAAGCATGGCTAAGCATCAACATAGCATAGTTAAGTATCTCAGGCCAACAATACAATCCTATGGATAATAGGAGGGAAACAGGTAATGGCATCGGAATCTTAATGCAACTATAGGATACTCTAATCCAGTCAAATTGACATTTGGAACCGCATGCAATATTATAGTGGAGAAAATATTTGCGGAAACATAGGAGGAGACATGCTCAGAGGGGGGATTACGCTTGCCTTGTTGATACGGCTGGTAATAGGGATCGTCACGATACGGGGGTGGCACTTCAACTCCTTGATCTACCTATGCACAAACAACACCGGAAAGGAACAAATAAATACCACGGATACAGCAGGTGCAATGCACACTCATGATGACATGACATTTTAATGTACTGCACTTGATATAAGATATCTAGCAATTTTAAATGGGGGTGAAAAGGATTACTTTAACTAGAGAAGGAAATTCCCCATATTTAACTTAATGATTCCACTAACTTCTAACAGTGCAGTACTGTACTTGTGATCAAGGATACATGATGATGATGCTTCTGGATAGTTCACGTTCTTTTCTGAGCATTTTGGTTTATTACACACAATTTTCTGATGAACCAAATCCAAGTTAGTACATTTATAAACTCCCTCTTTTAAACATGTGCTTTTAATAAGTTATTTTCAACAACAATCGAATTTAATTACCCAATTTCAAAAGATAGAGATGAAACAGGACAAAAACTCATTAGGTACTGGATCCGGAATTCCTCCGGAATTTCGAACCACTCGGAAAATTCCGAACTGGTTCCGAACCAAATCCGGAAAAACGCAAAACGCTACTGGACCCGGTCGGAATGAGGTAAGTAGATAGCCGGAAATTTCCGGCCATCCGGAATTCCAGACGTGTTCCGAACCAATTCCGAGCGAAGGAAGAACGGATTTTGTATACGATAATTTCAGGCGACGGCGATCTACGGCGAGAGAGGGAGATGGAGGGGACGGAGATGTCCAGAAGGGTGCTCTGCTCACCCTTGACGCGTAGGAGAAGACGGCGAGGTCGGGGATGCAGCAACGGCAGTGAATCGTCCACGGCGGCGCTCGGTCAACAACGGAGAAGACGAAGCCGGTGCAGACGATTCCGAGCGGCGCGGCTCGATTCCTTTGGCGGAGGAGGAGAAGACGGCGCGGCGGACCTTCCTGCTGTCTTCGATTTGCTCGGGGCAGCCTCAGGCGACGGCGGGGCGGCGGCGGAGCTCGGCGGGCATGGCGGCTCGGTGAGGAGCAGAGAGAGAGAGAGAGGAGAGAAAATTATCGGGGAGAGAGCAGAGCAGGTGAGGCCTCGTGTTGGTGTTGTCCTCCTTCCAGGGGAAGACAGAGAGGGGGGCCCCGGCGCGGTGCGTGCACGCGGGCGCGGCCTCGGCATGGCGCCAGTGCGCGGGAGGAGAGAGACGACGTTTTTGCAGATAACCCCCTGGCAACCTTCTCCCATCACCACGAAGCCCTTTTCTGTTTTCTTTCTAAAACCTTTTTAAAACCAGCACATTCAGTAATTTAATTGGAGCACTTAAACACTTTCAAAAATTATTAGAAAAGTCATGTAGCCTCTCCCTAACATGTAGAGGCTCCACAAAAATTGGTGATTCAAAATAAAATAGTTTGGACAACATTTGTTCATAGGGTTCGATTATAGCATTTTTGTTAACTTCAAAATGTTGCTCCTTTGGAAATTTTAGAGCAATTGTAAAATATTACTTTTGAACTCTTGGAACTTCCTTGACAAATATACTAGATGTCAAAGTATTTTGTTTTGCAAGTTTGAGTGCCTTCATTGTTTTGAGTTTGGTTAAAGCAAGTTTGGCATTTTGTTTTTCAATGGTGTCAAACCAATTAGTG
Source organism: Poa pratensis (assembly GCA_947311845.1). Lineage (NCBI taxonomy): Eukaryota > Viridiplantae > Streptophyta > Magnoliopsida > Poales > Poaceae > Poa > Poa pratensis. The sequence continues at coordinate 16,793,399 of CAMZMU010000098.1, forward strand.
TGTTGTTTAGCAAGTTAATATGGATGCCATGATGCAATGGAACACAAAAGCGAAAATTTTACTCAGGTTTTTAGGTTCTCAAACTTTGGGCTGTTACAATAATACATATTAATATCAGGGCCCTCCTTCTATCGAGCCCGGGGCAATCGCCTTGTTTGTCGGGTCTATGGGCTAGCCCTAGTTAAGCCTTCTACAAATCTAAATATCATAATAAAGTTTTTATTACGTGATATAACAGAATAGTCCGGGAAACATGAAATCTCTTGTTTTATGTCAACATAGACACTCCGACAGTTAGAGAGATCTTTTTTTGAAACCGGGCAAGAGGTTTGCCGTTCCATTGATATATAAGAATGAATTGGCCAGTTTATAAGGAACTAACCGAAAACCGATACAACAACACGATGCCCCCACGCCGGCCCGAGGCCACGTGCCACTCAAGACGACGGCCTAACCGCCCAAGCGGCCAAGGCCGACACTCCTACACCTCAATGCGACATAGCGGAGGCAAAAACCGGTGCCACCCCTCCGACATCCATGCCGGCCCCGAGACCACACACCAAACTGCTAAGGACAAAACGGAGGCGAAATCGGAGCCTCCGATCCAACATCCAAACCGGCCCCAGAGCCACGCACCGCCTAGCCGAAAACGAGAAGACAAAGCAGTACCACCAACACGAATAGAACAATCCACAAGAGTGGTGAAGACGCTCCACGGTGATGGCTCCAAGGAGGGGAACGACTACGGAGAGAGCCGCCATCGTCGGCTTCGACCGAGGCAGATCCATGGTTTTTACGTACCCGGAGCTCACCAAGCCCGAAGACACAATTGTCTGTCCGATGTAGCCAAGGTTGCCATGTAACTCGTCACCGCTGACCACCAAACTCTCACCACGGTTCCTCTAGCCGGAATAACATACAAGACGAGGCCCCAAGAAGAACGCGACACAGAAGCACCACCCTCGCCTGATCCATGAAGGATATGGGGTTTCCCCCAGAAGTTTGGAAAAGAAAGGAGACGCGGGCTCGACGGCGCATGTACTTGCAATCTAGATGAGAGGAGATAGGAGGATGAGATGAGATGAGAGGAGTTTGGAAAAAACGCCTCCGTCACGGAGTGACCAAAACGCTCACGCGTAGCAAGTTCCGAACGCGCTTTTCACCTTCTGCATCTTCACAACCAAACCGCACATTCTCGCTATGTTCACGTGCTAAACCTGCGTTTTTTTTAGCCGAGGCAAAAGACTTGCCATTTTCATTAATTAAGAAGAAGTGGGAATTGGCCGGTTAATTAACGGGAAACCGGCCTAAAACCGAAACAAACACCCTCGCAACCGTCATGGAACACGACCGTCGCGAGGGCAAACCCAGCCACCCTGGCTACCAGAAAGGAGCTACACACACCGCCGAAGACAAGGGTCGCCGCTAGGTTGCCCATCAGCGTCGTCGTACATCACTTCACAGCGACTTCGATTTTGCCGACTTCGGCCATCTAGCAAGATCTTGTCGTACCGGCCTTGTGAAGCTCACATCGGCCTATGCCAAACAGGTGACTCATCGCGCAGAAGTTGGCAGCTCCGACTTTGAAGAAGGTCTTCACAAACTGGATCACCCCAAGCAGGTCATCGTACACCGCCCGCAGCAGCTTCGACTCCACCGCCGAAGAAGACCAACCGGAAGACGAGTCGGACACGCCGGAACGAAGCCGACTACCAAGGTCATGCCGCGACCAAACCATCACTCATATCCATTGTCGTTGTCGCGCAAGACACCACACGGAACCCTGCATCCACCACCGTAGCCCTCCACTGGTCCCTCGACTGGTGCACACCTCCAAGAAAGATGCCCCCAAGGGGGAGACGACGTAGAAGCGCCGACATCTTCCGATCCACGGATCAAGGGTTTCCCCCGGAGATAGCGAAAGGACGTGCACGCTTCGCCTCGGTGATGCCTTCAGGAAGGGGACGACGAGCGAGGAGTCGCCATCACCGTCTCCGACCACCAAACGGAGACGAGTGATGGCTACGTGTTGGTGAACCCCAAGAGGAAGGTTATGATGTAGACAGCAGAAGTTTTCCCTTGAATAATCTACCCAAGGTTAATCGGACCAGTAGGACTTGACGATCTATCGGAAGGTTGTTGATGTTGACTCCCCCTGGCGCTAGGGAGCTTGCACCAACGTGGAATCTGCACAGACACAAACCAGAACTTTGCCCAACACGAAACAGAGAGGTTGTCAATCTCTCCGGTCTTGCAGAAACAAAGAGTTAAACGTATGGTGTGGAAAACAGCAGGAAAAACAGCAAGTAACAGGAAACAGATGATTGCAGCAGGTTGTGTAAACAGTATGAGGAAATTGGACCAGGGTCCACAGTTCACTAGTGGTGTCTCTCTCAGAACAGATAACTAGCATGTTGGGTAAACAAATTACAGCTGGGCAATTGACAAATAGAGAGGGCATAACAATGCAATACATGCCAAGATGTCTACTATGAAATCTAGTTGGGCATTACAACAAAGTACATAGACCGTTATTCCAACCGCATCTATGCCTAAATAATCCACCTTCAAGGCAGCATCCGCATCCTATTCAGTATTAAGTTGCTAACAACAGATTATTGCATGAAGTAAAGTGTGTAATGTAATCAATACAAGTGCCCTTGGACACTGCACCAATGTTTTATCCCTAGTAGCAACAGCACATCTACCATCTTAGACCTTTCTGTCACTGATCCAGATATCTAGAGACTGAACCCACTATCGAGCATAAATACCCCCTCTTGGAGTCACAAGCATCTACTTGGCCAAAGCATCTACTAGCAACGGAGAGCATGCAAGATCAAGAGCACATAGATAAACAACTTGAATAAACATGGTATCAATATTCATCGGATCCCAGCAAACACAACATCTAGCATTACAATAAGATGATCTTGATCATGTTAGGCAGCTCACAAGATCTAAACATGGAGGCACAAGGTAGAGAGACAACCATCTAGCTACTGCTATGGACCCGTAGTCCAGGGGTGGACTACTCACGCATCACTCCGGAGGCAGGCATGGTGATGTAGAGCCCTCCGGTGATGATCTCCCCTCCGGCAGGGTGCCGGGAAGAGCTTCAGAACTCCTCCGATCTGAGATTGACGATGACGGCCGCGACGGAACTTTTCGTGGAATATGATCGACCGTAATAGGGTTTTCGCGTCGCGGAGAATATATAGGCGAAGAGGCGGCGTCGGTGGCCGAGGGGGGCCACCACGCCATAGGGGGGCGCGGGCCCACCCTGGGCCGCGCCCTAGTGTGGCGTGGCCCCCTGGTGGGTCTGCTCCGACTCCCCTTTGGACTCCGTGATCTCCTCGTGATATTATTGACGATGTCTTTTGTTTCGTCCAATTCCGAGAATATTTCCTTAATAGATTTTCTGAAACCAAAAACAGCAGAAAACAGGGAACTGGCACTGTGGCATCTTGTTAATAGGTTAGTCCCAGAAAATGCATAAAAATGATATAAAGTGTAACCAAAACATGTAGCAATTGATATAATAACAGCATGGAACATCAAAAATTATAGATACGTTTGAGACGTATCAAGCATCCCCAAGCTTAGTTCCTGCTCGTCCTCGAGTAGGTAAACGATAAAAACAGATAATTTTTGAAGTGACATGCTACCAACACAATCTTTGATCAAATAACAATGTAATGCACATGATCTGAATGAAGTGATCCAAGCCAATGGTCTATAGTTTGCAAGCAAGTAAATAAAGAGTAAACATAAGTGATCACACAAGTGCAAACTTTCATGAATAACACTATAAAACATTTAGAGATATAATAGTCTAACATAATAGTTAGCTCACAGCAGCAATAATTCTCAACATGAAAGTGTTTGTATCAACACAAAGGAAGATAATAGCTTCAGCATTTGCTTCAACTTTCAACATGTATATCATATAGATAATGTCAATGCAAAGAATATGATCAACCAAACACAAAGTTATGTAAAAACTGTTATACTGGAGTTGACAATGATGTTTGCTTAAGTAGACAGAAAGAAGTGGGAAAACTGACTCAACATAAAAGTAAAAGAATGGCCCTTCGCAGAGGGAAGCAGGGATTAACATCATGTGCTAGAGCTGTAGTTCCCGAAGGCATATAGAGAGCATAAAATATTGTTTTGTAAGGTAATGGTGTATACAGGTGTCAACAAATCAAATAGCAGGTACTTGTCATCTTCCATGGCTAACTAACTTTTAGAGCGGTTCCGAGAGTTTTTAGGACTGCACTTGTAACAAGCACTTATTGGTGACACTCCTCCCAACCATTTACTTTCCACAAACCATGGCTAACCGAATCCTCGGGTGCCCACCAACATTCACCATGGAGGAGTGTCTATTTATTTATTTATAGGGTGGACTAACCAGCTCTTTAATGCAAAATAAAAGGTGGAGAAGCAGATGAAGCTGCCAATCCTTGTAAATTAATTAGCATGGAAGATGACAAATCTCACTACTACGTCCTTATGAGCTTTTCAAGTAGTGACACAAAAAGGAAATGTAACAGTTTTGAGTAGTTAGTAGATAGCACATGAAGAAATTTACTTGGAATGGTGAAAACACCACATAATAGGTAGGTATGGTGGACACAGGTGGCATGGATTTGGCTCAAGGTTTTGGATGTACAAGAAGCATTCCCTCTTAGTACAGAGTTTAGGCTAGCAAGGTTATTATAAGCAAACATCATTATCAACTGGAATAGCAAGAGTGTACATAAAACACAAGGTTTGACGAACCATAGACTCCCACTGTCTTCCTTGTTAACACATAGCCTTCATCCAAAAATTATCTAGACTACTATGGACTTCCAATTATGCAACAGATTATTATAGCAGAAAATCCTTATAGTAGTTCTTCATTAATAGCCATTACTTACATGATGCACAAGCTTAAACATTAATTACTTGACAGCTCAAAACAATTGGCAAGCATCAAATTACTCAAGACAACGATCTAAAAAGATTCATGTAAGCATTTTATACCACTACCACATGCATAGCATTTTTCTGGTCCAACCAAACACCAATCAACTTATTTGACAACTCTCCAAACAGATATAAGTGAAGCAAGAGAGTACTTTCTTCAAAAGAAACTGAAAGCTCTAACAAGAGATATGAAAAACTGAGAGCTAACAGCAATAACAGCAACTAGACAGGAATACTCAACAAGTATAAGTGAAGCACAAGAGTATTCTAATGAAAAAGTGGAGCGTGTCTCTCTCCCAAACATGAATACTAGGATCCAACAAGTATAGCACAGCAAACAAAACAAAACAAACTGAAAACAAAAACACACTGACGCTCCAAGGAAGAGTACACTAGCATGAAGCAATAAAAATATAGCACCATTAGAGATGACCTGATAATTTGTAGATGAAGAAGGGGATGCCTTGGGCATCCCCAAGCTTAGATGCTTGAGTCTTCTTGAAATATGCTGGGGAGGTAAGCCTCCCCAAGCTTAAGCTCTTCACTCTTCTTGATCATGTAATATCATTCTCCTCTATCAACACTTGAAAACTTCCTTCACACCAAAACTTAACAGCTTTTCTCATTAGCAGGTTAGTGCACTAAAAGATAATACTTCAAAGTTCTAGCAAAGACAAAACTCACAAGCCAACTATTTTAAACATTAGCCACTGTTACTAGGCTCAAGTGGGCACTTTTACACGAAAAGAAACCACTTAAAAACTTGTAAAAGAGAGAATGCAAAATAAAAGACAGAATCTGTCAAACCAGAACAGTCTGTAATGACGAATTTTTTCGAGGCACTTACGATGCTCAGATGAAGAACTTTTGAAATAATGAAAGTTGCGTAACATCATCAGGAACATGCACAAAAAGTTTCAGCATTTTTCGATTTTTTCTGATTTTCTACTGAATTAAACGGTGACGAACAGCAATCTGTCCCAATGCAGTCCCGAAAATAAAAACCAACTTTGCATTAGTAACTCTCCTTGGCACAACAAAACAGCAAATAAAAGATACAAAGGAGTTGCTACAGAGGTAAACAAGCATCCTTGACTAATACTGAAAATAAAAGATAATGGGTTGCCTCCCAAAAGCGCTTTCTTTTAATGCCTTTTAGCTAGGCTAGAAGATTTTAATGATGCTCTCATAAGAATAAGAGTTGAAAAACAAAAGAGAGCATCAAGAGGCAAATATCAAACACATTTAAGTCTAACCCACTTCCTATGCAAAGGAATCTTGTAACAAAATAAATTATTGAAGCATAAAGCAACTAGCATAGAAAGATGAAACAAATATAGCTTCAAAACTTTCAACATAAAGAGAGGTGTTTTAGTGACTTGAAAACTTTTACAACCATATTTTCCTCTCTCATAATAACTTTCAGTAGCATCATGAACAAACTCAACAATATAACTATCACATAAAGCATGCTTTTCATGATCTACAAACACATAATTTTTATTAAGCTCTAAAACAGTGGGGTTATCAAACCCACTTTTGACAATAATAGTATAATAAATATCATTAGCCAATATAGGACCATCATCAAGAGCATTATCATATATAACATTAGGGAGCACATTTTTACTTTCTGCAATTTCCTTTTCTTGAGTCAAGGAGCTTGTTACTTCAAATTTATCAAAAGGAGATATTTCAATAGAATCATGACATTCAACAATATAGCATTTTTCCTCCTTATGTGGGCATGGAGGGTAATCATATAATGTAAGAGTTAAAGAGTTACTATCATTAGAAGGTAGATCCTCCTTTTGTTCTTCACTCTCCTCCTCTTTTTCATCCAATGAGATCACAGTTTCAGCAATTTCTTCTTCCATAGGTCCCTGAAAAGAAGCAAGTTGTTCTGGAGAATAAGTTTTCTCAAGAAATTTAGTGATATAAGGATTGTCATTGTAATATTCAAGGCAGTAACCAAGTATAGAAAAATTCTCAGATTTATAAGGAGAATCATCATCTTGAATATAACCAGCAATTTCATAAGCACCCTTAAAAACAACAAATTCTTCAGTTTGTTCAAGATTACCAAAGTCATAGTTTCCTTTAGCATAAGCAGCCAAGGTTTCATTATCATTATAATCACATTGGAAAGGGAGGTGTTTATGCCTTCTACAACAAAAAGATTCATTAAAGCAGTAGGATTCATCAAATGTAGAACACAAGTTCTTAGCAAAATAATTCAATCTACTTATTTGTTCCCATAGATGTTTCCCTTTTTGAGACAAGCGGTATTCCTCATAATAAGTTTGATGTTCCTCCGTGAACCCACCGTGCCAATAATATTTAGTATCAAAGAGAGAAGCCATTGATAGCAAGTAAACAACTAGACATAATAACAAACCGAAATAAACTAGATGCAAGAAACTAATTTTTTTTGTTTTTGATTTTTAAAGCAAGCAAGAAAAAAAATAAAACAAGACAAAAACAAAGTAAAGAGATTGGAACTGAGAGACTCCCCTTTCCAATAGCCTCCAAGTCCCCGGCAACGGCGCCAGAAAACAGCTTGATGGCTACGTGTTGGTGAACCCCAAGAGGAAGGTTATGATGTAGACAGCAGAAGTTTTCCCTTGAATAATCTACCCAAGGTTTAATCAACCAGTAGGACTTGACGATCTATCGGAAGGTTGTTGATGTTGACTCCCCCTGGCGCTAGGGAGCTTGCACCAACGTGGAATCTGCACAGACACAAACCAGAACTTTGCCCAACACGAAACAGAGAGGTTGTCAATCTCTCCGGTCTTGCAGAAACAAAGAGTTAAACGTATGGTGTGGAAAACAGCAGGAAAAACAGCAAGTAACAGGAAACAGATGATTGCAGCAGGTTGTGTAAACAGTATGAGGAAATTGGACCAGGGTCCACAGTTCACTAGTGGTGTCTCTCTCAGAACAGATAACTAGCATGTTGGGTAAACAAATTACAGCTGGGCAATTGACAAATAGAGAGGGCATAACAATGCAATACATGCCAAGATGTCTACTATGAAATCTAGTTGGGCATTACAACAAAGTACATAGACCGTTATTCCAACCGCATCTATGCCTAAATAATCCACCTTCAAGGCAGCATCCGCATCCTATTCAGTATTAAGTTGCTAACAACAGATTATTGCATGAAGTAAAGTGTGTAATGTAATCAATACAAGTGCCCTTGGACACTGCACCAATGTTTTATCCCTAGTAGCAACAGCACATCTACCATCTTAGACCTTTCTGTCACTGATCCAGATATCTAGAGACTGAACCCACTATCGAGCATAAATACCCCCTCTTGGAGTCACAAGCATCTACTTGGCCAAAGCATCTACTAGCAACGGAGAGCATGCAAGATCAAGAGCACATAGATAAACAACTTGAATAAACATGGTATCAATATTCATCGGATCCCAGCAAACACAACATCTAGCATTACAATAAGATGATCTTGATCATGTTAGGCAGCTCACAAGATCTAAACATGGAGGCACAAGGTAGAGAGACAACCATCTAGCTACTGCTATGGACCCGTAGTCCAGGGGTGGACTACTCACGCATCACTCCGGAGGCAGGCATGGTGATGTAGAGCCCTCCGGTGATGATCTCCCCTCCGGCAGGGTGCCGGGAAGAGCTTCAGAACTCCTCCGATCTGAGATTGACGATGACGGCCGCGACGGAACTTTTCGTGGAATATGATCGACCGTAATAGGGTTTTCGCGTCGCGGAGAATATATAGGCGAAGAGGCGGCGTCGGTGGCCGAGGGGGGCCACCACGCCATAGGGGGGCGCGGGCCCACCCTGGGCCGCGCCCTAGTGTGGCGTGGCCCCCTGGTGGGTCTGCTCCGACTCCCCTTTGGACTCCGTGATCTCCTCGTGATATTATTGACGATGTCTTTTGTTTCGTCCAATTCCGAGAATATTTCCTTAATAGATTTTCTGAAACCAAAAACAGCAGAAAACAGGGAACTGGCACTGTGGCATCTTGTTAATAGGTTAGTCCCAGAAAATGCATAAAAATGATATAAAGTGTAACCAAAACATGTAGCAATTGATATAATAACAGCATGGAACATCAAAAATTATAGATACGTTTGAGACGTATCAACGAGTTTTCACTCGGGTCAGCCAAGCACCTCCAAACGCAGCGGGAACACCAGCACAACCACCCTCAGCATCTTGTCGTTGTAGATCGAGACCACTCCACACCCAGCACCCCGCTGGGCACGGAGGCAAATCTGGCAGCTCGAGAGAGACCGGAGCCTCGTCGGCCGAGCCCAGCGCCGGAGGAGCCCATGGGGCGCCGCCTGCACCGCCTCCACCAGATCTGGGGGCGCCGCCCGCCCGAGCCACAGCGCCGCGCCCCATCGCCTGGATCCGCCGGCCGGAAAAACAGCCGGGAAGACGAAGACGCCGCCGCCCTCCACGCCACCCGGATGCTCCACGCACGACGTCGCCCCACCGCCCACGCGGCCGGAACCACCGCCACCTCCAGCTCGCCGCCGAGCTGGTTCCCGGGGCCGCCGCCCCGGCGTGCCCGCGCCGAGAAACGCGAGCTCCTCCGCTCAAGAGCCCAGCGCGCCGCCCGCTCCCTTTTGAAAGACGAGCGCCGCCGCCGCGCGGAGAACAGCGGCGACGGCGGCTAGGGTTTGGGGGGTCGCCCGCTCAGGAGCGACACGGGTGTGTGTGTTAGCTCTTCACTGCTCAGTGGTTGCACTTGTGAGAGCATCCTTAGCAGGATCACTTCCCCTTCGTCTTCGGCTTCACAGAACCAATGCACGCTTTCCTCCTGCTCCAGCAACAACGCACCTACCAGCTAACTGACAGCAACCAAACCAAGTACATTGCTGCAACTTAAGCATGCTGCTACGAATCGAATGCACGCGAACGGCCAACAGCATCGTTACCTGATAATTAAGCACAACGAAATCATGCGATCACACGTGAAAACGTGACCTCGATCTGCGATCCCAAACCAAGTCAAAAGCGGTCGCAACGAACTGGAGAAGACGCACACACTACGCACCGGTGACTTGTGTATTGCAAGTCACTGAAGCTCGGTCCGTCCATCACCGCACCGCGAAGTCGCGAACCCAGACCCCATCCCGCACTATGGCGGCGCCGGCACCGGAGCCGGAGGTGTTCGACGTCGTCATCTTCGGGGCCTCGGGCTTCACCGGCAAGTACGTCATCCGCGAGGCGCTCAAGTTCCTCTCCCCCAACGCCTCCCCGCTCCGCACCCTCGCGCTCGCCGGCCGCAGCCGGGACCGCGTCGCCGCCGCGCTCCGCTGGGCCGCGCCGCCGGGCGCTCCTCCCCCCGACGTCCCCATCCTCGTCGCCGACGCGTCCGACCCGGCCTCCCTCGCCGCGCTCGCGGCGCGGGCGCGGGTCCTGCTCTCCTGCGCGGGCCCCTTCCGCCTCTACGGCCACCAGGTCGCCGCCGCCTGCGCGGCCGCGGGGGCCGACTGCCTCGACATCTCCGGCGAGCCCGAGTTCATGGAGCGCGTCGAGGCGGATCTCCACGAGGCCGCCGCGAAGAGCGGGTCGCTCATCGTCTCCGCCTGCGGGTTTGACTCCATCCCCGCCGAGCTCGGCTTCCTGTTCAACTCCAGGCAGTGGGATCCGCCGTCCGCGCCCGTCAGCGTCGTCGCGAACATCAGCCTCGAGTCCGACAGGAAGATCGTCGGGAATTTCGGCACCTTTGAGTCCGCCGTGCTTGGGATCGCCAGCGCCAGCCACCTGCAGGCGCTGCGCAGGTCCCGGCCCAGGCCCGCCAAGCCCAGTGTGAGTTACTACTACTATTCTTACATTGCAGTTCAAGAAGTGATTTACTTATTAGAGCGCTTGTTTTATCATAGTGACATGCTTGTATCCTAGTGCAGTTTAGGAATCGATTTATTTCTTGTTTCAGCATAGCGACCTGCTTGTATGGTATGAGGGAATTAACAGTTCCCCATCATAGCAACTTTTACATTCAGTTAGAAGGACGATTTATGTCTGCTTAATCATTTTCCTGTGCCCGACGTTCATGCTACATGCTCATACTGTAAACTTTAATACTGCTAATTGCTGGCTCAGATCCCTAATCACCTATTAAGCTAGTATGGTTTTTCCTTTTGCTGTCACATTTTAGCGCTTTTCTACTAAAGTTATCTTGAAATTTGCATGAAATAGTTTGTGTGTGCTAGGCTTCCTTAGGATGGTATTAGCTTAGCTTCGAGTTTGAGTAGACATAAAGTCCCAAGTGTGCCGTAGTGATAGTGGTGTTAGTTATAATAAAACTTTGTGTAGAGCAAACTTCTAATTTTATTTTAAAACTCATACAATCTGTCTCTAAAAATATTTGGATTTCTTTCTGAGTGCTAGTTTTGTGCCAAGTAGAAAGATGTGTGTATTATGAGTGTACTGGCACCATTTCTATTTTTGTTTTTGTTTTGAGAAGTAAGGCCTAGTTATATAAGTAAGGATGTGGGAGTTATAGACTAGATACAGACTTAGAGCCATGGTTTTTGAGTCGCGGCGACTCGGCGACTAATCGCGCGACTAATCGCCGAGTCGTTTCCCCAAAACCATGGCGACTCGCGACTAATCGCGCGACTAGGGCGACTAATCGCGCGACTAGGGCGACTATTCGCCGAGTCTCAGCCCCGGCGACTCGACTCGACTCGGCGACTCAAAAATCATGCTTAGAGCATCTCTAGCAGAACCCGCAAAAGGCCTAAACCCGCATAATAACCGCCCGATGCGGATTTAAAACCGCAAAAACGCGGAGAACAGAACCCGCAAAACTCACCGGCCCGTAAAAGATTTTGCGGGGGCCCGTGAATCCGCGCCTCGGAACGGCTTTTCCGCGGATTTCGGCGCCAAACCGAGGGGGCCCTGCATATGGTGAAAGTACTTGGCGGGCTGAACATTCAGCACCGGCCGGTGACCTTCCGCCGTGGAACTCGCCGGAATCCGGCCGTTTTCCGTCAAACTCGCCGAAATCAGCAAAAACAGGAGCGACGTTGGGCAGCAGCTGCTCGCCGGCCCCGTGGGGCTCCGTGCGCCGGCCGTGCCTTGCCCGGCCACCGCCGGCCGTCGCCGTGCCCTGCCCGTCCGCCGCCGCTGAGAGGCGCCAAACCGACGCTACCGACGAGGGCATCTGCGCGTACGCGGGCCTGACCTCTGTGCCCGCGCGCTAGGGATCGATCGGAAGCTAGCTAGCTACGAGCCTAGTAGGATCGATCGATCCGCACGTAGCTAGCTAGCTAGCTGACTCTCAGTGCTAGCGATCGATACTGGAGGCTAGCTCTCAGTGCTAGCGATCGATAGTGGAGGTTAGGACTCAGTGCTGATTTCATTGATAGGTCAACTACTTCGGCGGTGCTATCGGATCTGATCTGAGGTAAATATGAGAAAAAGATGAAGGAGGAAGACGACGGAATATTCTGCGGCATATTCTTTTTTCCAGTTCGGTTTACGGTTTCTGCTCTGCGCCACGCATATTTGTGAGCAAAAATGTCTAAAACGTGAACCGCAAACTGCGTTTGCGGTTTCGCGTTTTAAGGGCTCTGCTAGAGATGCTCTTACAGAGAATAGGGAAGAAATAGGTAATGTTGCTTGTCTGTTCTCATTGAGAATATACAACATTGCTAATAGCTGGGGTACATATGGTGTGCGGGCACTTGTCGAAAAACCTTGTAATAGTTACTTTGCTTTTTTTTGCAAAAACATTTTATATTGCCTACATTTGTTTCAAGGCATCACAATTTACAGAATTTAATTATTCTGTACGGTCATGTAGGTTGTGCCAACTGCCTACTTCAACCAGTCAACCACCATAAAATCAGTTGACATTTATCATGAACCAACGGCTAACAGCTAACTAGTCTTTCAGCTCAGTGAAACCTTGGCGCTATCACTTGTAAATGATGTCTACCATGCCTTATGTTTTGTAACGTATGTGCTACTTCATGAAGAATGCGTATTTCAAATTGAGTCACATTACCCTTTTTCCACATTTGCTTGGTAGATAAATACTCCACGGTCTGCGTCTAATTCCCTTAATACTGATTCACGCTTTCGTTTGAAGTTGCTACTACTTCCTAGTTCCTACTACCATGTCCTTGGGTCCTATTATCCATTTGAAGTTCTTAGGTTATATGGAATACACCTGTTTGAGGAGTTGCCCATTAACCTCTATACCTTCACAAAACCTATTTGCTTTTCAGAAATCCCAACTTGAATACTGAAGGGAAAGGTATTGGTAACTAAACAACATTACAATGTTAAAAGATACAAATGTCGAGGTTATTGTATATTTTCATATTAGTAACGCTAACAAAAGTAAGAGGGGGGAGGGAGGGTTGCTTGATGAAGACAAAGCAAGATGGTTTATCATCTGTTCCCTTTCTTTTGGTTGTGAGAAACAGAGATTTCATACATTATTCACCATGATTCTACATGGTTGCCGTATACGTAGTATTCACACTAAAATCCAGATGCTGTGCCTGGCTCTATATAGTGATGTGAGCTTGATGCTCGATGGTTTCTCTTGCAGCCAAGGCTGCCTCAGCATGTCCTTGGGCCCTATTATCCATTTGAAGTTCTTAGTTTATATGGAATACACCTGTTTGAGGAGTTTCCCGTTAACCTCTATACCTTCAGAAAACCTATTTGCCATTCAGAAATCCCAACTTGAATACTGAAGGGAAAGGTATTGGTAACTAAACAACATTGCAATGTTAAAAAGATACAAAGGTTGAGTAGTTCAAAAAAAAGATACAAATGTTGAGGTTATTGTATATTTTCATATTAGTAACGCTAACAAAAGTAAGAGGGAGGGAGGGTTGCTTGATGAAGACAAAGCAAGATGGTTGACTTCCTGGCAACCCCACAATCTGAATTCGGGGTGAGGATGTAGTTGATTGTACAAGAATGTGACTCAAGTTACGACATAGATCTCTGGTGTTTTTAGCTGTTCTGATCTTTGTTGTAATAGATTGGTCATGGCATATAGAAACTTGAATATATTTTCATGTTTTATAATAAGTCGTAGTTCAAAGATCCTAGCGAAAATGTCCACCACATTTGTTATTGTGAATTCATTGTGTGCAATAATGTCTTGGTGACGTTTGATGCCAAGGTTTCTCCTTCTTATGCAGATCCCAGGGCCACCACCTCCCAAAGGTTCACTGATTGAGCATGACAAGGCACTAGGATTGTGGGTCTTGAAGTTGCCTTCTGCTGACACAGTGGTTGTGAAGAGAACCCTGTCAAAAGTAACCGAGCATCCCGAGGGCCTTCCCGGCGTGGACGAAACCCGAGACTTTGCCCAGCGCAGGAAGGAATTCTGGTCCTCTGTCAAACCTGCTCATTTCGGCGTGAAGATCGGCACCCGTTCCATCCTCGGCGTTTTGCGGTTCATCTGGACCGGGTTGTTCATCGGCATTCTTGGGGGTTCCTCCTTTGGCAGGTCTCTATTGCTAAAGTTCCCTGAGTTCTTCTCCCTGGGTTGGTTCAGAAAGACCGGGCCAACAGAGGAAGAGGTCAGCAGCGCCTCGTTCAAGATGTGGTTCGTCGGGCGTGGCTACAGCGATTCGACCCGTGGAGGCAAGCCAGACAAGGAGATCGTGACCAGAGTTTCAGGGCCAGAGATTGGGTACATCACGACCCCGATCGTCCTCGTCCAGTGCGCCCTCGTCCTGCTGAGCCAGAGGGCCAACTTCACGAAAGGCGGGGTGTACACTCCAGGCGCCGTCTTCGGCCCCACGGATCTCCAGAAGCGACTCGAGGAGAACGGCCTGTCCTTCGACCTCATCTCGACAAGGACTCTCCCTTCAGAGTAGCGGGCTGCTCCCGCTTCCTGAGCCTGCTCACTGGCGTTCCCAGACAATCGCCATGCTTCGCTCCATCGTTAAACCAGTTACCACTGAATGTCTAGCCGGCCAGCAGCGATTCGGTGGTCGCATACTACTCCCTGTGTTTCATATTACTTGACACTAAAATGGATGTATCTAGACTTATTTTAGTGCTAGATACATCCATTTGAAAGTCAAGTAATATGGAACGGAGGGAGTATTTCTGAAGAAATTGTCTTTGTATGTTTGTCTTTATGTGTAATAAACAGTACTAGGTAAATTTGCGCGGCGATGCCGCGCTTGTGTGGGGGTAGAATTCAATTTTGTAAATGCGGGCGTTTAAATTTGTTGAATATTTGGAAATTAATGAAATTGAAAAAGTGTTTATATTCGAAAGGTTGTTCAGATTTTTGGAAATTGTTCAAAACGGGAAGGTATTTAGATTTGAGTTGTTTTTACGTTTGTGAAATGCGTAGGTTCGAAAGGCATCTAAAATTTTGAAATATGTAAATTTATATGTCGCGGATATGTGGTATGACTGAAAATTAAGAATGTACGTGTTGGAAAATCGGTTAGGTTTGAAAATTATTTGAAATTCAAAAGAGAGGTTACGGTTTAAAATTGTTTAGGTTTAAATTATTTTTTGTTTTGTAAAATGGTAAGATTTGAAAGTCTTTTAGATTTGAAAATATTTGAACTCGAAATTATACCATATATGCCATAAGTAGTGAGTCTTTTTTTTTTTTGTGATATTTTTGGTTAGGGTTTAGTTCTAAAGTTATTGAATTTGTAACCGTATATATTATTTTTTGAATTTTGCATAAATTAGTAGGGCCCACATGTAAGTAATTTAGCATTTCCCTTTTTTTTTGGAAGAAAAATCCTGTCAGATTGGGCCCACGCTGACGTCGTGATGACGTCAGCAATGGACAGGGTTGACCCTGACGCGGCGGCGTGAAGCACGGCGAGGCCGTGCGACAGCGAGAAGCGACGCGTGAGTGGGCGTGCTGGACGCGCGCGAGCGCGGGGAGCCGGGAGTGGCCGCGCCGGCACACTTTGATCGCCGGAGCGGCGCCGGCGGCCTGCGGAAGCGGCGGAGGGACGGCGGGATGGCGGCGGCGATCTTGGCGCGGCTCGGCCGTCCCGGAAGCCGATCTGTGTATTTCGAAAGTTTGGAAAGTTGTGGAAAAAATGGAAAAAGAAAAAAAGAGGGGAAAAAAATAGAGTGGGCTGAGGTAGGCGCGCAGCAAGAAGGCCAGCCCAGGAGGCGGCCCATTGACCGGCCCAGTCCCGCCACGACGTCACGGTGACGTCACGGATGGGCGGAGATGCGGCGCAGCTGCCGCGGCGGCGAAGAATTGCGTTCCAGGTTGCGCGGATGCGCGCAGTGGACGCGCCGCGACGCGGGCTACGCGCAGGTGGCAGCACCACCGCCCGAAGGTCGCTGGAGCGGCCACTGTGGCGTGCGGACGCTGCCGTCGACGCGCGGCGCGACGTCGACGATTCGGCGCCGGCGAGGCGTCCTGGCAGGCGACGCTCCGCGAGGGGAGAGGGAGGCGACGCCGGAGCCGTTCGTGCATGTGGATTTGTACGGGGATCACCGGAGTGGCGGCACGACGCGGCGGCGCCGCCGGCGAGCTCAGCTCGCGCGTGAGAGAGAAGAGAGAGGGGTTCTGCGCGTGTCGTTTTTCAGCAGGGTCCCTGTGTTTGTTGCAAATTATGTTTAGGTCCTTCACAGATTTGGAAGTGGAATGCGAGTTAATTTTTGGAAACTGTAAGTGTTTATTTGCAGAAGCGTCAAGGGCGCGTTGCTGGCCGCTCGATCGGCAGCGGACGGCCTGGATGGCACCGAGGCACTGTTACCCTGTAGCGGGGCACAGTAAAACAGTGCCCCGGTGCGGTGGCGCGCTGTCGAAGCGAGAATCCGTGCGGCTTTAATATCTATCTATTACTACCTCACGTGAAAAAAAGGAATAGGATGAGCTCGTGTAATGTGAATCACTGAATCATACTGTACTACTCCCTCCGTTTCAAATTAATTGATTTTCATTTGTCCACATGTGGATGTATCTATACGTGTAACATGTCTAGATACATCCATGCGTGGACAAATGGAAGTCAATTAATTTGGAACGGAGGGAGTACTTGTGACATACTCCTGTAAGTGCTTCTTTATGTCGTCCTGCTGTTGCTCTTGGCCTGACTTGGCTTAGGTCTGTATAAGGGTCTACGTGAAGGTACCAACTTCCTTAGAGCATCTCCATCGGGAGCCTCCAAATTCGTATCTGGCACCCCCAGTCGAGGCCTAATTGGGTGTGCCGGACATGTGTCCGGCCAAGTTTTGGAGGCCGCCCACAGCGACGCACCCCAAACGCCCGCCCCCCAAACGCGTCGAGATGCCGACCAAACAACAAACACCTTGCGGGCGGATTTTATTAACGAGATTTAACAAGCTTACAATTTGAAACCTAAACGAGATTAAACAAACTAAACCTAAACTACGCCGTTACCGGCTACACCGCTAAGCGTCTATCTAGCCACCACTACACGCGCCGGCGGCGAGGAGAGATGCCACTTCATGGCCTAGCGATGGGGAAGAAGATGCGAACCAAGCGCCGAAATCATCAACAGACTTATATGTCTCGATGATCCGGGCCGGAAGTTTCATCCGCTATTGCCATCGGCTACGGCCTTTAGAAACGAAGCCTCGCTTCTGGTTTCGCGGCGCGTGGTGGGATTATCATCTAAGCATGGCCGCCTGATGGGAAGCCTCGCCGCTTTCAGCTTGTCCCCCTTCTCCAGTGGCGGCGACACTGCTGACCAAGATGCGTCTGTCGTTTCTATTGGTAGATCGGGCAGCTCGGGTCATCGTCAACGTCGTCCTCGGCTGCGTCGTCGTCGTCCGATGCGGACAACTCCGGCGTTGGCTCCGCGCCGCAGTAGGGAGGAAGTCGCCGCACAGCGCGCCTCGTACTCCGCGTCCACCACGGCGTGCCAGTAGGGCGCCGAGATGGAGTACTTGGGGTCCAGCTTCTGCTCGTACGGCTCGCATGTCACTTCCGCATGATGAAGTCGACGCGCTCCTTCCCGCTGAGCCGCGGCGC